>CM060907.1:1099892883-1100492883 GCA_030737815.1 Allium fistulosum | reverse complement strand
CGATAACAAGCTAAACTGACAACGACTCGCGAACATGCAACGTTAACGAGAGTCAGCTAATCATTATCACACAACAGTCAATTACAGCGGTGCAGAGTGCAACTTTAAACAAGAAATACGATAATTGTTCAGAGAAAAACCGCAGCTTGTCAAAGCACATCATGTTTTCCACAAGATGTACTTTGGGGAGCAAATGTTATCCCACCTTTTGGCAAGGCCAGGGTACCAAGAAACTGATTGAAAACCGAGTGATGTCGATGAATTTTGTCCACGCCCGGATAAGGCTATAATTAATAAGACATGACTAGAAAAGCTAAGAGAACACGTTCCAAATTTCAAGTCAATCTGAATTCGTATGCTCAAGATATGATCGATTCAAGTTAAAGAAGATAACTCCATTTTTCGTATCCATCAATGGGCCTCATTTCGTATCCATCGATTTCGTATCGATCAGAATGGCCAGGTCCGAGTATCGATGAGCTTCATATCGATCATCCTTCGGCCAGAGAGACTTGTTCGAATCCATTAGAAAGTAGTCCGCTTCGTGACAATCCTCTAATGTCAACTTCGCATCCATCAGATATTCGATACTTCGTATCCATCAAAAGGCTCCAGTTCGCATCAATTGGTTTCGTATCCATTGAGAAGTTACGTACTTCGTATCCATCAAGGAAAAGCCTGTTCGTAACCATCAACCTTCGTTAGCTCGTATCCATCGATGTAACTATTATTCGAATCCATAACTGGTAACTACTTTGTATCCATCAAGGAAAAGCCTGTTCGTAACCATCAACCTTCGTTAGCTCGTATCCATCGATGTAACTATTATTCGAATCCATAACTGGTAACTACTTTGTATCCATCGAGTCAACAAACCTGGGTGACGTGTCACCCCTCGCAGCGAACAAGGCGAGATCTATGGAGTCGATACGGTCAACACGGAGTAAAGACTGGATCGAGGCGAAGTGCGCGCGCCACATCATCTCAGGAACACGTGCAGTTATCGACACGTAGGGATCGAGTCGAAGCCATGGAGACGAACCAAACAGCTTTCGAGAAATTCCACTTCGTATCGACTGTATCTCCTGATCCACCGATCCAAATTCAAGGAAATTTTCACAGAAACTTGCATATACACTAAGGAATGTCTCTGCCAAATTTCAGCTCGATTGGACATCATCTTGATCGATACGAAATGGATTCGTATCGATCACAGATCGAGGCGAAACTTCATGAGATTGGTCGCATGGGCCCCCTCACGTGCCAGAACGAGTCTCCCGAAGTTTGAGCGGAATCTCAGCCTCCTACGCCTATAAATAGAGTCCCAAAGCCTACAGAAGAAGGATCTTTTGATTCTGAAGCGTCCAGACTCTACCGGATCGAGACTTGCATCTTATTCTTACTGTTGAATTCGAATTCCAAACTGTAATTCGCTGTTGTTCGTTGTAATCACTTGTAATCATTGAAAGAGAATCAATAAAATCATCAAAACTTCATAGTGGACGTAGGCCATACGCCGAACCACTCTAAATCGCTTGTCTTTGCAATTTACATTTCTGTTTGTTGGAGTTTTTGTTAGATAATCTCTGTTTTATATTTACATTCTTCATTTTATCTCTTCAAAAAACTTCCGAAGAGTGTTGTTCCCATTTTTGGTACAAACAAATATACATATGTTTATTATCATCAAACAAAAATCATATACTTGCATATTCAACAATCTCCCCCTTTTGATGATAACAAACATATATTTAAGATTTTGAATTTATTAAATGTATTTGATCTTTCTATTTGCTCCCTCTATTTGAATGCTCCCCCTACACCAAAGCTCCCCCTTCATATATGCATGAAAATAAATAAAAATATGCAAATAAACCTAGATGAGAATATGCAAATAAAAAATATGACTTGAATTATTTACCAACCAAAATCTTAACTTCTCTCTCCCCCTTTTGTTATCAGCAAAAGAGTAATAGTGTTAGAAAAATAGAGATAAAGTGATAGACATTAATACAACATTAATACCTAATCGAGTATAAATATTAAATTTCAATAAAAAATCAAACAAAAATCATAAATACTCTGTTAGGCGCATATTCCACTTTAGAATGGTAGGGGTGATATCGATATATAAAACCATATAGTTATGTCTATTTGTGGTATATTTATATCAGGAATTTGAATATCTACTAACTATGCATAACCGTTAGGACTTTTAAATGAGATTAGTAGTATTCCCAATTTTTTTAAAAATTTAATTTCAAGTATCTTCTAACCACGCATAACGGTGAGGACTTTTAAATGGGATTAGAATCAACTCGTCTATTAATAACAAATTTTGATATATGTTCCATACATGCATAACTGTGAGGACTTTTAAATGAGCATGAAAGCACATAAACAAATATTCTAAGTAATTCACCCATGCATAACCGTGAGGACTTTTAAATGAGAGTGAATACTTTGGATGTTTTTTTTATAAAAAATAAAATAAAAATGAATAATTTCCCGTTTAAAATACCACATTTTGACATACTATATTGGATTTTAATGAGTGATGGTCGTTAGAAATATGATAGAAATACCGATAGTCATGGAATTTTTACCAACAAAAGTTATTATAAATCTTGTTTAAATTTTTAAAGAAATTTACTAAATATACTGTCTAAGTTATAATATATGATTAATATTAACACTCATCACTTTTTCAATCACTATTTATCTTTTCGATAATCAGTAGGGAGTCAAATTAGTTATTGTAGTCATTTAAGATCAATCCAAAAATAATTATAAAATCACATTTTCTAAAATAACTAATCTGAAACATGGTCAACAAAAACTATTTTTTGGAAGGGGTTTTATAAGAAAAATGTCTGCTAATTGAAATTAGTTGAAATGAAAAATATGCCGATATTTTCTTTGAAAATGTGATGCAACTAATGAATGTCTCTGCATAAAACACGTTCCACTAGTACTTTTTCTATCAATTAGATTACCAGTGTAATCTGCACCTGAATTTCTCTTAGACTCAAGATTATCATTAGTTGGATATCATAGACCAGATCATGAAGTTGCAACAAATTCCTTAAAATCCTTTTTACAGCTTTTAAATGAAATTCTTTTGTATTTTGAATTGAAACCGTGTACATAAACAACTAGTGAACATAGTGTCAGATCCAAAAGTAGTAAAATAAACAAATATATCCACGTGTGTTTAGAGTAATCATCAACCAATAAAACAACATCATTAGTCTAAATAGATCTATATGAACCAGTTCAAAGACTCTAGAGGTACTTATAGTGCTCTTGACATAAAAAGATAATTGGCTAACAATTTTGCATAAATCAAAATCATAATCAACATTCATTTTCTTATCACATAACTGGCTGAATTAAATTAGATTATGGTGCAGATTTTCACATTTAATATATCGTTCAAGATAAATGTACCGTTACCTATTTTACCTTTGCGATAATATTTCGTTGTTACCCATTGTGACTCTGCCACCTTTTTACTAGGCTAAGGAACTTTGATTTTTGTCCCTTCGTGTGCCTGGAACAGCCAGAATCTAGGTAACACTGTTGTTGTTCCTTAGCCTGCCACCATACCTACACGAGAAAAGATTTTTGTGACCTATTTGTTTTTATAGGTCCATGGTTGTTAGTGACAAATGATTTTAAACAAGTTTGAGTAGACCCAAAACAATTTATATTTGTTCTTTTTGGCACCTAGATTTGGTTGACTTTAAGGGATTTTACATTTTTGCCTTTTGGAACCCAAATTTGTATGGTTTTTGTGTGTTTGGGTCTATACCAACAATTGTTGTGATTGTGTCCAATTTTTCCACAAATCATGCACTTGGAATTGACTTGATTAATTTAATTTCTAACACGTTCAGATTGATTATACCCAAGTCCTTGTCTAACAGTATTAACAGTTTGTTTCCCTAATAGCATATTTAACGATCTTTCTCCTTTGGAAAATTTTCCTAAAGTTGTAGACAATTGTTGGACTTGTGTTTTGAGAGATTCATTTTCATTCAATAATTGAGTGCACTTTTTAATAGAATTTTCTCTCCTAGTATTTTCACTATCTTTCAAAATCAGAATTTCATTTTCAAGCGATTTAATTTTAATTTCTGATTTTTTAATCTCTTCTTCGAATGATGGACACTTGTCACACTTAGGGCTTTTATTTCGATAGTTTTTAACCAATTGGTCAAGCTGTTTATTTAGTTCTATTAAACTATCTCTTTGTGATTCAATTTAGCGTACTTCTCCCTAAGTCGTTCAAAACAGCCATTTACTTCATGAAAATATATATGTAATTCCGAATGAGTAAGTTTTGATACCTCGCTTGGCTTGTCATCATCACTGTCGGTTATTTCTCCATGAAGACACAGTTTTTCTTTTTCATTTTCGCTGCTAGTGCCTTCATCACTTTCATCAGTTTCATCCCAAGTAGCTGCAAAACTTCTCCTTTTCGGTTTCTTTCCTTAGCTGAGTCGATTCTGAGGACAATTGGGCTTGATGTGACCGGGTTTATTGCACTTGTGACAAATGATCTCCTGCTCTTCTGAGTTGTCTAGTACTTTGACTATTCTATTCTTCAGTTGTTGATTTAGGGCAGTATTTCCATATTTGCGGTTCCATCTTTTGAATCTCTCTATTATCAGTGCCAGTTCAGTTGCTCCATCATCGTCGTCGTCGTCTTCCTTGAATTTCATTTCTAGCTTAAAAGTGGTGAGATTTCCAATAAGTTCTTCAACTTTAATCTGTTTCAAATCCTTCGATTCTTGAATAGTAGTGACTTTGGCTTCAAAATTTCGTGGTAGAACTCTGAGAATTTTCTGGACTATTTCCAGTTCTGTGTATGGTTTTCCAAGAGCTTTTGATTTGTATACGAGATTAGAAAGTCATCCGTACATCTCTTTGACATTTTCATCCTTGGCCATTGTGAAGTTCTCGTATTCACTACTAAGCATGGCAAGGCGAGATTCTTTGACTTGAGACGTTCCTTCGTGAGCCACTTCAAGTGTGTGCCATATTTCCTGCGCAGTTAGATAATGTGAGACACGATTAAATTCAATTTGATCTAATGAACAAATAATAGAATTCATAGCTTTAGTATTGGCATTTTGTAATTTATTTTCTAGATCTGTTCATTGATCCATAAGTTTTTCAATTTCCTGATTATCTACCATTATAGTTGGTGTTCTATATCCTGTCTCAACAATATTCCAAGCATCAATGATTTTCAGAAAAAATTTCATTCTATTTTTTCAGTAAGCATATTCACCATTGAACATGGGTGGTTTAAATATGGACTGTCCCTCAGCAAAAGCATTATTAAAAGAAGCCATTTAAAAATCAAATTTTTAAAACAAAAATTGGTTTTTTTCCAAGCTCGAATACCACTTGTAGGATCGATTTCACCCTAGAGGGGGAGTGAATAGGGTGATACTAATAATAATAATAATTTAATGCGGAAATATATAAAATAATTGTAGCATAGATAATAGCATAATAATAAAAACAGAAATAGAACACCACAGATTTACCCAACTTCGGCAAATCCCTGCCTACGTGTTTCCCACAAGGTTTCTACTAGAAATTAAGTAGTCAGACGCTTACACACGTAAACTTGCGACACTCGCTATCGACTAACCTAACTCTATGCTTAAAACCCTGCCACAACTCAGCCACTAAGTTGCGAACTCTCGAACTCTCGAACTACACCACCGTAGTTCATCCCCTAGTCACACGACTAGAATTTTACAAAAGTTTAAAAGAAAAATACAAAATAAAAACAATTTAAAATACAAAACCTTATATAATATTTTAAGCCCAAATTAGAGCCGGCCCACTAAAAAAACGTTTCCCCTCTTTTCTTTTTCTCTGAGTAAAAATGTTGGCCGATTCCTTTTGCTTTCGTTTAGTCCTTCGTTCGTTCCTCTTTTAAAATTAAGGGCTTTGCTTTGTAAATCTTGCTGTTATGCTTTTAATTAACTTCGAGGCTCGAATCGTCTATTGCTTTCGTTCCTTCGCAGCTGGTATGCGATTTCCTTTACTTATTCTCGTTGATATGCTTGAACTTGATACTCTGATTGCCGATGATGTTAATGGTATTTGTAATGACCCAGAATTTCCATCATTTGAAATTCGTATATTTAATTAATTTTAAATATTAATAAGTAAGATTTGGAAGTCGAATTAATTTAATTTCGATATAGCGATTTAATTGGACAATTAAACCAACAATTTAATATTTGAAATTGGCTAAATAATTGTAAATCGGGTTTAATGTGTATAAAAATGGTTTATAAAGTTATATTAAATCATATTGGAGTACAATGATGTTTGTAAACTTTTAAAATCGAATTAAAAGTTAAATTGTGAAAATTGAATATTTTAATATTTAATTGACTAGTGAAAATAGCCATTTTTCAAACAGTCTCGAATTTCGACGAAACAAGTTTCATCGGATCCGTAATGTGAAATTATTGTATTATTTCAAATTTCGTGTCAATCGGATTTACCGTTTGTCCGGGGCAAGCCAAAACGCATCGAAATCGGTTTAAATGGATTTGATTTAAATTTGATCGTTTATTTCCGTAACTCGCACATACGACCGAATTAGCTCCCGAAACACATTGCATTGTGTCTGAAACATGGGGTAAACCTTAGAAACGACAGCCGGCACGCTCGATTTGGAGTTCGGAAAAATTTCGATGAATAGTGTTTTTGGGCAATTTTCTATAAAAGGACGAGACAATCTTCTTTTGCAAAACATCTAGGGTTTCTATTGTGGCCGCCACTTATGAAAAAAATGGCCAGAATTTTGCTATCTTCTTCCATCATAATCTCCAAATCCATAGACAATTAGCAAGAACCTTCAACTAGAAAACGATAGAGCGTGGCAAGATCTTCATATCCATACGGCTATGATCATTTTAAACGAAGTAAATCAGTGGAAACTCCGTTCAAAGCCATGGCGTTCGTGCTCGGTTTCCAAAGCAAGGGAGCAACCGAGTTTGCCCTGCTCGTGGCCGTGGGGGAGGCTCGAGTGGGCGCACGTATGGGTGGCCTCCGATCATGGCCTGGCGAAGCGTGGTGGTCGCGAAAATTGGGGGCAAAGGGCGGCAATGGGTCTTCGTTCGTTCAAAAATATTGGAGGGGAGAAGAACGCGCATATGGCCCTGATCTTGTGATGGATGATGAACGGCAGATGATAGGTTAAGGGTTTTGAAATTAAAATAAAATTGTAAATTTTATTATATATAAATCGTATGAACTTTAAACTATTATAACTTTTGCATACGTTGTCGAAATTCGACGAAACAGGAAGCGTTGGAATCGCAGCGACGAAATACGCTGCAGTGCAGATCTCGGCACGTTTGGGGCAAGCGAGAATTTTTGATTAAATCGAACGGTTCAGTTTAATTTAAAATTTAAACGTTCGACAAACTTAAGGTGAGAACTCCTCACTCAATCGAATATTTTGTTTCGATTTAAATTTTAAATAGTTGGATTTAAAATTATTGATAGTGTTGATTGTGTGAATTGGATGATAGTTATTATCTATTGTGTTAAATAGACCCTATATGCCGTATATTAAGCGGAGGTTATTTATTAAAAACATATACCGTGATAATTTCACTTTGAAGTGGAATTGGTATTATATATGTATTTGGAGTTGATTTTCCACGTTATATAGCGGATGAGACCCTATTGCGCCACATAATAGCGGATAATATTTATAAATCCCATATACCGCGATAATTTCACTGTGAAGTGTAATTGGTATTGTGCTAACATCTATGGATGCAGGGAAAACAGGTTGGAGGGATCCAACTGGATTCCTCAAACATTTGAATTTATTTCAATGTCGTGCGTTGATTTATTTATAATCGCCGTGTGATTATATCTGTGGATTGAAAGCGTTGAAGGCTATAATTTAGCCGAATATATTTTTGGTATCGTTGGATACCGAAAATAAATAAAAATTGGATTTTTAAAATTCAAAGTTGAAAATTTATCGGAAAATTTATTTTGATAATTGAATGAAATTAAAAAGGGGTTTTAAAAGATAAAAGTTTTATTTTTGAACCATATTGAATTAAATTTCAAATTTGTATAAAAGGGCTTAATAAATGGATTCAAAATTATTATTTATCAGTTGAGGATTTATTTGAAATTTGGATTTTTGAATGGATTTGAAGGGATAAAGGAATTTATTTTAAAAGGAAATAATTTTGGAAATTCATTGGAAATTTATTTGGATTTGGAAATCAATTTGAAAATTAATTTGGAGCTGGAAAATGAATATTTGTAAAATCGATTTAAAAATTTAATTTGAATTGTTTGACATCTTTGATGTGTCGTGCTTTGTGATATATCCTGTTTTGTATTGTGATCTGTGATTTATTTATTTGTGATATATGATATATCTATGATCTGTGGATGAAAGATAAGCGTTATAATTTATAACGCTTATCAATTTTATTGTTATATTTGATCTGTGATGATTGAATGTTGTTGCACTATTGTGTTAAACTCGTGGACTACACAATACACACACAAATGTGGATTTCACGTGGAAATCGGTTAAGTCACAGATTTTTTATCAATTTTGGGAAAATTGAGTTTTTGAATCCGAAATGGTTTTGGAATTGGAATTGAAAGCTTTTGAAAATGAGTTCAAAAATAAAAGTTATTTTAAATAACTTAATAGAATTGGAATTTAAATCATTTGATTTAAATTTTGAATTCAATATTTTGAAATTGAATTCGATGAATTGGGAATTTTGGTTTAAAAGATTTTATAAGTATAAATGGTGTTTATATGGGTTTTTAACCATTTAAAATACGGTCTTGGGGAAATTTAAATTTATAATTCAAGTTTATACTTGAATGGCTTTAACCTGTGTAAATGTAACCAGTTTTTCCCAAAATGAAAACTATCTGTTTCCAAATAATAATAGCTTTTATAAAGTGAAAAGATTTCCAATTTGTGTTGAAATGAAATATTTCCAATTTGTATTGAAACAATTCAAGTTGAAATGAAATTGTAAATAGTATGGAAAAACTATGAATTAACCTTTGTAGCGATAATTAAACTTTATTTTGAAATAAAAGAGTATTTCAAAAGGTGTATCTTTTATATTATAAAAGACTTGAATTGTGAATAGTTTTGAAAGCTATAAATTAAATCTAAATTTTAAAGATTTAATTGGTTAATCCAATTTAAATGGAAATTGTTTTGGAAATCTGTGAATGAAACTTTGTGAAACTGGGTAAACTTTGTGAAGTAAATCTTTTTTCTTAAAGATTTAAAATGGTATTTTGTTTAAACCATTTAAAGGAAAGGATTTGGTTAATAAGTTGTGACTTAATTGAAATCCCATATCCAGATGTTTTGAAATATTGTGCTCACTATTCGGGTTAGCCGGGAAAAGACCTTTGTGTCATATAACCCATTCCGAATTAGTGATACGACGATATGGATCGTATTGAAGAATGGTGGTGAAGACCGGGTATTTGTGAAAATGATAGGATGACCTATCAATTGTCTCTGCACCGTTAGCTACGGTATAGAGATTTCCTTTGTGATGGGAAGTTTTATCGGGATTGTGAATACCCGGATTGCAAGGGCTTCTTCGGAAGTGCCTTCGGTTCTGTTCGAACCCGGAACAAACTTGTATGGTTACATGTCTGACATTACATTTTGAGATATAAAGCTGATTTCTTTCAAATACATTTCTGTTGATGGCGGATAATTTATTCTCTTAGCTTAATACCCTTCTCTGAGACGTACGAGCTCTGAGGTTATGTAGTTGAAATTTATCAGCGATATATTCCCAATTTGGTAATGTGGCATGCTGAGTGTTGCTGTGTGATGATCATTTATTGATCATTTGTGATCAAAGCGTGGCTTTGTGAAAAAGCGTAGCTTTGTGGACGAGACTTCGTCAGACCTCACAACCCGGAAATGGTCGAAACAGGAAAGATGCGGCAAGGTTTCAGGGGTAGCGCCCCTAGGGTATGACCATTCCTTTTGGAAAAGGGTAGTATCATGGTAAGGAGCCCAGATACTTACTCATGTGGACACACTTTATTTATTATGTGTGATGTTGGTTACCGAGCGCTCGGATAAAGGTCCCAAAGGACCGGGGGTGGCATATCTCAGGTTTACTGCCCGGGAAGGGAGTAACCGGCCTTGTGTTGGCAGAGAGCAGGTTGTCTCTCGGAGCGTCCCGCCAGAGGCGTTCCTACGTGGCATAGGAAGTTCCTTAGCCTGACCATTTATTGGAAATCCATCTTCCAATACGAACCTTGTACGGTATTAGTTGTAGAACCTGCCATTTACTTATGGTGGCGCCCCACTGTTTAGATGGTAGCTATAGTAGGCATACGATACTGGTCGTATGTTGGCTAAGATTAATATTATACTTTCGAAATGTTTTCCTGCAATATGCACTAATAATAATAATCCAATGATTTTGCGTAGTAAGCATGTTTGACTATCATAAGATGAAATCTCCTCCAATTCTGCGTTTGCATTGTGTGTGTGGCGGGAGGTCTTATGGTAGTTTCATTTTCCAAAAGCATTATGAATGTCTTTACTTCCTTTGTTGTTGTTGTTTTAAAGATAATAACTGTTTTAAGTTCTCACACCAGTCACCATGACTGACCTGGAGTTTACTGTTTCCTTCCTAAACTCTGGGTGCTCACCAATTTCTACACGGGCAATCTAGAGTCAGGTTATCAGGTCATTCTGGATTCAGGAGATGCTGTGGAGCTTAGTGGTGAGCTGGATGGTGAGACGTAGCACTGGTATATGATATTATTTATTCCGCTGTGTATTCTGTATGAGGATAAGTTTATATAACTGTCCAGTGTTGTATTGTTGTTGTAAACTCTGATGATGATGTAATGTATAAAATGATATAGTTCTTTAATTTAAATATTATTAATTTATCTATTATATGTTGTTCCGCTGCGAATGTGAGATTCTGATATTTTTTCTGTTGTTTCTTCTTTCTTTTTCTTCTGTCTTCTTCTACTTCTTCTTTTTCTCCATAACAATTCGGTTTTCCGGCATTCGATTGCTCGGTAGTTGATACAGTGGACGTATTAATGTCGATTTTCGAGCGACGAAAAATCGCGTTCGTTACATTTGGTATCAGAGCATATGGTTAAGTGATAAACTTGGCTCTGTTGGGAATTACTCATTAGAGATAGAGTCAGCAGTACTCTAGAATGAGTGTGAGTGTAATAATAGATACGAGTGCGTATTTGTTAGTGAATATGAAATTGTTTTATATTGTGTTTGCTTATCCGTTGAGCTGTTTGTGAATTCTGGTCGGTATGTGGGACGCCATATTATCGATAGGGGTTTCTAAACACTTAAACAAGGCAAGTCGACATAGTATCATTTTAAATTGGGTAAATGAAATAATTTTACCTCGATTATATTTTGTATATAAAGGAAATAATTTTTCAGAAATTATTAAAGTGTATATAAATTGATTGTTTGGTTGTTGAAAATGTAAGAATATATATTAGTTAATAAAAGTTATTTGAATAAATTATATAAAAAAAACAATTGTAAAAGAATGAAGTATATAAGCAAATGAATTATTAAGTATGGAATTATAATTAATATGATTTGCAGTTGTGAAATAATCTTGTATAAGTAAAGTTAATAATGAAATTATATGAGAAAAAGATTTATAAATGTGATTTATAAATTAAAAAGGAAATTTTAAAAGAATTTAAAGCACTGAATTCAGTAGTGTTACTGGAAAATAATAAGGGTGATGACTGCAGCATCATCAGTATCATTTTCGAGTTTCTGTGTGATGGATTTGCTACCATAATAAGTTGAAATTTTAAGTTTTGTTGTGATAAACAAATTTGAAATAAAAAAATCCAAGTTAAAATTGACGAATATAAGCAAAATGAGTTTTATACTTATAACATGATTTGGAAATTAAATAAATAAGTTATGTAACTTATAAAATGAATGAATATAAGTGAAACCAATTGTAAAAGAAATGGTTAAACAATTTTGTTAAGAAAAACAAAATCTGAATTGGATTTATAAGTGGAAATTTAAGTTAAGATAAACAAATGATGTTTGAAATGGAATATAATTTGAGTAATGTTAAATGAAGTTGATTTTGATATCAAAGTAAAATAACAAAGTGAATTAAATGGATATGAACTTGAGGTTTATAAATGAAATTCAACTTTATTTGTAAAATGAATTAGCAATTGAATTAATAAATGGATTGAATGTCAATCAATCGAATGTGAATAAATTGATATGGAATAATGGATATAAGTGTTAATTCATTAAAGCTAATAAATTGGAATTTGAATAAATTGAATGGAAGTCAATTTAATATTAAACCAATTGAAATTAAAAGTGTTGAACCAAATTGAAAGTAAAGTAAATTTAATAAATTTGGTTATTTTGGTTATGATTTGATTGTTCGATGGTTGTTGATTGATTGTATATTGTATAATTCATTAAGTGTTAATGAAATTAAATTAGTGAACTTGAAAGCTATGTAATTGAATCCAAATTGAAAGTGAAGTGAAATTAAATAGAAATTGGATTTAATTTAAATTGGAAGTGAACCAACTTGAATTTAAATTAGTGAATGTGAACAAATTGAAAATGTATAATTGAATGTCGTTGTATATGAATTGGTAGTAAGCAATTAAAATGTGTATCGAAACCTTATAAATTGCTTATGGGAATTATTTGATTGCATTGCTTATGGAAACTTTGTATTTGTTATTGAAAATTAATGAAATGTTAATAACTTTCTATATATGTCACTTACGTGTTTAAATTGAGTAAGTACAGGTGTCGTGGCTGCCGTTGGTGAGATTTGGTTGCGCTAAAATGCTAAATAAATAACTGCTTTGCTTAAAAATGCTAAAAAGGTACGCCTACGCAATAAAAATAGGAAATATGAACTGTTTTTCTGCTTTTCCGACCGGGTGGGTCGATGTATATATATTTATGTCTATTGTGATCCTACTATGATTGAACCGCGCAAAGGAGAAGCTGGTGAATTATTCTGAAATTTTAAGGCGTTAGAAAAATTTTGAAAATTTTGGAAAATTTTTGTTAATGAATAGTCAATTTCCAAATTGTAATGAAAATATAGGAATTGAACTAGAAAATGGAAATCATTGTTTTGGTTGAAGTTAAAGGTATTGGAAAAAGGTGAATATAAAATTTTCACTAAGTGGATTTTTGAAAAGTTAATGAATTTGGGGCATTTTTCTTACTTTGCAATTTCGAGGACGAAATTCTTTTAAGGGGGGAAGTTTGTAACGACCCAGAATTTCCGTCATTTGAAATTCGTATATTTAATTAATTTTAAATATTAATAAGTAAGATTTGGAAGTCGAATTAATTTAATTTCGATATAGCGATTTAATTGGACAATTAAATCAACAATTTAATATTTGAAATTGGGTAAATAATTGTAAATCGGGTTTAATGTGTATAAAAACGGTTTATAAAGTTATATTAAATCATATTGGAGTATAATGATGTTTGTAAACTTTTAAAATCGAATTAAAAGTTAAATTGTGAAAATTGAATATTTTAATATTTAATTGACTATTGAAAATAGCCATTTTTCAAACAGTCTCGGATTTCGACGAAACTAGTTTCATCGGATCCGTAATGTGAAATTATTATATGATTTCAAATTTCGTGTCAATCGGATTTACCGTTTGTCCGGGGCAAGCCAAAACGCATTGAAATCGGTTTAAATCGATTTGATTTAAATTTGATCATTTATTTCCATAACTCGCACATACGACCGAATTAGCTCCCGAAACAAATTCTATTATGTCTGGAATGCGGGGTAAACCTTAGAAATGCCAGCCGGCACGCTCGATTTGGAGTTCGGAAAAATTTCGATGAATAGTGTTTTTGGGCAATTTTCTATAAAAGGATGAGCAATCTTCTTTTGCAAAACATCTAGGGTTTCTATTGTGGCCGCCACTTACAAAAACAATGGCCAGAATTTTGCTATCTTCTTCCATCATAATCTCCAAATCCATAGACAATTAGCAAGAACCTTCAACTAGAAAACGATAGAGCGTGGCAAGATCTTCAGGTCCATACGGCTATGATCATTTTAAACGAAGTAAATTAATGGAAAATCTCATTCAAAGACATGGCGTTCGTGCTCAGTTTCCAAAGCAAGGGAGCAACCGAGTTTTCCCTGCTCGTGGCCATGGGGGAGGCTCGAGTGGGCGCACGTATGGGTGGCCTCCGATCATGGCTTGGCGAAGCGTGGTGGTCGCGAAAATTGGGGGCAAAGGGCGGCAATGGGTCTTCGTTCTTTCGAAAATACTGGGGGGGAGAAGAACGCACGTGTGGGCCTGATCTTGTGATGGATGATGAACGGCAGATGATAGGTTAAGGGTTTTGAAATTAAAATAAAATTGTAAATTTTATTATATATAAATCATATGAACTTTAAACTATTATAAATTTTGCATACGTTGTCAAAATTCGACGAAACAGGAAGCATTGGAATCGCAGCGACGAAATATACGCTGCAGCGTAGATCTGGGCGCGTTTGGGGCAAGCGAGAATTTTTGATTAAATCGAATGGTTCAGTTTAATTTAAAATTTAAACGTTCGACAAACTCAAGCTGAGAACTCCTCACTCAATCGAATATTTTGTTTCGATTTAAATTTTAAATAGTTGGATTTAAAATTATTGATAGTGTTGATTGTGTGAATTGGATGATAATTATTATCTGTTGTGTTAAATAGACCCTATACGCCATATATTAAGCGGAGGTTATTTATTAAAAACATATACCGCGATAATTTCACTTTGAAGTGGAATTGGTATTATATTTGTATTTGGAGTTGATTTCCCGCATTATATAGCGGATGAGACCCTATTGCGCCGCATAATAGCGGATAATATTTATAAATCCCATATACCGCGATAATTTCACTGTAAAGTGGAATTGGTATTGTGCTAACATCTGTGGATGCAGGGAAAACAGGTTGGAGGGATCCAATTGGATTCCTCAAACATTTGAATTTATTTCAATGTTGTGCGTTGATTTATTTATAATCGCCGTGTGATTATATCTGTGGATTGAAAGCGTTGAAGGCTATAATTTAGCCGAATATATTTTTGGTATCGTTGGATACCGAAAATAAATTAAATTTTGATTTTTAAAATTCAAAGTTGAAAATTTATCGGAAAATTTATTTTGATAATTGAATGAAATTAAAAAGGGGTTTTAAAAGATAAAAGTTTTATTTTTGAACCATATTGAATTAAATTTCAAATTTGTATAAAAGGGCTTAATAAATGGATTCAAAATTATTATTTATCAGTTGAGGATTTATTTGAAATTTGGATTTTTGAATGGATTTGAAGGGATAAAGGAATTTATTTTAAAAGGAAATAATTTTGGAAATTAATTTGGAGCTCGAAAATGAATATTTGTGAAATCGATTTAAAAATTTAATTTGAATTGTTTGACATCTTTGATGTGTGGTGCTTTGTGATATATCCTGTTTTGTATTGTGATCTGTGACTTATTTATCTGTGATATATGATATATCTGTGATCTGTGGATGAAAGATAAGCGTTATAATTTATACCGCTTATCAATTTTATTGTTATATTTGATCTGTGATGATTGAATGTTGTTGCACTATTGTGTTAAACCCGTGGACTACACAATACACACACAAATGTGGATTTCACGTGGAAATAGGTTAAGTCACAGATTTTTTTGTCAATTTTGGGAAAATTGAGTTTTTGAATCCAAAATGGTTTTGGAATTGGAATTGAAAGCTTTTGAAAATGAGTTCAAAAATAAAAGTTATTTTAAATAACTTAATAGAATTTGAATTTAAATCATTCGATTTAAATTTTGAATTCAATACTTTGAAATTGAATTCGATGAATTGGGAATTTTGGTTTAAAAGATTTTATAAGTATAAAAGGTGTTTATATGGGTTTTTAACCATTTAAAATACGGTCTTGGGGAAATTTAAATTTATAATTCAAGTTTATACTTGAATGACTTTAACCTGTGTAAATGTAACCAGTTTTTCCCAAAATGAAAACTATCTGTTTCCAAATAATAATAGCTTTTATAAAGTGAAAAGATTTCCAATTTGTGTTAAAATGAAATATTTCCAATTTGTATTGAAACATTTCAAGTTGAAATGAAAATAGTTTGGAAAAACTATGAATTAACCTTTGTAACGATAATTAAACTTTATTTTGAAATAAAAGAGTATTTCAAAAGGTGTATCTTTTATATTATAAAAGACTTGAATTGTGAATAGTTTTGAAAGCTATAAATTAAATCTAAATTATAAAGATTTAATTGGCTAATCCAATTTAAATGGAAATTGTTTTTGAAATCTGTGAATGAAACTTTGTGAAACTGGGTAAACTTTGTGAAGTAAATCTTTTTTCTTAAATATTTAAAATGGTATTTTGTTTAAACCATTTAAAGGAAAGGATTTGGTTAATAAGTTGTGACTTAATTGAAATCCCATATCCAGATGTTTTGAAATATTGTGCTCACTATTCGGGTTAGCCGGAAAAAGACCTTTGTGTCATATAACCCATTCTGAATTAGTGATACGACGATATGGATCGTATTGAAGACCGGTGGTGAAGACCGAGTATTTGTGAAAATGATAGGATGACCTATCGATTGTCTCTGCACCGTTAGCTACGGTATAGAGATTTCATTTGTGATGGGAAGTTTTATCGGGATTGTGAATACCCGAATTGCAAGGGCTTCTTCGGAAGTGCCTTCGGTTCTGTTCGAACCCGGAACAGACTTGTATTGTTACATGTCTGACATTACATTTTGAGATATAAAGCTAATTTCTTTCAAATACATTTCTGTTGGTGGCGGAGAATTTATTCTCTTAGCTTAACACCCTTCTCTAAGACGTACGAGCTCTGAGGTTATGTAGTTGAAATTTATCAGTGATATATTCCCAATTTGGTAATGTGGCATGCTGAGTGTTGTTGTGTGATGATAATTTATTTATCATTTGTGATCAAAGCGTGACTTTGTGAAAAAGCGTAGCTTTGTGGACGAGACTTTGTCAGACCTCACAACCCGGAAATGGTCGAAACAGGAAAGATGCGGCAAGGTTTCAGGGGTAGCGCCCCTAGGGTATGACCATTCCTTCTGGAAAAGGGTAGTATCATGGTATGGAGCCCAGATACTTACTCATGTGGACACACTTTATTTATTATGTGTGATGTTGGTTACCGAGCGCTCGGATAAAGGTCCCAAAGGACCGGGGGTGGCATATCTCAGGTTTACTGCCCGGGAAGGGAGTAATCGGCCTTGTGTTGGCAGAGAGCAGGTTGTCTCTCGGAGTGTCCTGCCAGAGGCGTTCCTACGTGGCATAGGAAGTTCCTTAGCCTGACCATTTGTTGGAAATCCATCTTCCAATACGAACCTTGTACGGTATTAGTTGTAGAACCTGCCATTTACTTATGGTGGCGCCCCACCGTTTAGATGGTAGCTATAGTAGGCATACGATACTGGTCGTATGTTGGCTAAGATTATTATTATACTTTCGAAATGTTTTCCTGCACTATGCACTAATAATAATAATCCAATGATTTTGCGTAGTAAGCATGTTTGAATATCATAAGAAGAAATCTCCTCCAATTCTGCATTTGCATTGTGTGTGTGGCGAGAGGTCTTATGGTAGTTTCATTTTCCAAAAGCATTGCGAATGTCTTTACTTCCTTTGTTGTTGTTGTTTTAAAGATAATAACTGTTTTAAGTTCTCACACCAGTCACCATGACAGAACTGGAGTTTATTGTTTCCTTCCTAAACTATGGGTGCCCACCAATTTCTACACGGGCAGTCTAGAGTCAGGTTATCAGGTCATTCTGAATTCAGGAGATGTTGTGGATCTCAGTGGCGAGCTGGATGGCGAGACGTAGCACTGGTATATGATATTATTTATTCCGCTGTGTATTTTATATGAGGACAAGTTTATATAACTGTCCAGTGTTGTATTGTTGTTGTAAACTCTAATGATGATGTAATGTATAAAATGATATAGTTCTTTGATTTAAAGATTATTCATTTATCTATTATATGTTGTTCCGCTGCGAATGTGAGATTCTGATATTGTTTCTGTTGTTTCTTCTTTCTTTTTCTTCTGTCTTCTTCTACTTCTTTTTTTTCTCCATAACAATTCGGTTTTCCGGCATTCGATTGCTCGGCAGTTGATACAGTGGACGTATTAATGTCGATTTTCGAGCGACGAAAATTCGCGTTCTTTATAGTATTTATAGGGATTGAAACCCTTAGTTTATGTTGGTATAATTCAATTTGAATTATTCAAATTACAATGCTTGGCCATTGATTTGTAATCGAATGTTGGTGATGTTTTCTGAATTTTTCAATTCGTATATTTTTCTGTTATGCTTTCTTGGTCACCACGGCTTGCATTTGCTTTGGATTTGGTTCCGTTCTTTATGCTCCTTTGATTTCAGCTTTTTGAATTTTGATAATATGGACTTGTCAAATTTTTCTCTGTTCGTTTCTCTGATTCCATTTTTTGCTGGCAACGACTTGTTTAATATTTCATTCGTTGTTCCTCTGATTGAATTCGGCCTTGACTTTGTTAAAACTTGATTCTTGTTCGAACTGCAACACTTTTATCTCTGTCTTGACTTTGTTAAAATTTGTTAAATGCTCTGTTGCTTGATTACTAGTACATGTTTACACTGCTACTTTATTGCATCCCATGTTGTCACTGCATATATATCTTTGTGTTCATGCATGTATATATGTATGTTGTGATGCCTTCACTTGTTCCTCTTGGAGTCTTCACTTGGTTGTTGTATACCTGCACCTGTTTGCATGAGTTTGTATACCTGCACCTGTTTGCATGAGTTACATTGATGTTGTGTTCATTAGTTTGGAGTTTTTGTTTCACTGGTGGTTCCACTTGTTTCTGGTCTGGAGCTTGTTGTAGTCTTGTTTCATGTGCACTGCCATGGTGTCATTGACATTTGAGTTCATTTGAGTCTGCACTTTGATGTACATGGCTTATTGGATATGGGTTCAATTGTTCATGTGTACATTGATTTAATTCATTCATGTTATACTGCTTGGGTTGATTGTCTCCATACATATATACATACATATATGTATGTATATATGTGTGTGATTGACTTGATTGCACTTGTTCAATTATTGCTTGGTCACAGTCACTTGCTTGGTTTAGAAAATTGTCTAGATGTTGATGTGTTCAAGTTAAACTGTTTCTTTGTTGTTGGCCTGTTGTAAATTCACTTAAGTCATATACTTTGTCATTTTCTTTGTACATGGTTCTCAAACCATGTCTCTGTTCTCTGGCATCACTCTAAGTCTGGTTGTATTGTTTGTCATTGTTATGCTCGCTCTGGTTCCATTAAGTTCACCATTGTCCATGTTCATACTTGAGTTTGTTGAATTGTTGGGTTGCTCTGACCAGTCTGGATTCAATGATACCTGTTGAGTGTTGTTATTTGCATTTTTGTACATTTGAGTTTGTCTGTGCAGTCTGCACTGTTTTATGATGAGCTGAAATGCTGTGCACTCCATATATATGTATACATGTGTGTATACATATGTATATATATATTTATGGTGATGTTGATGTATATGCTAGCTCCATTCATTTTGTATTATTCACTGCCCTGATCTTGTTCATTTGATGGTCTGACTTGTATTCAGTTGCATTCATTCTGAACTGGTTGTTCATGTCTCTGACCTGTTACATATGTATGTACTTATATGCACTTTCATTTTGTCGTACTGGTGCACTTGATATCTTCACGTATGTATACTTGTTTGCCTCCATGCCTTCATCTCATGCTTATGCACTGCCATTTACTTGTTGCCCCATTGTTTTGCACTTGACCATTTGTATCTTGTCTATTTGCTGTGTCATTTGAACTGTACCGTTAAGGCTGTGTTCATGTGTACACATTGAATTTTTGGTCAAGGCTTATTTTATGTTGGTTTTGGATTCTTGTTACATGAGAACTTGTACTTGACAATTTGTGATGTTTTTGTATTGCACCTGAGTTGAATCCAGCCTCGGCTCGGGTTTGACCTTGTGCTCACCTGTCCCTGCAGTTTTATCAAGTTTATATCGGTGTGCACGGCCTTGTGGCATGTATAGTGATACACTATACATGTACAGTTATACACTGTGCATGTCATAGGTTGTTCGTGTTTGATGAATTCAAAACGAAAATAATGACGAACAACCCAAATAACTGAGGCATATAATATTTTTCAAACTCATATTTTATTTGACACTTTAAATATATTTCTTTTTCAATTTTACCATGTCAGTATTTATTTTGCAGATAATTCAGATGCTGGATACAAATTGGAATATAGTTAAAGAACAAATATGAGTGAATGAGTGATATGTAGTGAGGTGCAAATGTAAATGACAATTGTATAGTGAAAAATTGTGTTGTGATTTGAAATTGTATTGTAATTGAAATTTTGTATATATAGTGAGAGCTCAAATTTTTTACTATTCAAAAATTGTAATAAAATATTTGTTTGAATAAATATCTGTTTGAATTTAAATTCTGTGTTATTTATTTTATTCAACAAAAATTTATTTAATTATATGAAAAATAAAATAATACAATTAAAAAATACATTTAAATGAATATATATATATGTTTATTATCATCAAACAAAAATCATATACTTGCATATTCAACACCCTCAAACTTCATTATGGCCAGCTTCCCTTGCCTCTTCCTTGAGGGCTATGATTGGAGCGAGTTGCTTGTTAAGTTTAATTTTCAGCTCCCGAGCCTCGATGGCCTCTTTACAATACCTTTGAGACTCCTCTAGAGCCTCGAGTTTTTCTTCTTGCTCTTTATTAAGAAGTTCTTCGAGTTCCCCCTAATGCGACATGCTAGAGTTTGTTTCTCATTTTGCAGTGTCCTTCTCCAGAGCAAGCACACTACTGCAGCTAAGGGTAGCGGCCTGCTCCTTTTTGTGAGCCATTTCCAGATGATTAAATGCTTCAAATGTTTCTTTAGCATTCTTCTTTGTCGTGGCTATCTTCATGGTCAACTCCGTGATCTCATCATCTTGGTGTTTGATTTTGTCTTTACTATGGATCCTCTCCAACTTAAGGCGATTGATTACATGTTGCCTTTCAGTAGACACCTCAGAGATTTTCTTAGCTAAGTGCTGGAATGCTCCATGTTGCACAAAAACATCATTAACGCATGCAAGCAAACTCTCTTTAATATTTCCTGTGATTGTGTGGATAGAAGGAAGAAACTTTAGTCCCTCAAAGCAGATTTTTGGAAATTTGACCTTAAGTTCAGCTAGTTATTATGTCGTAGAGGCCTTAGGAGCTGTAGTAGTCAAAGCTGGATGAGATGTAACAATAGGACATTTGCTCGACTAGCGATCATGAGGCTGTCGAGAACCATATAAAATCGAATGATGCTCGGTTGGCACAGTAGTTTGGGGAACATGAGAAGAGATCTAATCACCACTATATACAGGAGGATTGGGCTGAACTTCTCGGTAATGAGATGATTGAGATTTTGACTTGTTCTTAGAGGATGAAGATTCCCTTGAATGATGGCTCCTTTCCTGGCCGTTATCCCTTTCTCGGCGCTTGCCTGAGTCCGGACCATGACTAGATCCATAATGTGTTGAGGAGCCCCTCAAACGATCAAAGGCATGAGAATGAGACATAGCACCTAAAAACCAAAAGAAGATGTATAAGTGATCATCAGATAAAAGATAGACAAAAATCACGCAGTAAAGTGCGCGTGATTGTGTGTGTCCTAGTGCCCCCTCGACAGACCCTATGGCCTTGCTCATGAGAGTAATTCTCCTCTGCCAGTAGGAGAATTGTCATCACCATTCCTGGTGGGAGAATTAAGCCCACCGACACTAATATTGGGAAAGTCAAAAGTCTCGATGTCGCCTGGGATCGATAAACATGAAAATCCTTCCATCGAACTCTCTAAAGGCTAGGGGAAGACTCTTCTTCAACGGAGGTGATGGTGAACTTGGGTTTCTTAGTAGTCTTCCTTCTATGAAGTTTCTGTGCGAGATTTTTCCATTTTCTTGTCGGTGCGAGATTGCGTGCCTTGCGATGATTTGACCACAGGCGCATTTCCCAAGCCTACATCACAATGCCAGGCTCATTGGCATCATCACCTCTGATTTTGCCTTCTTTAGCATCGTCCTAAGCCTCCTCGACTGCGGGCACGACAGGGCTATCAGTGCCACCTTCTTGTTCCACAACATTTCTTAGCAATGCAATGCTTCCTGGAAGCCCGATGTTGTGACCTTTTTCTAGCAACCCAAAAAGAGATAATCACTCATCAATTATGAGTGATCTAATATCCCTGTCATCGACTGGGGTAGCGTGGATCTCAAAGACCGCCCTTGAATAATTATCGCCTTCGGGTCATGGATGGACACCTGCAAATTTTCAAAGTATTTGTTACTTTAGGATAAGATTTGGACTTAAGAATTTGAAAGTAAAGTGAAGGCAACACTTACATCGTTCCGACCATCGCCTCGTGAAGCCGGGAAGACAAGAATGTAGAACCATTTGTGCTTAAAGACACTAAGCTTATTCCAAGCACCGGTAAGAACATGACAGTTGGATGCAGGCTCGAGGAAAGTATAATAAAGACTTCCCATCCGTTGCTTAAAATTATAGATAAACAGGATGTCTTCAAGAGATGGTAGACGGAACAGAACATCCATAAATAATAAAAAGGTGCCATGAACAAAAACATAGCTGTTTGGATGTAACTGAGCAGTAGCTATTTCCAGATAGTGCAGCATCTCTCGAATAAATGAATTAAAGGGCGGCACACATCCGACCCAACATATAAATTTATCACAAGCCGTATACCCCTCGGGGGGAAAGTGGGTCCAGTCTTTCCCTGAAAGGATTAGAACATCTTCAAATGGGATCCCATGTTTAGAGCACAGCCTACGGAGAGCGGCCTCACCAATTCTGGAGGCTTGGGAATCCATCGGCTTGCCCGGAAATACATCACCCTCTAAAGTGTCAGGAGCTGGATTTATCTTTTCAACCAGAAGGATGGGAACATTAGAGAAAAGGTCAACCAATGGACCAAAACTCTCCGGTTGCTCAGTTTGGTGTTAGGAGAAAGACTACCGGATACAGCTGCATAACTCAGCTCGACACCTGGATTGCTATGCTATGAAGGTTGTCTAGAAGATTGCGACTAAACGCCCTGAACGTCTGGAGCCCATATCAACTAAACTTAGTAGATAATCAATATTAGAAAAAATAACCTCCACGTGCTAAGTGTAAACTAGTGTGCTACAGTGTTGTGCAGTGCAGAGATAAACAATTCAAAATTAAAAGCAAAAATAGTAACGAGACTTTGGACTCGAACCAGAATGACCGTCATTGCTGACTATCTCAACTGGCATTTAGATTGATCAGTTGTGTAAGCTTTAGGATCGACCATTGACATATCGAAGTACGAAGTTCGTTATTGAAGTCTATATGTTAAGTTTTAATTCATATTCAAGTCCTAGAACTTAGTCGTTCAATTTCAAATTAAAAGGTGGATATGCAAGTCCCGTCGTCCATTATAGTCATATGTTTAGATTCATTAAGACTGGATTATTTTTGATTGTTCATACAGGTTTATATGGATTAGCTTGCTCATGTGTTCAAGCTCGATTCAAAGGCCAAAAATCGGCAAAGTCCCCAAAGCCGATCCCTTTATCTCAACATAGTCGATCCTTCTTACCAAGCAAACACAACCGATCCCTTAGCCAAACACAACATCACTGATCCCTTCATCCCATTTATGAAAATAACCGATCCCTCTCCACATCGATACATGACCGATCCCTTCCTACACCTAACCACGACCGACCCCTCTCATAGCCATTGCACCGATCCCTCCAAACTCAAGTAATACCGATCCTTTCACTTAACAAATTTCCATGCCTCAATTCGTGGAATCTCCTTACTCCTTACCTTCTCCTCTTCTACTGCCTCACCGAACACTATATTACCACCGTTCTCCAACATCCATCTCGTATCCTCCCAATTCAACCCACGCTCGAAACAAGTAGCGTGACCGAACCCATCATCTCGTCACTTTAATAACTTTTATAAATATTAAGTATACATGTGGGCTTATCTTTTTTGGGGTTCATTAGTGATGAAATTTAAGGGAAAAAATTCTTTTAAGGAGGGAAGATTGTAACGATCTGCAATTTTTAACATTTTGAATTTGAATATTTAATTTATTTAAACATTCAAATTTGATTCAAATGTAATAAATAATAAGAAAATAATTTTTAATAAAACAACGTGATTTCTAATAAGGTATTTTAAAATGAATTTATAAGATTTTTCCATAATTTTTAATTTGGAATATATTTAAATTTTCATTTGACGTATTTTACAGCAAATGATGCTATTTTTGAAAATTAATAGAATTTGATAATCGGTGTATTTTATAATTGTTTTGGGATCGTGTCACATTTCTGTACATGATCATATTTTTATTTCCGTCGTTCGTGGTTCGTACGCAAACGAGATATTTTGTAGCGGAGTACCGCAATATTCTTTGTAAAAAAAATTCAAAGTAAATCAAAATTCAAAATTTTCAACGAGCCTTAATTATGATTTGATCTTGACTTGATGGGTTACCTTGAATTGTGAATTTTGTTTAACATAAGTTAGATGTTATGACTTGTTTTGGTTATAAGAGCATAAACACTCATTTTCACATCACTTTCTCACTCCAACTCTTCACTTCTCAACATCAACAATCATTCTCTCCTCCTCCTTATTTTTCAACTTTCTATAAATGAAAGAACAACCCCATCTTCCCTTTCAAAATTCATTATCTCCACAACCATAGCAAACTAACCAAAACACCAAACATGAAAGTTGTTTATTTTGATCTCTAGTTTTTTTTAAATATAACCCCTTGTACTTTCATCGAGTGGCGAGGCCAGAATTATTCGATTATTGCAAGTGACAAATATTCTTCATGTTTCGACGATCACGAATTGGAGAATGGAGGATATGGATGGGTTCATATGGTCAAGTCGAGATGTTTAGAGGGGGTTTCATGATTTTAGGTGGTCGGAGCTGGCCGTAGGTGTTTTTGACCATTTTTTAATCAACTTGATTTTTCCCGCGATGTGGTGGTCGTAGGGATCGACGGTGGTGGTTGGAGGAAGCTTGGGATTGCGCGAGTCAATTAGGATGGGTCAGACGTGGATCGGCGGTCTGTGGCGGTCGGTCGAGGTGAAGTTAGGGTTTTAGGCTTTAAGTTTTTATGTTCAGTTTTTGGTTGCTGGCAAGAGCATGGGGGTGTTGAGCATGGTGTGATTGGGCTCGGAGGTGTGGCAGGCTTCGACGGAGCTCTTGGTGGTGATAACGTAGGCTAGAGTGGGCGAGGCAGCGGCAAACGACATTTGGTCGAGGGTGGTTTTGGGTTTTTATTCATAGTAGGCACACGATTTTGAAAGTTTGGAGGGAGCAATATGGTAGATGAAGGCGGGGTGGATCTATGATTTTGATGGGCCAGGCTTGTATGTGGGGTGAGGCTAAGTTTTTATTTTTTTATTTATTTTTATATAAATGTGTGTTGGATTTTAAAAGGGGATATCTCATTAATTTTAAATCCATTATACACGCGGTTTTTTGCGTTAGACTCATATTAACGAGTACAACACCATAGTATAACTAGTTGATAGTTTTGATGAAATATAAATTTGTGATAAAATAATAGTGGTCAAATTTAATTATGTTGTTTTAAATAATAACATAGTTAAATTAATTATACTTCATTGGTGTTATCTATTTGGCCAAATAAAACACTATTTTGTTAAATTAAATTACGTGGATTATTTTGGATATCTATTGAGTAGAATAATATACAGTTCTTGTAACGATACAGATTTTCGCGTTCGAAAATCGACATCCATACTTTACATCATACTCGAATGCCGCAGATTCGACCGTTCAAATCCGAGTCGCTGGAACTTATAACAAGTTTACTTAATTTTATTTAAAAATTAAGCCTTTAAAATACATCACTATTCAACTTGCAAATTCAAGTTATCTGATCCTTTAACTTACATTTAAAATCCTTTTATAAAAGAACTTATCAAAAATCAAGTTTAATTATTTGTTTGAAAACAAATTTACTTTTAAATTCAAAGTTTATTGAAACTAAACTTAGAACTGGGTTTAAACTTGTTTTAGATCTATTACCACCATCTTTAAATTCATTTAATTTTGTTTAAAATTCAATTCATCAAAAAGAAAACAAAACAGTGACAGGTTTTATCAAAACCTGTAACCCAAAACTATTCTCGAGCGACCCAAATTTTTGCTTCGAGTCCAGACTTAGATTTACTTCGGGTAAATCACGAAATCACTCAGGTGAAACTCGAGTCACAACAATGCTTCTTCTCTTCCTTCTTTTACATTTTAAAACTTGCTTTGTTTTAATTTCTGAAACATGTTACACTCGCGTACGAACCCAATAATCACTCGAGCCCATCACCCAATTTACTTGAGATCACTTTGAGAAGAACTTCTCCTTCCCCCATCTTTATGAACTGACACCAGTTCATCATCGTGCATGTGCACAGATCATCCACGCCGCCGCTACCTCCAATGACTCTTCACACACATCGGCGATCCACCACCTGAACGATTCCGACCCACAAACTAATGCCGCGAAGCCCAAAACGAAATCGAGTATTCTCGAGCTCCACTGGAACAACAAGCTCCGTCCAAAACTCCCTCGTCCAAACAACCCCGATCATCAGACGACGTGCAACTCCATCCACACCTCGATGAACCCCCACGCCACCATTCCCCGATGTTACGCTGCACTCGATCAACTATGCTGGCCGTGGTGATCGAACTACCACTACCCAGTAAAACTAGGGTTCCAGGAAGAAACCCACTACCGCAACTTCCATAATGAATTACATCACCATCCACCATTTTTCCTAGGTGCTACGATCACTCCTCTATCATTTGGCAGAACCCCGACCACCACTACTCAATAGATCATCAGAAAATCGAAAGAACTCGTTATATGTTCATCTCGCAACTGCCACCTTAAAACGCAACCAACAATTCCAATTTTGGTTTTAAAAATCATAAATTTTGAAATGGTTTTAGATGATGTTAATGAAACCTGGATCTATGCAAGTTGAAAATTTGATAAACTTTGACTTTATATTGTTTTCTCTTCTTCCAGACAACAACCCTCCATATTGTCTTGAAAATGTATTATTAAAATTTAGTTTGTATGGATTTGAACATATTTCATTTTGGCATTCTAATCTAATAACAACCAGAAGTAGTGTTTTAGATTTTTTTTCTCTTTTTCTTTTTTTTTCTTTTGAACAGGTTTCTGGAAACCTGGAACTTGCAAACAAGGATAAATATCCATGTTTATCAACATGCACCGTGGATATATATATATATATATACATTCATACGCATATCTGCACTTATTCAAACAAATCTTAAGCACACATTCAACCATAGATCACACACTAGAGGTTTCAAAAGGTTTGCTCACACCTTTGTTTATGTTTGATAGATATTTATTTTTACTTTGTTTATATTTGTATTTATTTTTTTGAATTTTCTTTTTCTTGTATATTTATTATCTTGCATTTTTTACATATATATATTTTATTATTTATTTCGCAAGTACATTTTGTATATATATTAAATTCTAATTTAACTTAAACATTTATAACCAAAATATTATATTAATTACTAATTATCTCACAATTTTTATTCAAAAATTAAATTAATTATCAATTTAAATTAAATTAAAATCTAGGGTCGTTACAAACTTCCCCCTTAAAAGAATTTCGTCCTCGAAATTCGAAGGCACGAAAACAACACAGAGATAGACAGATTCGATCTCCTATAATTCCTCAAACTTAAGATATGAATTCCAAACTCAAGTCGGAATATCTCAGAATACATACCAATTTGTCCCTCTTCGGACTTTGGTATTCACAAGAAATTACAATAGAATTTCAAAATTTGGTTTCAAACGATATCGTTTTATTGATACAATTCAAATTTAGCTTCATATTCTATTAATCAATTTAACTCAATTTAAAATTTCCAATTTATTTAAAATTTCCAATTTATTTAAAATTTCAAATTTCAAATTTCCAATTCATTATTCATTAAGGTTTAAATCAAAAACTGATAAGAAACCGATGAAAATACAAAGTAAGAATTTTCTACAATGATTCGTAGAACCATCATCACACCGAAACTTCTTCTTGTAGCTGGTACGAAGAAATGAAAAGAATTTGGAAACGAATCAAAGGAGATTGATAAGAAAGTTGTTTCCACTGTTGCAGGGTATTGACCATTTATAGTCGTATTCCCTTGTCCTCTATCTCGTCCTCTTCTTGCACTCATACTCACTATCAGTGGATAGTAAGAGAATTTACTGAGACGTTTAAACAGATATCTTAGGGATATACTCATTCTAGGGATACTTCACCCTATCTCTAATGAGCTACTTAATGTGTTATACTCCTGAGCTAAAGTTCAACCTTAGCTCTGATACCAAATGTAACGATACAGATTTTCGCGTTCGAAAATCGACATCCATACTTTACATCGTACTCGAATGCCGCAGATTCGACCATTCAAATCCGAGTCGCCGGAGCTTATAACAAGTTTACGTAATTTTATTTAAAAATTAAGCCTTTAAAATACATCGCTATTCAACTTGCAAATTCAAGTTATCTAATCCTTTAACTTACATTTAAAATCCTTTTATAAAAGAACTTATCAAAAATCAAGTTTAATTATTTGTTTGAAAATAAATTTACTTTTAAATTCCAAGTTTATTGAAACTAAACTTAAAACTGGGTTTAAACTTGTTTTAGATCTATTACCACCATCTTTAAATTCATTTAATTTTGTTTAAAATTCAAATTCATCAAAAAGAAAACAAAACAGTGACAGGTTTTATCAAAACCTGTAACCCAAAACTATTCTCGAGCGACCCAAATTTTTGCTTCGAGTCCAGACTAAGATTTACTTCGGATAAATCATGAAATCACTCAGGTGAAACTCGAGTCACAACAATGCTTCTTCTCTATCTTCTTTTACTTTTTAAAACTTGCTTTGTCTAATTTCTGAAACATGTTACACTCGCGTACGAACCCAATAATCACTCGAGCCCATCACCCAATTTTCTCGAGATCACTTCGAGAAGAACTTCTCCTTCCCCCATCTTTATGAACTGACACCAGTTCATCATCGTGCATGTGCACAGATCATCTATGCGGCCGCTACCTCCGATGACTCTTCACACACATCGGCGATCCACCACCTGAACGATTCCGACCCACAATCTAATGCCGCGAAGCCCAAAACGAAATCGAGTATTCTCGAGCTCCACTGGAACAACAAGCTCCGTCCAAAACTCCCTCGTCCAAACAACCCCGATCATCAGACGACGTGCAACTCCATCCACACCTCGATGAACCCCCACACCACCATTCCCCAATGTTACGCTGCACTCGATCAACTATGCTGGCCGTGGTGATCGAACTACCACAACCCAGTAAAACTAGGGTTCCAGGAAGAAACCCACTATCGCAACTTCCATTATGAATTACATCACCATCCACCATTTTTCCTGTAACGACCCGGAATTTTCGAACCCGAAAATTCCAGATAGTTATGAAAAAGAAGAAAGGGATAGAAGAAGAAGAAGAAGATCAGAAACATCAACATCTCACATTCGCAGCGGATAAAATATAATAATAAATAATAACAGTTTACAAAACAATATTATATCTGTCGATTACATTTTTATACATCAGAGTTACACATTTATACAGACACTGGATATACACAATTATCAAGTCTCAGATATACAATAATATAACACAGTAGAAACACTCCATACGTTCCTGCCGTCCAGCTCGACTCCTGAGCTCTAGAACGTCCTTACTTGAAAATCTGTAATACTCGGTCTGACCCGAGCATTACATCAAAGTAACACCCGGGTCAGGCTGGAAACCAGCGTGAGTAAACTCATCTAACATGAAATTTCAATTCACAGAACTTATTTAAACCCGGGGTAAATCGTACTTTACTACCAGCAAACAACTTATATAGTCAACACTTATTTTCACAAAACAATATCTAAGCATCCAACTTAGTTTAAATGGTCCATATTATCCCAAACCAGCCTATTGATTTCACATATCAATCTATAAAGGATTATAGAAGATTTCAAATCGAAGTGGTTTCGGGTATGTATTGATACCCGACCCCGGACTCTTCGAATCATCTTAAAACAGAACTATTTAAGTTTTAACCAATTCCATTTATATCCAGAATTTCATATTTACATTGCCACTCACCACAGATAGACAAACCATATTATCACAGTTCAACCCAAACATAACATATCACATAACATCACAAATTACTTATTAGAGGTTATCAATAATCCAAAGCATCCAATATCTTTCAATCATTCATAAGCAAGATTAATTCGTCACATCATTTCTAATTATTTTAATTAAATTAAATTAATTACTTCAATCATCTTTAAATCCTGCTCATTTAATATTAATTAATTACAAACCAATTAATCATCCTTAATCATCCTGTTAATTGCATTTAGTAATCAACCTCTAGTTAATTACACAAATTAATTACTCTTCAAACATTCATATTAATTACCCTTTAATTATTCTCATAAATTAATTAACAATAATTTATTTCATTGATTAATTATCCTTTAATTAATCATCTTCATTAATTAACTAATCCCTTTATTAATTTCTTTAATTAATCCATACTTTAACTAATTACACTAAGTAATTAATTCTTAATTACTTCCAATTAGAAATTATCGTTAAATAAACCACATTTAGTAATTACCCATTAATTCCCCTGCTTAATTAATGACATTAAACAATTATCCTTTAACTAAAGTAATTATCATTTATTAATTACATTAATAAGTCAATCCTTTAAGTTGATTACACAAATTAATTAATCGTTAATTAACTAATTTACTAAATTTTAAAATCACTTTAAATTTACTTAACAAGATTTAAATTTAACAAAACTTCAACTTCTTAATCACAAGTTAAAGAAAACATTTATATTTACAAAATAAAATTTTAAAACCAGATTTACTTCAAAAGCTTAAAACTTCCTTTATTTAAATTTTAAATTTGTTTATAAAAACTCTTAAAACTTTTGAAAATTTCCTTTAAACCTTCTACTTCAGATTGAATCTGAGAAACACTCAAACCATTCCAAGTTCAAATCCCTTTTCTTAAATTTAAAAAGTTTAGTTTATTTTAAATTTTTGAAAACCTGGAAACAACCAAACTGTTTCAGGTTAAAACCCTACAAGCAACTTCGAGTTTCAACTCGAGCCACAAACTCAAAAGCACGAGCATCTCTTCGAGTCACAGCCTAATCCCAACCACCATAATCCTACTGACACCAAAACAGCCTCGTGCACATGCACCAGTGCCGGAATCACCTTCCACCTCCGATGAACTCTCCAGCATAACGAAATTCAATACAGCAACCATCTCCAATCCTCAAAACGCCATCACCAGCCTCAAATCAAAATCTAGCTACCCAGTTGGAAACTGGAACCAACAGTCATAGCCAAAAACCCCACGAACTCGCGCCTCCAACCATCAGACGACACGCCACCACAGTCACACTACCTTCGATCATCCACGAAGCCGTTTCACTTGTTCCCATCGAACTCGATCACCTTGAGACACTGCTACGATCCCATTTTCCAGACTCAACTCACTTAGGGTTTAAACCTAAATCGATCAAAATCCGATGCCACAGGAATTAGTCGCCACTACCACAATTTTTCCCAACATCCCTGATCCTTCCTCCACCTCCAGTCGAAACACCAACCACCATTGTTCCTCCGGCCACCCATAAATGCTTAAAACCCATAATCCAGTCATCACCAAAATGCACTCTCAATACATCATTAAAAATTGTGATTTTCTTTTTAAAAATCATATCTTCCAGAGACAATTTAGTTTATAGAATTGATTCAACCAATTACAACATCCAATTTTAACATTGATGTTAGAATAGTTACTGAATTCCTAAATTTCCAGAGGATTTTCGAACATCAGATACTTAAATCTATTTTTAGTACTTAGATTTTTGAATATACTAAACCATTTTGTTTGAACCCAAAATTTAACTACAAACAGGTAAAGGAATTGGAATTTAATTCTAGAATTTGAACTCTGTAATATGAAACAGAGGAGAACATGGATTCAATCAGACATGCACACATGAATACAATCATATACACAAAATTCTACACTTATTTATACATATGCAGGTCATCATCACATATTTCACATGCAATCAGATAATTGTCTACTTAACTTTTAAAAAAAAAATAAAGTTTACTCACAGTTATAAGATGTTTGAACAGAGTTTTGAACTGGAAAGCCTTTGATCTTTGAACTGGAAACTGGAAATCATTTTAAATCTGAAACTTGTTGTATTGCTTAGTTGAGTTGATCCCATTTAAATCTAAGATGAAATTCCTTGAGTTTGCTACAGGTTTGAAAAAGTTGTTGCCTTTGAATTTTCTGGTTTGAGTTTGTTTACAGACTTTAGAGTTTTGAATTATCTTCTGGTTTGAGAAAGTTTTTATAAGGTTTGTTATGAATCTGGTCTGAAAATTTGTGTTTCAGGCTTTGAGTTTTTCTTTGCTTTTGAAAAGAAATGGAAGAGAGGAGATAGGTGTTTATATAGAGTTAATTAGGATTTATTAAAAAGAAAATAAAATAAAAATAAAAAGTGACACTTGTTTATTCATCTTACACATGTTATTTACATGATCTCATAATTTGACACTTGTAAAATAAGTAATCTTTAATTAATTTTTTTAAATATTAATAAAAGCTTTATACTTAATTTATTAATTTACAAATACTTATCTATATATAAAAATACTTTAAAGAAAATAAAAACCAATTATATTTATAAATAAAAGCTTATATATTATTTTAAAATATTTAAAATATCTATCTTTTGACTTTCCAAATTTTAAATCTAGATTCAACTTCAAATTCAATTTAAAAATCAATTTGATATATATATCATATATATTTAAACGAGCACAAATTCAATTTGTATATAAAAATTCTCTATACATGAATATATACAACATATTATCATTATTGATTTGAAATTAACAATCTTACCAAATTTTAAATAAATTTTTAAATGGAGATTATCACATTTGAATTTGTTCGATTTATAAATCAGTATTTTAAAAAGTTAAATCAGATAACTATCCAATTATCTGATGCCCGAAAATCCGGGATATCACATTCCTCCCCCCTTTAAATCTTTTCGTCCTCGAAAAGGAATGAAGCAAGAATTTTATTACAGTTAAATTATTCTTTGAGTATTTTCATCTATAAACTCTTTAATTAAGAAATTTTAAAATACTTCAAAAATCAATATAATATCACCAAAATAGTTTTATAAAAATACTTTTTATAACTCGATGTCTCAACCAGTCCATCCTCATTCTCATAGAAATTCGGTCATACGTTGATCAGGCGTAAGACTGAAAATCTATAAGTACTTAGCAGACCCGGTTTCAACACCCAGTGAAAATATTTGGAAAATAATTTATTGAAAATATAGAAAACAGTTTTGAAAATAGAGAAAATATCTTTAGTGAGAATGCTCTGAAAATCATCACCCCCATCCATGGTCGCAGTTAACCCGATGGTTACGTTGCCGTCTCGGCAAAATCCACAGATAACTGTAGGTCTCCGCGCTCCTCGATTACGCCATGGAACCCGCTACAGATCGCAGTTATACCCGGGCCTTACGTTGCTATCACAGCACAAACCCATATAACTGTAGGCATCAGCGCCACCGAATTTCGCTGCCAAATAATGAAACTTCTCCCACATAGGTCGCAGTCTACCGATATAAAATCAAACGCAGACTGTTGGCTCTCAGCGGCACAAACGACTTTCGCTATGTTACCATAGTGTCACAGTCTACCGATATAAAATCAAACGTAGACAGTTGGCTCTCAGCGGCACACATGACTTCCGCTATGGTCTGCAGTAGATCGCAGTGACATCGAGTTAAACTGTCGTCACAGCATAACCCAAATGCCTCTGTGGGCACCAGCCCCTCGACTTTCGCTACACAAATAATCCTCAGGAACTAGTTTTGTCCGGACTCCTCACAGGATCAACTTTAGAATCCCCCCTTGGGGTTCAAGGCAGTACCACCCAGTGGCACTCCTGAGAAGTTCATTTCAAGGGAGCGCCTTTTTCCCCAGAGCTATACTCAAAACATTTTATACTATATACTTATAGTATCTTCAAATCATACCCTTTATGATTTATCAAAATCTCCTTTACACAAAATCGATTACCAAAAATCGATAATTCTCAAACTAGGCTTTCCAAAATCCAAAATTGATTTCTCAAAAATCAAAAGCCCTTTCCAAAATCCATAGGTTCCCAAAACCTTTTCCAAAATCATTCTCATAAGATCCTTTATATATATATATAGATATAGATATATATAACTTTGAAAAATCTTTGGATCATTTCAAACTTGTATAAAACCTCTTTTATACTTCAAATATTTCAAAACCCTTTTTATTCTGGCTAGATTCAATAAGGGAAGTTTATCATATTACAAAATATAACTTTATTTATTGTCAAATCAAATATTCAAGTTTGATTTCTTTATAAAGTTATTTACCATTTACATACCTCCATAAAGTAAATTTCAACCAAAGAAATATCCAATTCCATTATATTTCACAAATATACTTTTCATTTCAAACCATTTTACAATCCTTATCCACAAATTTCAATATCAATTTCATCCAAACTCGTACGATGTACACATATCATCCGTACGCAATATCAGTCTGATCGCTCAATCGATCACACAATTTCACTTCCGAACTAGTATCGTCCATCCGACTTCTTAGTGCGGACTCAGATCTGGTTTCTTGATCAGAAACCGTCATTCTCCTTGCATAGTCGTAGCCATGATAGAGAATATCCAGAACCAATCAACAATCCATATCCAGGTTCGCCGTCGAAAATCGAGCGAAAAATCCCAACTCGGATCGATAATACTATCTCAAAATTTGTGTTCGAATCTGGATCAAATCACTATGCGAATAGAATAATATACGTATATCCTACGTATTTATCTTTATTGGTTATTAGCCAAATTAGTTTCCTTTTCTATTCATATTTCCTTTAATTTCATTCACTTAATCTCAATTGCTTCCATTTCCAATTGAGTTATTACTTCAATTACAAACAGTCTGAACTCTGACCTATTTAAATTTAAAAATAACTTGAAAAAATTTAAAATAGATAAGTAGTTGAAAAATAGTTATTAGTTTGTAAAATATCTGTAAAATAGTTAAGTAGATATAAAATAGTTAGATAATTGCAAAATAGATTTAAAATAGTGATTAGATGTAGGTAACTGAAAAATAGTAATTAGTTTATAAGACAGTTTCAAAATAGTTAAATAGTTCAAAAATAATTGTAAAATAAGTATGAGATAGTTTTAAGAAGAAAGATTATATAGTAAATAGTTTGGAAAAATATATTTGTATTAAAACAATTTATTTTGAAAATAATCCAGAGCCAAACTGTTCAATTCTCATCAATTCAATTTAAATTTCCATCTCCATTTAAATTAACTCAATTGCAATTTAAATAACTTCAATTTCCATTGAAATTGATTTAATCCCAATTCAAGTTGAATTAACCTTAATTCCTTTCCAAATTCAAATCAAATTTCATTTGATTTTTAAACTTATACAACTTTAATCACAATTCTAATTAATTCAAATCAAATTCAATTTGAACTAATTCTATTCAAATCTCAATTTAAAACTATCTCGAATTATATAAATTCGAGTTAAAATTTTTAATTATTGATTTAATTCCTTAAATTTTTAATTTTAACAAATTAAATCTTTAAACCTTTTAATTCTGAATTCAAATTTCAAAATTTCATTTTAAAATTATCTTTACTTAACTTATTACAAAGTTCAAATAAGAATTCAAAAACAATTTAATCTTCAGATTCTAATTTATTATCCATTTTAAATTTTCCAGATCTCAAACCCATTTTGAGATCATTCATAACTCCCATTTAAAATCAACCTTTTAACTTCCCGAGTTAAATTTCAATTTCATCTTAAAATTTCCAATTCAAGTTGTTTACTCTAAACTCATTTAACTTTCCTTAAGTTAAATTTAATTTAATTTAGTCAACTTGACTCAATTTGAATTCCCATTCAAATTTTAAACTTTATATTAATAATCTTCCCACTTATAAGTTCAAAAACTTATTACTTTGGGTTTTCATATCACATTTCAAGGAAAAATTTAAAACCCAACACTTAGAGTTTATTTCAAATCATCTTTGATATTATGTATATCCAAACATATATACATTTATTTTCTTTGCACACCAAGTTATACCTTAAATTTTTAAACCACCTTTGGTTTTTAATTCAAATCAATTTCTTTAAAACAATTTCAAGTTTTCTGGATTTAGATTTAAAATTTCACAATTTTAAATTATCTTCAATTCCAATTTATAAGTTATACTCACTTAAATGTTTACTTCTCTAAACATTTCATTTTGCTTAATCATTTACCACATTTCATTATCGACCATCTATGATAATAACCAAGATTATCATATCTGGAAACCAATTCATTATTATCTTTATTCTTAATAACACTTCTACAAATTCAAGATTTAATTTCAGTTTAAATTCATTTCAAACTTATCTTCATTCAATTTTAATTTGGTTGTATTTCTATTACCACTTAATTCTCATTATTTTATTTAATTCCGATGATTCAACAACCAATTTCTTTAATATGTTTAATAATTAGAAAATTATTTCTATATATATCAAAAGATAAACTTATATAAAAATCATTTATTTTTAAAACCATTTTAAAACCGTTATATAAGAAAATAACAAGTACGCTCTCATATATATACACTCAACTCGTTCTAGGGTACCATTGACCCTATCCTTAACGAGTAATCTCAACAGAGCCAAGGTTCTCGCTTAACCTTCCGCTCTGATACCAAGTGTAACGACCCGGAATTTTCGAACCCGAAAATTCCAGATAGTTATGAAAAAGAAGAAAGGGATAGAAGAAGAAGAAGAAGATCAGAAACATCAACATCTCACATTCGCAGCGGATAAAATATAATAATAAATAATAACAGTTTACAAAACAATATTATATCTATCGATTACATTTTTATACATCAGAGTTACACATTTATACAGACACTGGATATACACAATTATCAAGTCTCAGATATACAATAATATAACACAGTAGAAACACTCCATACGTTCCTGCCGTCCAGCTCGACTCCTGAGCTCCAGAACGTCCTTACCTGAAAATCTGTAATACTCGGTCTGACCCGAGCATTACATCAAAGTAACACCCGGGTCAGGCTGGAAACCAGCGTGAGTAAACTCATCTAACATGAAATTTCAATTCATAGAACTTATTTAAACCCGGGGTAAATCGTACTTTACTACCAGCAAACAACTTATATAGTCAACACTTATTTTCACAAAACAATATCTAAGCATCCAACTTAGTTTAAATGGTCCATATTATCCCAAACCAGCCTATTGATTTCACATATCAATCTATAAAGGATTATAGAAGATTTCAAATCGAAGTGGTTTCGGGTATGTATTGATACCCGACCCCGGACTCTTCGAATCATCTTAAAACAGAACTATTTAAGTTTTAACCAATTCCATTTATATCCAGAATTTCATATTTACATTGCCACTCACCACAGATCGACAAACCATATTATCACAGTTCAACCCAAACATAACATATCACATAACATCACAAATTACTTATTAGAGGTTATCAATAATCCAAAGCATCCAATATCTTTCAATCATTCATAAGCAAGATTAATTCGTCACATCATTTCTAATTATTTTAATTAAATTAAATTAATTACTTCAATCATCTTTAAATCCTACTCATTTAATATTAATTAATTACAAACCAATTAATCATCCTTAATCATCCTGTTAATTGCATTTAGTAATCAACCTCTAGTTAATTACACAAATTAATTACTCTTCAAACATTCATATTAATTACCCTTTAATTATTCTCATAAATTAATTAACAATAATTTATTTCATTGATTAATTATCCTTTAATTAATCATCTTCATTAATTAACTAATCCCTTTATTAATTTCTTTAATTAATCCATACTTTAACTAATTACACTAAGTAATTAATTCTTAATTACTTCCAATTAGAAATTATCGTTAAATAAACCACATTTAGTAATTACCCATTAATTCCCCTGCTTAATTAATGACATTAAACAATTATCCTTTAACTAAAGTAATTATCATTTATTAATTACATTAATAAGTCAATCCTTTAAGTTGATTACACAAATTAATTAATCGTTAATTAACTAATTTACTAAATTTTAAAATCACTTTAAATTTACTTAACAAGATTTAAATTTAACAAAACTTCAACTTCTTAATCACAAGTTAAAGAAAACATTTATATTTACAAAATAGAATTTTAAAACCAGATTTACTTCAAAAGCTTAAAACTTCCTTTATTTAAATTTTAAATTTGTTTATAAAAACTCTTAAAACTTTTGAAAATTTCCTTTAAACCTTCTACTTCAGATTGAATCTGAGAAACACTCAAACCATTCCAAGTTCAAATCCCTTTTCTTAAATTTAAAAAGTTTAGTTTATTTTAAATTTTTGAAAACCTGGAAACAACCAAACTGTTTCAGGTTAAAACCCTACAGGCAACTTCGAGTTTCAACTCGAGCCACAAACTCAAAAGCACGAGCATCTCTTCGAGTCACAGCCTAATCCCAACCACCATAATCCTACTGACACCAAAACAGCCTCGTGCACATGCACCAGTGCCGGAATCACCTTCCACCTCCGATGAACTCTCCAGCATAACGAAATTCAATACAGCAACCATCTCCAATCCTCAAAACGCCATCACCAGCCTCAAATCAAAATCTAGCTACCCAGTTGGAAACTGGAACCAACAGTCATAGCCAAAAACCCCACGAACTCGCGCCTCCAACCATCAGACGACACGCCACCACAGTCACACTACCTTCGATCATCCACGAAGCCGTTTTACTTGTTCCCATCGAACTCGATCACCTTGAGACACTGCTACGATCCCATTTTCCAGACTCAACTCACTTAGGGTTTAAACCTAAATCGATCAAAATCCGATGCCACAGGAATTAGTCGCCACTACCACAATTTTTCCCAACATCCCTGATCCTTCCTCCACCTCCAGTCGAAACACCAACCACCATTGTTCCTCCGGCCACCCATAAATGCTTAAAACCCATAATCCAGTCATCACCAAAATGCACTCTCAATACATCATTAAAAATTGTGATTTTCTTTTTAAAAATCATATCTTCCAGAGACAATTTAGTTTATAGAATTGATTCAACCAATTACAACATCCAATTTTAACATTGATGTTAGAATAGTTACTGAATTCCTAAATTTCCAGAGGATTTTCAAACATCAGATACTTAAATCTATTTTTAGTACTTAGATTTTTGAATATACTAAACCATTTTGTTTGAACCCAAAATTTAACTACAAACAGGTAAAGGAATTGGAATTTAATTCTAGAATTTGAACTCTGTAATATGAAACAGAGGAGAACATGGATTCAATCAGACATGCACACATGAATACAATCATATACACAAAATTCTACACTTATTTATACATATGCAGGTCATCATCACATATTTCACATGCAATCAGATAATTGTCTACTTAACTTTTAAAAAAAAAATAAAGTTTACTCACAGTTATAAGATGTTTGAACAGAGTTTTGAACTGGAAAGCCTTTGATCTTTGAACTGGAAACTGGAAATCATTTTAAATCTGAAACTTGTATTGCTTAGTTGAGTTGATCCCATTTAAATCTGAGATGAAATTCCTTGAGTTTGCTACAGGTTTGAAAAAGTTGTTGCCTTTGAATTTTCTGGTTTGATTTTGTTTACAGACTTTAGAGTTTTGAATTATCTTCTGGTTTGAGAAAGTTTTTATAAGGTTTGTTATGAATCTGGTCTGAAAATTTGTGTTACAGGCTTTGAGTTTTTCTTTGCTTTTGAAAACGTGAATGGAAAAGAAATGGAAGAGAGGAGATAGGTGTTTATATAGAGTTAATTAGGATTTATTAAAAAGAAAATAAAATAAAAATAAAAAGTGACACTTGTTTATTCATCTTACACATGTTATTTACATGATCTCATAATTTGACACTTGTAAAATAAGTAATCTTTAATTACTTTTTTTAAATATTAATAAAAGCTTTATACTTAATTTATTAATTTACAAATACTTATCTATATATAAAAATACTTTAAAGAAAATAAAAACCAATTATATTTATAAATAAAAGCTTATATATTATTTTAAAATATTTAAAATATCTATCTTTTGACTTTCCAAATTTTAAATCTAGATTCAACTTCAAATTCAATTTAAAAATCAATTTGATATATATATCATATATATTTAAACGAACACAAATTCAATTTGTATATAAAAATTCTCTATACATGAATATATACAACATATTATCATTATTGATTTGAAATTAACAATCTTACCAAATTTTAAATAAATTTTTAAATGGAGATTATCACATTTGAATTTGTTCGATTTATAAATCAGTATTTTAAAAAGTTAAATCAGATAACTATCCAATTATCTGATGCCCGAAAATCCGGGATATCACATTTCCTAGGTGCTACGATCACTCCTCCATCATTTGGCAGAACCCCGACCACCACTACTCAATAGATCATCAGAAAATCGAAAGAACCCGTTATCTGTTCATCTCGCAACTGCCACCTTAATACACAACCAACAATTCCAATTTTGGTTTTAAAAATCATAAATTTTGAAATGGTTTTAGATGATGTTAATGAAACCTGGATCTATGCAAGTTGAAAATTTGATAAACTTTGACTTTATACTATTTTCTCTTCTTCCAGACAACAACCCTCCATATTGTCTTGAAAACGTATTTTTAAAATTTAGTTTGTATGGATTTGAACATATTTCATTTTGGCATTCTAATCTAATAACAACCAGAAGCAGTGTTTTAGATTTTTTTTCTCTTTTTCTTTTTTTTCTTCTTTTGAACAGGTTTATGGAAACCTGGAACTTGCAAACAAGGATAAATATCCATGTTTATCAACATGCATCGTGGATATATATATATATATATATATATATATACATTCATACGCATATCTGCACTTATTCAAACAAATCTTAAGCACACATTCAACCATAGATCACACACTAGAGGTTTCAAAAGGTTTGCTCACACTTTTGTTTATGTTTGATAGATATTTATTTTTACTTTGTTTATATTTGTATTTATTTGTTTGAATTTTCTTTTTCTTGTATATTTATTATCTTTCATTTTTTACATATATATATTTTATTATTTATTTCGCAAGTACATTTTGTATATATATTAAATTCTAATTTAACTTAAACATTTATAACCAGAATTTTATATTAATTACTAATTATCTCACAATTTTTATTCAAAAATTAAATTAATTATCAATTTAAATTAAATTAAAATCTAGGGTCGTTACAAACTTCCCCCTTAAAAGAATTTCGTCCTCGAAATTCGCAGGCACGAAAACAACACAGAGATAGACAGATTCGATCTTCTATAATTCCTCAAACTTAAGATATGAATTCCAAACTCAAGTCGGAATATCTCAGAATACATACCAATTTGTCCCTCTTCGGACTTTGGTATTCACAAGAAATTACAATAGAATTTCAAAATTTGGTTTCAAACGATATCGTTTTATTGATACAATTCAAATTTAGCTTCATATTCTATTAATCAATTTAACTCAATTTAAATTTTCCAATTTATTTAAAATTTCAAATTTCCAATTCATTATTCATTAAGGTTTAAATCAAGAACTGATAAGAAACCGATGAAAATACAAAGTAAGAATTTTCTACAACGATTCGTAGAACCATCATCACACCGAAACTTCTTCTTGTAGCTGGTACGAAGAAATGAAAAGAATTTGGAAACGAATCAAAGGAGATTGATAAGAAAGTTGTTTCCACTGTTGCGGGGTATTGACCATTTATAGTCGTATTCCCTTGTCCTCTATCTCGTCCTCTTCTTGCACTCATACTCACTATCAGTGGATAGTAAGAGAATTTATTGAGACGTTTAAACAGATATCTTAGGGATATACTCATTCTAGGGATACTTCACCCTATCTCTAATGAGCTACTTAATGAGTTATACTCCTGAGCTAAAGTTCAACCTTAGCTCTGATACCAAATGTAACGATACAGATTTTCGCGTTCGAAAATCGACATCCATACTTTACATCGTACTCGAATGCCGCAGATTCGACCGTTCAAATCCGAGTCGCCGGAGCTTATAACAAGTTTACTTAATTTTATTTAAAAATTAAGCCTTTAAAATACATCGCTATTCAACTTGCAAATTCAAGTTATCTAGTCCTTTAACTTACATTTAAAATCCTTTATAAAAGAACTTATCAAAAATCAAGTTTAATTATATGTTTGAAAACAAATTTACTTTTAAATTCAAAGTTTATTGAAACTAAACTTAGAACTGGGTTTAAACTTGTTTTAGATCTATTACCACCATCTTTAAATTCATTTAATTTTGTTTAAAATTCAATTCATCAAAAAGAAAACAAAACAGTGACAGGTTTTATCAAAACCTGTAACCCAAAACTATTCTCGAGCAACCCAAATTTTTGCTTCGAGTCCAACTTAGATTTACTTCGGGTAAATCTCGAAATCACTCAGGTGAAACTCGAGTCACAACAATGCTTCTTCTATTCCTTCTTTTACTTTTTAAAACTTGCTTTGTTTTAATTTCTGAAACATGTTATACTCGCGTACGAACCCAATAATCACTCGAGCCCATCACCCAATTTCCTCGAGATCACTTCGAGAAGAACTTCTCCTTCCCCCATCTTTATGAACTGACACCAGTTCATCATCGTGCATGTGCACAGATCATCCACGCCGCCGCTACCTCCGATGACTCTTCACACACATCGGCGATCCACCACCTGAACGATTCCGACCCACAAACTAATGCCGCGATGCCCAAAACGAAATCGAGTATTCTCGAGCTCCACTGGAACAACAAGCTCCGTCCAAAACTCCCTCGTCCAAACAACCCCGATCATCAGACGACGTGCAACTCCATCCACACCTCGATGAACCCCCACGCCACCATTCCCCGATGTTACGCTGCACTCGATCAACTATGCTGGCCGTGGTGATCGAACTACCACTACCTAGTAAAACTAGGGCTCCAGGAAGAAACCCACTATCGCAACTTCCATGATGAATTACATCACCATCCACCATTTTTCCTAGGTGCTACGATCACTCCTCCATCATTTGCCAGAACCCCGACCACCACTACTCAATAGATCATCAGAAAATCGAAAGAACCCGTTATCTGTTCATCTCGCAACCGCCACCTTAATTCGCAACCAACAATTCCAATTTTGGTTTTAAAAATCATAAATTTTGAAATGGTTATAGATGATGTTAATAAAACCTGGATCTATTCAAGTTGAAAATTTGATAAACTTTGACTTTATACTGTTTTCTCTTCTTCCAGACAACAACCCTCCATATTGTCTTGAAAACGTATTTTTAAAATTTAGTTTGTATGGATTTGAACATATTTCATTTTGGCATTCTAATCTAATAACAACCAGAAGCAGTGTTTTAGTTTTTTTTTCTCTTTTTTTTTCTTTTGAATAGGTTTCTGGAAACCTGGAACTTGCAAACAAGGATAAATATCCATGTTTATCAACATGCACCGTGGATATATATATATATATAAACATTCATACGCATATCTGCACTTATTCAAACAAATCTTAAGCACACATTCAACCATAGATCACACACTAGAGGTTTCAATAGGTTTGCTCACACCTTTGTTTATGTTTGATAGATATTTACTTTTACTTTGTTTATATTTGTATTTATTTGTTTGAATTTTCTTTTTCTTGTATATTTATTATCTTGCATTTTTTACATATATATATTTGATTATTTATTTCGCAAGTACATTTTGTATATATATTAAATTCTAATTTAACTTAAGCATTTATAACCAGAATTTTATATTAATTACTAATTATCTCACAATTTTTATTCAAAAATTAAATTAATTATCAATTTAAATTAAATTAAAATCTAGGGTCGTTACAAACTTCCCCCTTAAAAGAATTTCGTCCTCAAAATTCGCAGGCACGAAAACAACACAGAGATAGACAGATTCGATCTCCTATAATTCCTCAAACTTAAGATATGAATTCCAAACTCAAGTCGGAATATCTCAGAATACATACCAATTTGTCCCTCTTCGGACTTTGGTATTCACAAGAAATTACAATAGAATTTCAAAATTTGGTTTCAAACGATATCGTTTTATTGATACAATTCAAATTTAGCTTCATATTATATTAATCAATTTAACTCAATTTAAAATTTCCAATTTATTTAAAATTTCAAATTTCCAATTCATTATTCATTAAGGTTTAAATCAAAAACTGATAAGAAACCGATGAAAATACAAAGTAAGAATTTTCTACAACGATTCGTAGAACCATCATCACACCGAAACTTCTTCTTGTAGCTGGTACGAAGAAATGAAAAGAATTTGGAAACGAATCAAAGGAGATTGATAAGAAAGTTGTTTCCACTGTTGCGGGGTATTGACCATTTATAGTCGTATTCCCTTGTCCTCTATCTCGTCCTCTTCTTGCACTCATACTCACTATCAATGGATAGTAAGAGAATTTACTGAGACGTTTAAACAGATATCTTAGGGATATACTCATTCTAGGGATACTTCACCCTATCTCTAATGAGCTACTTAATGTGTTATACTCCTGAGCTAAAGTTCAACCTTAGCTCTGATACCAAATGTAACGATACAGATTTTCGCGTTCGAAAATCGACATCCATACTTTTCATCGTACTCGAATGCCGCAGATTCGACCGTTCAAATCCGAGTCGCCGGAGCTTATAACAAGTTTACTTAATTTTATTTAAAAATCAAGCCTTTAAAATACATCGCTATTCAACTTGCAAATTCAAGTTATCTAATCCTTTAACTAACATTTAAAATCCTTTTATAAAAGAACTTATCAAAAATCAAGTTTAATTATTTGTTTGAAAACAAATTTACTTTTAAATTCAAAGTTTATTGAAACTAAACTTAGAACTGGGTTTAAACTTGTTTTAGATCTATTACCACCATCTTTAAATTCATTTAATTTTGTTTAAAATTCAAATTCATCAAAAAGAAAACAAAACAGTGACAGGTTTTATCAAAACCTGTAACCCAAAACTATTCTCGAGCGACCCAAATTTTTGCTTCGAGTCCAGACTTAGATTTACTTCGGGTAAATCACGAAATCACTCAGGTGAAACTCGAGTCACAACATTGCTTCTTCTCTTCCTTATTTTACTTTTTAAAACTTGCTTTGTTTTAATTTCTGAAACATGTTACACTCGTGTACGAACCCAATAATCACTCGAGCCCATCACCCAATTTTCTCGAGATCACTTCGAGAAGAACTTCTCCTTCCCCCATCTTTATGAACTGACACCAGTTCATCATCGTGCATGTGCATAGATCATCCACGCCGCCGCTACCTCCGATGACTCTTCACACACATCGGTGATCCACCACCTGAACGATTCCGACCCACAAACTAATGCTGCGAAGCCCAAAACGAAATCGAGTATTCTCGAGCTCCACTGGAACAACAAGCTCCGTCCAAAAATCCCTCGTCCAAACAACCCCGATCATCGGACGACGTGCAACTCCATCCACAGCTCGATGAACCCTCATGCCACCATTCCTCGATGTTACGCTGCACTCGATCAACTATGATGGCCGTGGTGATCGAACTACCACTACCCAGTAAAACTAGGGTTCCAGGAAGAAACCCACTGCCGCAACTTCCTTGATGAATTACATCACCATCCACCATTTTTCCTAGGTGCTACGATCACTCCTCCATCATTTGGCAGAACCCCGACCATCACTACTCAATAGATCATTAGAAAATCGAAAGAACCCGTTATCTGTTCATCTCGCAACTGCCACCTTAATACGCAACCAACAATTCCAATTTTGGTTTTAAAAATCATAAATTTTGAAATGGTTTTAGATGATATTAATGAAACCTGGATCTATGCAAGTTGAAAATTTGATAAACTTTGACTTTATACTGTTTTCTCTTCTTTCATACAACAACCCTCCATATTGTCTTGAAAACGTATTTTTAAAATTTAGTTTGTATGGATTTGAACATATTTCATTTTGGCATTCTAATCTAATAACAACCAGAAGCAGTGTTTTAGTTTTTTTTTCTCTTTTTCTTTTTTTTTCTTTTGAACAGGTTTATGGAAACCTGGAACTTGCAAACAAGGATAAATATCCATGTTTATCAACATGCACCGTGGATAAATATACACATTCATAGGCATATCTGCACTTATTCAAACAAATCTTAAGCACACATTCAACCATAGATCACACACTAGAGGTTTCAAAAGGTTTGCTCACACCTTTGTTTATGTTTGATAGATATTTATTTTTACTTTGTTTATATTTGTATTTATTTGTTTGAATTTTCTTTTTCTTGTATATTTATTATCTTGCATTTTTTTCATATATATATTTTATTATTTATTTCGTAAGTACATTTTGTATATATATTAAATTCTAATTTAACTTAAACATTTATAACCAGAATTTTATATTAATTACTAATTATCTCACAATTTTTATTCAAAATTAAATTAATTATCAATTTAAATTAAATTAAAATCTAGGGTCGTTACAAACTTCCCCCTTAAAAGAATTTCGTCCTCGAAATTCGCAGGCACGAAAACAACACAGAGATAGACAGATTCGATCTCCTATAATTCCTCAAACTTAAGATATGAATTCCAAACTCAAGTCGGAATATCTCAGAATACATACAAATTTGTCCCTCTTCGGACTTTGGTATTCACAAGAAATTACAATAGAATTTCAAAATTTGGTTTCAAACGATATCGTTTTATTGATACAATTCAAATTTAGCTTCATATTCTATTAATCAATTTAACTCAATTTAAAATTTCCAATTTATTTAAAATTTCAAATTTCCAATTCATTATTCATTAAGGTTTAAATCAAAAACTGATAAGAAACCGATGAAAATACAAAGTAAGAATTTTCTACAACGATTCGTAGAACCATCATCACAACGAAACTTCTTCTTCTAGCTGGTACGAAGAAATGAAAAGAATTTGGAAACGAATCAAAGGAGATTGATAAGAAAGTTGTTTCCACTGTTGCGGGGTATTGACCATTTATAGTCGTATTCCCTTGTCCTCTATCTCGTCCTCTTCTTGCACTCATACTCACTATCAGTGGATAGTAAGAGAATTTACTGAGACGTTTAAACAGATATCTTAGGGATATACTCATTCTAGGGATACTTCACCCAATATCTAATGAGCTACTTAATGTGTTATACTCCTGAGCTAAAGTTCAACCTTAGCTCTGATACCAAATGTAACGATACAGATTTTCGCGTTCAAAAATCGACATCCATACTTTACATCGTACTCGAATGTCGCAGATTCGACCGTTCAAATCCGAGTCGCCGGAGCTTATAACAAGTTTACTTAATTTTATTTAAAAATCAAGCCTTTAAAATACATCGCTATTCAACTTGCAAATTCAAGTTATCTAATCCTTTAACTTACATTTAAAATCCTTTTATAAAAGAACTTATCAAAAATCAAGTTTAATTATTTGTTTGAAAACAAATTTACTTTTAAATTCAAAGTTTATTGAAACTAAACTTAGAACTGGGTTTAAACTTGTTTTAGATCTATTACCCACCATCTTTAAATTCATTTAATTTTGTTTAAAATTCTAATTCATCAAAAAGAAAATAAAAACAGTGACAGGTTTTATCAAAACCTGTAACCCAAAACTATTCTCGAGCGACCCAAAATTTTGCTTCGAGTCCAGACTTAGATTTACTTCGGGTAAATCACGAAATCACTCAGGTGAAACTCGAGTCACAACAATGCTTCTTCTCTTCCTTCTTTTACTTTTTAAAACTTGCTTTGTTTTAATTTCTGAAACATGTTACACTCACGTACGAACCCAATAATCACTCGAGCCCATCACCCAATTTTCTCGAGATCACTTCGAGAAGAACTTCTCCTTCCCCCATCTTTATGAACTGACACCAGTTCATCATCGTGCATGTGCACAGATCATCCACGCCGCCACTACCTCCGATGACTCTTCACACACATCGGCGATCCACCACCTGAACGATTCCGACCCACAAACTAATGCCGCGAAGCCCAAAACGAAATCGAGTATTCTCGAGCTCCACTGGAACAACAAGCTCCGTCCAAAACTCCCTCGTCCAAACAACCCCGATCATTAGACGACGTGCAACTCCATCCACACCTCGATGAACCCCCACGCCACCATTCCCCGATGTTACGCTGCACTCGATCAACTATGCTGGCCATGGTGATCGAACTACCACTACCCAGTAAAACTAGGGTTCCAGGAAGAAACCCACTGCCGCAACTTCCATGATGAATTACATCACCATCCACCATTTTTCCTAGGTGCTACGATCACTCCTCCATCATTTGGCAGAACCCCGACCACCACTACTCAATAGATCATCAGAAAATCGAAAGAACCCGTTATCTGTTCATCTCGGAACTGCCACCTTAATACGCAACCAACAATTCCAATTGTGGTTTTAAAAATCATAAATTTTGAAATGGTTTTAGATGATGTTAATGAAACCTGGATCTATGCAAGTTGAAAATTTGATAAACTTTGACTTTATACTGTTTTCTCTTCTTCCAGACAACAACCCTCCATATTGTCTTGAAAACGTATTTTTAAAATTTAGTTTGTATGGATTTGAACATATTTCATTTTGGCATTCTAATCTAATAACAACCAGAAGCAATGTTTTAGATTTTTTTTCTCTTTTTCTTTTTTTTTTCTTTTGAACAGGTTTATGGAAACCTGGAACTTGCAAACAAGGATAAATATCCATGTTTATCAACATGCATCGTGGATAAATATACACATTCATATGCATATCTGCACTTATTCAAACAAATCTTAAGCACACATTCAACCATAGATCACACACTAGAGGTTTCAAAAGGTTTGCTCACACCTTTGTTTATGTTTGATAGATATTTATTTTTACTTTGTTTATATTTGTATTTATTTGTTTGAATTTTCTTTTTCTTGTATATTTATTATCTTGCATTTTTTACATATATATATTTTATTATTTATTTCGCAAGGACATTTTGTATATATATTAAATTCTAATTTAACTTAAACATTTATAACCAGAATTTTATATTAATTACTAATTATCTCACAATTTTTATTCAAAAATTAAATTAATTATCAATTTAAATTAAATTAAAATCTAGGGTCGTTACAAACTTCCCCCTTAAAAGAATTTCGTCCTCGAAATTCGCAGGCATGAAAACAACACAAAGATAGACAAATTCGATCTCCTATAATTCCTCAAACTTAAGATATGAATTCCAAACTCAAGTCGGAATATCTCAGAATACATACCAATTTGTCCCTCTTCGGACATTGGTATTCACAAGAAATTACAATAGAATTTCAAAATTTGGTTTCAAACGATATCATTTTATTGATACAATTCAAATTTAGCTTCATATTCTATTAATCAATTTAACTGAATTTAAATTTTCCAATTTATTTAAAATTTCAAATTTCCAATTCATTATTCATTAAGGTTTAAATCAAAAACTGATAAGAAACCGATGAAAATACAAAGTAAGAATTTTCTACAATGATTCGTAGAACCATCATCACACCGAAACTTCTTCTTGTAGCTGGTACGAAGAAATGAAAAGAATTTGGAAACTAATCAAAGGAGATTGATAAGAAAGTTGTTTCCACTGTTGCGGGGTATTGACCATTTATAGTCGTATTCCCTTGTCCTCTATCTCGTCCTCTTCTTGCACTCATACTCACTATCAGTGGATAGTAAGAGAATTTACTAAGACGTTTAAACAGATATCTTAGGGATATACTCATTCTAGGGATACTTCACCCTATCTCTAATGAGCTACTTAATGTGTTATACTCCTGAGCTAAAGTTCAACCTTAGCTCTGATACCAAATGTAACGATATAGATTTTCGCGTTCGAAAATCGACATCCATACTTTACATCGTACTCGAATGCCGCAGATTCGACCGTTCAAATCCGAGTCGCCGGAGCTTATAACAAGTTTACTTAATTTTATTTAAAAATTAAGCCTTTAAAATACATCGCTATTCAACTTGCAAATTCAAGTTATCTAATCCTTTAACTTACATTTAAAATCCTTTTATAAAAGAACTTATCAAAAATCAAGTTTAATTATTTGTTTGAAAACAAATTTACTTTTAAATTCAAAGTTTATTGAAACTAAACTTAGAACTGGGTTTAAACTTGTTTTAGATCTATTATCACCATCTTTAAATTCATTTAATTTTGTTTAAAATTCAAATTCATCAAAAAGAAAACAAAACAGTGACAGGTTTTACCAAAACCTGTAACCCAAAACTATTCTCGAGCGACCCAAATTTTTGCTTCGAGTCCAGACTTAGATTTACTTCGGGTAAATCAAGAAATCATTCAGGTGAAACTCGAGTCACAACAATGCTTCTTATCTTCCTTCTTTTACTTTTTAAAACTTGCTTTGTTTTAATTTCTGAAACATGTTACACTCGCGTACGAACCCAATAATCACTCGAGCCCATCACCCAATTTTCTCGAGATCACTTCGAGAAGAACTTCTCCTTCCTCCATCTTTATGAACTGACACCAGTTCATCATCGTGCATGTGCACAGATCATCCACGCCGCTGCTACCTCCGATGACTCTTCACACACATCGGCGATCCACCACCTGAACGATTCCGACCCACAAACTAATGCCGCGAAGCCCAAAACGAAATCGAGTATTCTCGAGCTCCACTGGAACAACAAGCTCCGTCCAAAACTCCCTCGTCCAAACAACCCCGATCATCAGACGACGTGCAACTCCATCCACACCTCGATGAACCCCCACGCCACCATTCCCCGATGTTACGCTGCACTCGATCAACTATGCTGGCCGTGGTGATCGAACTACCACTACCCAGTAAAACTAGGGTTCCAGGAAGAAACCCACTGCCGCAACTTCCATGATGAATTACATCACCATCCACCATTTTTCCTAGGTGCTACGATCACTCCTCCATCATTTCGCAGAACCCCGACCACCACTACTCAATAGATCATCAGAAAATCGAAAGAACCCTTTATCTGTTCATCTCGGAACTGCCACCTTAATACGCAACCAACAATTCCAATTTTGGTTTTAAAAATCATAAATTTTGAAATGGTTTTAGATGATGTTAATGAAACCTGGATCTATGCAAGTTGAAAATTTGATAAACTTTGACTTTATACTGTTTTCTCTTTTTCTAGACAACAAACCTCCATATTGTCTTGAAAACGTATTTTTAAAATTTAGTTTGTATGGATTTGAACATATTTCATTTTGGCATTCTAATCTAATAACAACCAAAAGCAGTGTTTTAGATTTTTTTTCTCTTTTTTTTTTCTTTTGAACAGGTTTATGGAAACCTGGAACTTGCAAACAAGGATAAATATCCATGTTTATCAACATGCACCGTGGATAAATATACACATTCATATGCATATCTACACTTATTCAAACAAATCTTAAGCACACATTCAACCATAGATCACACACTAGAGGTTTCAAAAGGTTTGCTCACACCTTTGTTTATGTTTGATAGATATTTATTTTTACTTTGTTTATATTTGTATTTATTTGTTTGAATTTTCTTTTTCTTGTATATTTATTATCTTGCATTTTTTACATATATATATTTTATTATTTATTTCGCATGTACATTTTGTATATATATTAAATTCTAATTTAACTTAAACATTTATAACCAGAATTTTATATTAATTACTAATTATCTCACAATTTTTATTCAAAAATTAAATTAATTATCAATTTAAATTAAATTAAAATCTAGGGTCGTTACAAACTTCCCCCTTAAAAGAATTTCATCCTCGAAATTCGCAGGCACGAAAACAACACAATGATAGACAGATTCGATCTCCTATAATTCCTCAAACTTAAGATATGAATTCCAAACTCAAGTCGGAATATCTCAGAATACATACCAATTTGTCCCTCTTCGGACTTTGGTATTCACAAGAAATTACAATAGAATTTCAAAATTTGGTTTCAAACGATATCGTTTTATTGATACAATTCAAATTTAGCTTCATATTCTATTAATCAATTTAACTCAATTTAAAATTTCCAATTTATTTAAAATTTCAAATTTCCAATTCATTATTCATTAAGGTTTAAATCAAAAACTGATAAGAAACCGATGAAAATACAAAGTAAGAATTTTCTACAACGATTCGTAGAACCATCATCACACCGAAACTTCTTCTTGTAGCTGGTACGAAGAAATGAAAAGAATTTGGAAACGAATCAAAGGAGATTGATAAGAAAGTTGTTTCCACTGTTGCGGGTTATTGACCGTTTATAGTCGTATTCCCTTGTCCTCTATCTCGTCCTCTTCTTGCACTCATACTCACTATCAGTGGATAGTAAGAGAATTTACTGAGACGTTTAAACAGATATCTAAGGGATATACTCATTCTAGGGATACTTCACCCTATCTCTAATGAGCTACTTAATGTGTTATACTCCTGAGCTAAAGTTCAACCTTAGCTCTGATACCAAATGTAACGATACAGATTTTCGCGTTCGACAATCGACATCAATACTTTTCATCGTACTCGAATCCCGCAGATTCGACCGTTCAAATCCGAGTCGCCGGAGCTTATAACAAGTTTACTTAATTTTATTTAAAAATCAAGCCTTTAAAATACATCTCTATTCAACTTGCAAATTCAAGTTATCTAATCCTTTAACTTACATTTAAAATCCTTTTATAAAAGAACTTATCAAAAATCAAGTTTAATTATTTGTTTGAAAACAAATTTACTTTTAAATTCAAAGTTTATTGAACCTAAACTTAGAACTGGGTTTAAACTTGTTTTAGATCTATTACCACCATCTTTAAATTCATTTAATTTTGTTTAAAATTCAAATTCATCAAAAAGAAAACAAAACAGTGACAGGTTTTATCAAAACCTGTAAACCAAAACTATTCTCGAGCGACCCAAATTTTTGCTTCGAGTCCAGACTTAGATTTACTTCGGGTAAATCACGAAATCACTCAGGTGAAACTCGAGTCACAACAATGCTTCTTCTCTTCCTTCTTTTACTTTTTAAAACTTGCTTTGTTTTAATTTCTGAAACATGTTACACTCGCGTACGAACCCAATAATCACTCGAGCCCATCACCCAATTTTCTCGAGATCACTTCGAGAAGAACTTCTCCTTCCCCCATCTTTATGAACTGACACCAGTTCATCATCGTGCATGTGCACAGATCATCCACGCCGCCGCTACCTCCGATGACTCTTCACACACATCGGCGATCCACCACCTGAACGATTCCGACCCACAAACTAATGCCGCGAAGCCCAAAACGAAATCGAGTATTCTCGAGCTCCACTGGAACAACAAGCTCCGTCCAAAACTCCCTCATCCAAACAACCCCGATCATCAGACGACGTGCAACTCCATCCACAACTCGATGAACCCCCATGCCACCATTCCTCGATGTTACGCTGCACTCGATCAACTATGCTGGCCGTGGTGATCGAACTACCACTACCCAGTAAAACTAGGGTTCCAGGAAGAAACCCACTGCCGCAACTTCCTTGATGAATTACATCACCATCCACCATTTTTCCTAGGTGCTACGATCACTCCTCCATCATTTCGCAGAACCCCGACCACCACTACTCAATAGATCATCAGAAAATCGAAAGAACCCTTTATCTGTTCATCTCGGAACTGCCACCTTAATACGCAACCAACAATTCCAATTTTGGTTTTAAAAATCATAAATTTTGAAATGGTTTTAGATGATGTTAATGAAACCTGGATCTATGCAAGTTGAAAATTTGATAAACTTTGACTTTATACTGTTTTCTCTTTTTCTAGACAACAAACCTCCATATTGTCTTGAAAACGTATTTTTAAAATTTAGTTTGTATGGATTTGAACATATTTCATTTTGGCATTCTAATCTAATAACAACTAGAAGCAGTGTTTTAGAATTTTTTTTCTCTTTTTCTTTTTTTTTTCTTTTGAACAGGTTTTTGGAAACCTGGAACTTGTAAACAAGGATAAATATCCATGTTTATCAATATGCACCGTGGATATATATATATACATTCATACGCATATCTGCACTTATTCAAACAAATCTTAAGCACACATTCAACCATAGATCACACACTAGAGGTTTCAAAAGGTTTGCTCACACCTTTGTTTATGTTTGATAGATATTTATTTTTACTTTGTTTATATTTGTATTTATTTGTTTGAATTTTCTTTTTCTTGTATATTTATTATCTTGCATTTTTTACATATATATATTTTATTATTTATTTCGCAAGTACATTTTGTATATATATTAAATTCTAATTTAACTTAAACATTTATAACCAGAATTTTATATTAATTACTAATTATCTCACAATTTTTATTCGAAAATTAAATTAATTATCAATTTAAATTAAATTAAAATCTAGGGTCGTTACAGTTCTGCTATAAAATAATTGAATAGATTATTGATGACATCGATTTGGCAGAATAAATTCTCGTTCTGCTATTATATTAATTGGGACATTTATTCATGTTCTATTCAATTAATATGTGGATTAATTCATATGGGATAAGTAGTGGATTAGCTAATGATCACTGATTGTTGATTTTATTTATGTATATAATTGCTTATGAAATATCAGCGATAGGACTTGGAAAGTGAAATTAAATTATGTTTTTAATGTTGTTTAAATTTATTTAATTATACTATTAATGTTGTTTAAGCATGTTAATTGATTTAATTTTGGTTAAAGTTAATTAATTAATTATTTAATTAATTAGAAACCTCCATTCTCCTCGCATAGCCATATACTATGATTGAAAACTTTCATTCCATACCAAGAACCCTCACCAAGTGTTCGCCGTCCAGAATCGAACGATAAATCCTTAATTGGGTCAGTGTGAAACACCTCAAAGTCCTGTACTCAAATCTTGGATCAAGAACCCTATGAAGTAATGATCTACATACAACTTAAATACTAATTCTTACTTATACCAGTTTCCTTTTTTAACTTCCAAAATAATTTATGAAAACATTTCATAAAAACTTAAGTTTAAAACTTGCACAATACCCTACTATATCCTAAGAGTATATATACAATATCAGATTTGTTTTACTTAACCAGGATTGTTCAACAAATTTAAAATTGTTTTAACTTACCATCTCGTTAAATTTATAAGTTACAAAAACCTATTTTCTTTTATTTTCCAAACACTTTGCTTTGATTTTCTAATTTAACTTGAAATTTTCCGACTATCTCAAAATCGATGAAAATTCCATTTCATTGCAAAAAATGAAAACTACTAAACGTATATTATAATGATATGAACAAACCAACCTATCCTAATGGACAGGTGTAACACACCCACTTTTATACCCATACTATCCAAGAGTCGTCAGATAATATGGAGAATGAGGCGATATGGGGTACATACGTGAATATTCACTTGGGTTAATACTAGTATGTATTTAAACATCGAATATAACTCATTAATAAACGTACACAGTATCGGCATAAAGAAATAAACAAGTTTGCCTCTAGGATAGAACGATACATTATATAAAGTAAATAACAAGGATCACAGAGTCAGTCGCAACAATAATATATAATATATACAATTTACAAAGTGTAATATACATTACCAGGTCTTATACATACATGAGTCAATACAGTACAAATTAATATACAAGAATATTGAATAACTAGCTTCCTCTATTCCCAAATAATATAACTTGGTCTCAACATCCCTGTACCCGAAATGTCTTGGACTGACCCGAGTATTATAAATAACATATGGGTCAGACTATGTCTATAATGATGGGTGATATAAAATATGTACATCAATGAAAGGTTTATAATTATAACAAAGACATTGTTAACGTTAAAATGTGAATGCCAACACCCGGTGTGTGTAGTAAGATCGTGAAAGCACCACCCGTGTAACGGGAACAGAAATCAAGCAGGAAAATAGCAGAAATGCAGTAAAAGACAGCAATTTATAGTGGTTCGGCTTGAGATTTAGCCTACTTCCACTTTGAATCTCTTTATTATTGAATCTGGTTACAAATTGATACAAATCTCCTATGAAAACAATACAACTCGATCACAAGAAACAATCTCGACTACTAGCTCAATCTTCGGCGATGAAACTCGATGAATCCATGTCGGATGTTAGGAATTTCTCTCGAAGATTGTTGTAGTGCCTTGAATGCTTGAAGGATCCTTGTTTGCTGAATGATTGGAGAGTTTGACAGAGTAACGGCGCTTTAGAAATGAATTGCCAAAAGTCCCTCTCATGTTGGAAGTGGTGGGGTATTTATAGGAGCTGATCTGGACTCAAGAATTTTCTCTAAGTATTTAGGTCGTAGCCGACTTATGGTAGATCGGTGATGAGTTAAGAAATAGGGTTAGGTCGGAACCTTCTTAAGTCGGAGCCATTCATAACTCGGAATCTTCCTTAGGTCGTAGCTCTTGAGTCACAGATTACCTTAAGTCGGCAGGCCCCTAACTCGGCATCCTTCTTAACTCGGTCTTAGCTCTTGAGTCACAGATTACCTTAAGTCGGCAGGCTCCTAACTCGGCACACCTCTTAAGTCGGCAGCTCTTCTCAGTAGTTAGATCGGCAACTGTTGGGTCAGATCTCTCCTTAGGTCGTAGCCTGTTAAGTCGGAGATCTTGTTAACTCGGAGCTTTCCTTAAGTCGGTTACGCCTTTAGATTGTTAGGTCGTCCTCTTTCTTAGGTCGGCAAGCACCTTAACTCGGCATACCTTCTTAAGTCGTCAAACACCTTAACTCGGCATACTGCTAGGTTGTGAGTCGAAAAGGGGTTAACATTTGCCCCTCGAAGTATATGCCTAAGCCATAGGTCGTATGCTTCGATTCTCTTAATTTTTTGGTTAGGTCGGTACCGACTTAACAAATGCCTTAGGTCGTACACCGTGCAAGTCGACTCGCCTTCCAGCATATAAATAGTTGCATCCTTCTTCCTCTTCCTCATCTGTTCTTTTTCTCGAATCTGCCATTGACGCACTTTAGAGCTTTCAGAGATAAACTCCAACCATCCAATCGCCGATCATCTTCTTGTTATACTTCGTAAGTCGGTCTGGTCATCGTTCACCCATGCTCACTGTCGAATCGATAACTCCCCAGTTTTTTACTTTCATTTGTGTTTAGATGCTGCGATTCATTGTGCATAACTTTTTGATTGTTTGGCAATCGCCGTCGACCGTGTTGTAGTTGTAATAGGGCAGTAATATATCTGATTCGCAGCAGGTTTGATTCGATTTGAATTGGCTTTTTGGGTGGTCCAATGGTGTGATGGAATGAGGATCGTCATTGACTGTGAGGCTATTGGGTTAACAGGTGAAGAGTTAGGGAGGAGAATTGGTTGGGGTATTGGCTCGGTCACGACCTAGGGATTTCACGCGATCCAGTGACTTTCCTGTTTTAAGTCGGAGCCGACTTAGCAGTTTCATGCGATCTAGGTTTTGAGTCGCTTCCGAGTTAGGACTTAGAAGATTTCTGTCTCTGACCCTTAGGGAATCTTCCTTAGGTCGTCACCGAGTTAGGACTTAGAGGATTTCTGGCTTTGTCCCAACAGATGATTTTTGAACTATGCCTGAACTTCGAACTGTTGAACTATGAACTGTGTTGCATGTATTTTACACATTGCTTCAATTTTGCAAACTAACAATCCTGCTTATTACAACATTCACAGAATACTGGGACGAATATACTATCACTGACTGCCCACATCGAGTGACAGATTAGTTGATAACGAAAAAGTTAAATTAAATGAACATGAACGAGATGCTGTACAATAACCAATTCAAGTGAAGTATTAAAACAAAATCATAATAGTCAAGTGAAACTGACTTGTCTGTATTAACACTACGCTTGATCATTGACAAGTTCTGAAATTCTGTAATCGATTGATTGTCAACTAATTTAATTCCAGTTATGCTTGTCGTTTATTTTCATTAGTTTTTTGCACAACACTTCACACTTTTAGGGAACGCGCACCTTCACATTTGAACATTCAGCTGATTGTGTAGAATGTCTTCTTCACAAGAAGGAACAGAGCAAGCTGAAGATGTATTTCCAGTTGCTATCCCGCTGAACGATCCTCCAGAGAGGACTCCTACTACTTTGAGCCATAAAGCCTTTCGTCAACTATGCATCCAGTTTGGCATTGCTGAGGCTGACGCTTTGCTTCCCGAAATAAATGATACTGCTGACAGACCGCCCCATGGCTTTGTCGCAGTTAACCGCCAAATGTGCTTGAGCGGGGCTATCCCCCCATTCAATGACTGCATTCGAGAACTTCTTCTCCAACTATCTATTTCCCCCTTTCAGTTACATCCCAATGGCTACGCCATCTTGCTGGGACTATGCGTGCTTTTTAGGAGAACACTGGGCCGCTTTCCTACCTTCGGAGAAATTCGCTATCTTTGTACTTTTGCCAAAAATAAAGATCATCCCTCCATCATAGTTGTAAGGAGTGCGAGAAATCGTAAGTTGATCACCGGTCTCCCTGAAAGTGTTCACAGTTTCTTGAGCCCGTTCTTCTATGTTCGCTGCCCTCCTGGGTTTTATGCTATTTGGAGAATAGGGAGTAAGATCACTTGCATTTGTTTCTTATGTTCTTTCAAACTTACCGAGGTTCGGATTATCAAGTGCTAACTTCGCTCTTTTTTCCTTTTCAGCACTCCCTCCTCCTTCCAAAAATCTCAGTCACAAAGTGACTTCCGAGAGGCTTATGGCGGTGCCTGTAGAGGAGAGGAGTATCCAATTTCTATTAGATGATGAGCTTTTACACCAATTTGGGCTTCTGCACCCTTCCAGGTCGACTCGAATTCATGAAATTCCTAGCTCTGATGCAGAAACATCGGCTGCTTCGGGTTCTCAAGCAGAGGCGTCAAATGCCTCAGTTTCTGCGGAAGAAGCTGCATCAAAAACACTTGTCATGGATACTGCTTTGATAAAGTGCTCCGGATCCACTGATGTTGTAGGATTGGCTGGCAAGTCGGCACTTCCCCCAATTATTGAGGAAGAAGAGAATCCTCGAGCTTCTGAAAAATCAATTGATGTGGAAGTTGAGAAGGAGAAATCTGCCGAACATTTGGGCGACGACACCTTTGATGGCTTGAGTGACATTATGATTACTTCTCAAGAGCTTTTCGGGGATAGCAATCAAAAAGCGACTTCTCCCGTTGTCGAGGAGACTTCTACCCTTAAACAAACCCAGATGCAAAAAGCGACTTCTCCCGTTGTCGAGGCGACTTCTACCCTTAAACAAACCCAGATGCCTACTACGCCAATCGTCTCTGTTTCCACACCAAAGCGTGGTCTGTAACTTGACGCATGTAGTTTGCACGCCACACACACTTAGGACTTTTCAGCACTTATAAACATTTATCCTCTTTTTCCTGGAAATTTCTAAATTCTACCCTTCTTCTGCTTTCAGGTTCTCCAATGGGACGTACAGGTTCATATTATGACTCATTCAAGTACCGTGGAGGCCGCGGCACCTATGACTTTAGGAAGTACCTTGATACTCCAAAAGAAACAGATGAAGAGAGGGCTCGAAGGAAAGCCCAGGAGAAGCGGGATTACGATCAGTGGCAAAGAAGGAAAGATGCCGAACGATACGACTCTTCGCACAGGAGTGACTACTCTCATAAGCGGAAGTCTTATGATGATAAGGGAAAAACTCAAATTGTCGATGAACCGAGCAAACGATCTAAACCGACTGACGCGTTTGAAATTTCTGAAAAAACTGACGCTCCCATTCCTTCTGATATTCTGGCTAGCTCCCCTCCTTTGAAGAAATCTGACATTCAGACTATCATTAGTAGACCACAATATCAAGTCAAGGACGGCCCCCCAACACTTCAGAGCCGTTTTCCGAATTGGTGCCTAAAAGGGGTGCGCTTTGACTTGGACATAGTTCCGATTGATAAGCAGGCAATGCTGAGAAATGTCGACGCTGTCAAGCTTGATATTGAAAGAATGTCTGGATGGCAGAAGTTGGTTGATGAACTTCAAAGGGTCAACCATCTTAACCTTGAGGCGATGATGACGATGGAGAATGATAAAACAGAATGGGACAAATGGCGTAAGCAGCATGACGCGGAAATGACAAGTATTGCAGATGACAATGCAAAGCTTGCGTCTGAAGTTAAGCAGCTTAAGGAAAATCTCGCTTCTTCTTCTGCATTATATACTCAAAAAGAAGAAGTCTTTCAGAAGCAAGTGCGGGATGCACATGCCGCACAAAGAGATGTAGAAATGAAGCTTGCCGCCGAACAGCACGTTAAAGAGAAGTACCGCACAGAAAACGCCGAACTGCGGGAAAAGGTCACCTCCCAGAACATGGAGATTGAGTTACTAAAGTCTCGACTTGCTAAAGTTGAGACAGAGCGTGATGAGGCTACCGCTGGCCGGATCGCTGCCGTTGCCGAAAAGGAAGCGGCCGAGCAATCTCATGAGGCGACGAAAGCAGACGTCAGCTCTACCTTATTTGACTTTTATTTACACAGCGTTCTGGGTCGTGGAAGCCTCTCTTTTCTTGGTCCCGATTATGAAATTACATTGGCTGAAGTGTGGGAAGTCGCGATGGATATGCTTGGCGGGGCTGGCTATAATGAGCTGGAACTTGAGGAGCGCTATCTCAATGATGAGGATCGCGCCGCTCTTGTTAAGGGGAAGGAGCTACTTGCCAAAGTACGAGCTGAAACAGCGGGAGAAGAGCCTCCAAAAGAAGAAGCTCCTTTAACTGCCCCCGTTCAGACTTCCACTTCAGCCGACGTTAATATTATAGATTCTAGCCCTCATTCTCTACATTTAGCCAAAGTTGCCCAGGAGACTGCAACTACTCCTACTGAAGATGAGGCGCTGGATGATATTGAAGCCGAGAAGTTCGAGGTGGATCTTGTAAAGCCAACTCCTCCAGGTACTCTTGGTGTCATCTCGGGTCTAATGAACCAGTCATTTGACTTAGCCGAATTCGATGATCTTCTTACTTGTTATTTAAACTTTGATGAAACGATGCCTTCTTTATTTTCGGGGGATGCTGATTTTAACTTCTTTTCTTCTACAGCGGAGGCACCAAGCACTACACAAGCTTTCACTCCTTCGATTGCTGTTCCTCTGTCTTCCCAAATTACTCCTCCCTCTGCTTCTCAACCGGGATCACAGGCAGAGAAAATCGAAGCTCTTCAAGGCTTGGATGATCCGGCTGCTTCTCAGGAACAGAAGGCGGAGGATTTTGAAGACATCGAGAAGACCCCGGAGCGGTCTCTTGACGACAATACAAAGCTTTCAACATTGCTGACTACTCCGGGGAGTGAGTCTTCTTCAAAGAGGAAGGGGAAGCGTGCTGTAAGGAAAAAGAAGAAGACTTCCACTGAAGAGGAAGCAGTAGTTGATCCGGATGTACCGCTTTCTCCTTCTGCCCCTGCCCATTCTCAACGACTTCAAAAGCTAATCATCAGACCGGGAAAGAGTTCCAAGGGTGGTGAGAAGAAGGAATAATCAGGTTGGATTTTCTACTTTTTATTTTTGCTCTTTGCATGTATTGACCGGGGATTGTGCGGGTACCGGTCCTCGCTTTTGCTTTTTGAGATATCTGCACATGTAAAGAATTTTCATAGTACTAAATAAAACAATTATTTTACTTGTACAAATTCTTGTGTATGTGAGAATGATCTATCTTTTATTTTAAGTGTAGAACAAACGATTCTTCTTACTTGTGCAAACTTTTTGTCTGCGTTTGAGAATGCATTTATTCCACATCTGTTTTCCGTGATATTGCAACGAACTTGTGGCATGTTGCTTTTATTAATATAATTGAATTGTACAGTATTGCCCCCATGCCGTAAGTGCATTGCAATTATTCTAATACTCTTACTTCAGAGGACAATTATTCCGCTTTTAAGGGGAGAATTATTCTGCTCTTAGTAGAGTATATCCAGTCTTTAGAAGGATTTTTTTTTTTTTGAAGAACGCTTTAACTCTCGGGGATAACCACTTTTATTTATCAAGAGGTGAATTTCCCTATGAGATGAAATGAACTTCTTCTGAAAGAATTTTGTAGCCTTTTTCAACCCCTTTTTATTTTATTTTTTATTTTTAGGAGGAACTTTTCTAGATGAACAAGTTAGTCCTTCCTTTAGGAGTTGAACTGTGCTTTTGGACGATGCTTTTTGTTCAAGCATTTTATTTTGGGACATGCCTCCGGAGAGGGCTCCTCTTAAAGAGTTGTGCCTCCGAAGAGGTCTTGTGCCTTTGAAAAGGGCTTGTGCCTCCGAGGAGGGCTTGTGCCTCCGAAGAGGGCTTGCGGTGCCTTGGGAAAGGGCTTTTGCCTCCGAAGAGATCATGTGCCTCCGAAGAGGGCTTGCGGTGCCTTGGGAAAGGGCTTTTGCCTCCGAAGAGGTCATGTGCCTCCGAAGAGGGCTTGCGGTGCCTTGGGAAAGGGCTTTTGCCTCCGAAGAGGTCATGTGCCTCCGAAGAGGGCTTGTGCCTCCAAAGAGGGCTTTTGAGTGCCTGGGAGTTACTTTCTCATGGTCGGATGGGTTCGTGGGGCAGGCGTAAGTTGTTTGATTGGATCTTTGTTTGTACAAACGACCGCAATCAATTAACAAGATGCCCCTTCGGTAGTCCCACCGATCTTTTTGGTTGAGGAAAGCACTCCCATTTATTGGTGTGCCTCGTTAGAGGGCTTTGGTTGGTTGGCAAGTTTCTCTCATCATCTGCCTGTTAGCGCTTTCTTATTATCGCTTCCAAGCTTATCTTCTTCTTTTCCTCTTACAAGTAAATTGCTTTATCCGAAGAAGTGGACTTCACTGTTGAACGACTTCACGAGACAAACGCAAGTTATCTAGTCGGATGTCTATTCTTAACGGCAATCTCAACTAGTGAACAAAGGTTTGTCACAGTGGAGTCGCCAACTTTTTATGTGAAGTTTTCCTTGCTTAGGATTTGAATTTGGAAAAAAAATTTTGCGGCTTGGTTTTCGTGTAATAGCTGATTTATGAAAGTTGCTTAGCTTTGTGATGAGCAAGCCTTGTTATAATGTCCTGCAATTTTGAATTGATATTTTTGCGATACATTTAAAGTATTTACATATCAAAATAAAACAGGCATCATGAAATAGTAAAGAACACAAGATTTATAGTGGTTCGGCCAAAAATCGGGCCTACGTCCACTTTATAGCTTTCATTCATTTACACTGATTTACAATGTTTCACAATACAACTGATACATTCATCATCATTTTACAATTTTGAGCTGAGCTCTTTTCAGGTAAAGTAAGGACGCAAATGGTTGCTGTTCCAGGCCCTTGGAATCGGATCTCCTTCAACAGTTATGAGTTTGAAAGTGCCATCAAGAAGTTTAGTGCCTATGACATATGGTCCTTCCCAGTTTGGCCCAAACACACCAGTTGCTGTCATGATCCTTTTCAAAACCAAGTCTCCGACTTCAAAGCTGCGTTGGCGAACTTTGGAATTGAAATGCCTGGCTATTCTCTGCTGATGAGCTGAAACTCTGAGCCTAGCTTCTTCTCTTTTCTCATCAAGAAAATCAAGCGCTTCAAGTTGCAGTTTTTCATTTTCGATTTCATTGAAATGAACTCTTCTATGTGAAGGAACCTCTACTTCTACTGGAATCATTGCCTCAGATCCGTATGCCAGTGAAAATGGAGTGTGCCCAGTCGCAGTTTTGTGAGTAGTTCTGTACGCCCATAGTGCTAATGGAAGCCTATCAACCCAACCACCTTTTGCTTTTTCAAGTTGCTTTTTGATAGTTGACTTGATGATCTTGTTAACTGCTTCCACTTGCCCATTTGCCTGCGGATGAGCCACTACTGAGAAGCTTTTTCGAATTCTGAACCGTTTGCAAAAATCCTAGAATTCTTCACTTTCAAATTGAGTGCCATTGTCGGTGATTATCTTCTGTGGCACACCATATCTGCAAATGATATTCTTCGTTACAAAATTTATCATCTTTTTAGAAGTGATGGTGGCCAAAGGTTCAGCTTCATCCCACTTGGTGAAATAATCAACGGCAACAATAGCATATTTGATTCCTGATTTGGCGATCGGTAACGGTCCAATTAGGTCTATCCCCCAAATGGCAAATGGCCACGGACTGACCATTTGTGTGAGTTCAGTGGAGGGTGCTCTTGGGATTTTTGCAAATCGTTGGCATCTGTCACATTTCCTGGAAAAAGTTGCAGCATCTCGATTGATATCTGGCCAGAAGTATCCATATCGGAGAATTTTCTTTGCAAGTGTTTGACCACCTGAATGGTCTCCACATTCTCCTCCGTGCACCTCTGTTAAGATTGTCTTGGCTTCTTCTTTAGTTACACATCGGAGTAGTGGGGTTGAAAATCCCCGTCTGTATAATCGGCCATCTTGAATTATATACCTCGATGCTTTTCTTAATAATTTCCGACGTTCCTTAGAACTCTCTGGCAGGGAACCACTGAGTAAGTATTCTTTGATTGGAGTCATCCATGATTCATGCTCTTGAGACGTAGTCATAATCCAATCGACATCCATTTCATCAATGCTTGGAGCTGACAGAACTTCTACAGGGAATAATCCTAGTAATTGAGCTTCTCCGGAACTTGAGTACTTTGCTAAAGAATCCGCCTTCATATTTTCCTCTCTGGGTATGTGGCTTATCGAGTAGTGATCTAAATCATTAAGGAGTTCGGAAGTTTTTGTCAAATATGCAGGCAAATTCCCTCCCTTGGCCTGAAATTCCTTCTTCACCTGGCAGACAATAAGCTGAGAATCACTGAAAATCTGTATCACTTTGATATTCAATTCCTTGGCGATCTTCAACCCGGCAATAAGGGCTTCATATTCTGCTTCATTGTTTGTCGAAGGAAACTCCAGCCTCAATGCATAACATAGTGATCGTCCTTCGGGAGTTTCGAGCACAATTCCTGCCCCAGAACAATAATCGTTTCTTGAGCCATCAACATACAACTTCCACTGTATCGGAATGCAGTCAGTGGTTTCTTCTTTACTGTCACCTTTGTCAGTGGATTCTGCAATGAAATCTGCTAAAGCTTGTCCGTTAATTGCTCTTCGGGGATGGTAAGTGATGTCATATTGGCTGAGTTCTATGTTCCACTTCAAGAGACGACCCGAGGTTTCAGGACGATACAGGACTTGCTTCAAAGGCTGATCAGTCAGGACCTTGATAGGATGAGATTGAAAATAAGGCCTCAACTTTCTAGAAGCGATTAGCAGACAATAAGCAAGTTTTTCTATCTTTGAATAATTCATTTCAGCCCCAGCGAACCGTTTGCTGATGTAGTAAACTGGACGTTGTATTTTCATATCTTCTCGTATGAGTGCTGCACTTAAAGCATGGGATGAAATTGCCAGGTAGATGAAGAGGTCTTCACCATCACTAGGCTTGGAAAGGACCGGAGGAGTTCTCATATGATGAATCAGTTGATTGAAAGCATTCTGGCATTCAGGAGTCCATTCGAAATTTTTCTTTCCTTTCTTTAGAGCATCAAAGAAGGGAATGCATTTGTCTGTGGCCTTGGAAATGAAGCGACTAAGAGCGGCAACCTTTCCATTGAGACTTTGCAGTTCTTTCTTTGTTCTAGGGGCTTTAACCTCTCTTAAAGCTGTGATTTGAGCAGGGTTGGCCTCGATGCCCCTAGCGCTCACAATGAAACCCAGGAATTTCCCAGACTCTACTCCGAATGAACATTTCAATGGATTAAGCTTCATTCCGTACTTCCGAAGAATTGAGAACATTTCTGCTAGGTGATCCATGTGGTCTACTGCTTTCTTTGACTTTACTAACATATCATCAACATAGACTTCCATCGTTTTGCCAATCTGAGGCTTGAACATAGCGTTGACAAGTCTTTGATATGTTGCCCCAGCATTCTTTAAACCGAATGGCATGACTTTGTAACAGTAGAGTTCCACATCTGTAATAAAGCTTGTGTCCTCCTGATCTGGTTCATTCATCATAATTTGATTGTATCCGGAATAGGCATCCATAAAAGATAACAACTCATGTCCAGCCGTCCCATCTACTAGTTGATCGATTCTAGGCAACGGGAAGCAGTCTTTGGGGCAAGCTTTGTTCAGATCTGAGAAATCAATGCATACTCTCCACTTTCCATTTGCCTTCTTAACCAGTACTGGATTCGAAACCCAATTTGGATAAGTGGATTCTTTGATGAAATTATTCTCTAAGAGGCGATCTACTTCTTCCTTTAAAGCTGCTGATCTTTCTGGACCTTGAGTTCTTCTTTTCTGTTTCACTGGCGTGAATTTCGGATCGACATTCAGGGTGTGAACAGCAATTGTAGGAGATATTCCGCACATATCAGCATGACACCAAGCAAACACATCTAGATTGGCTTTTAAGAATGATATCAGTGTATTTTGAACTGTTATACTTAGCTGTGAACCCACATTGAGTACTTTATTTGGGTCTTTCGGGTCTACAGATACTGGTACCGTTAATTCCTGGGATCCATTTCTTTTCTTGCATTGCTGTGTTCGCCAGTACAGGGGCCGCTCCGTAGTTGCTACAGGGTCGGTTCCTTGATGCGGAGCGGAGCTGCCGCATCTTTCCCCATTTCTTTTCTCCTAGCCTCCCGGAGTTCTACAAGATAACATTCTCGTTCTGCGTTTTGATCTCCCTTGATAACAGCAATCCCATTATCAGTAGGAAATTTCATTGTTAAGCACCAAGGAGCGAGGACGGCCCTGAAAGCAGCAAGAGTAGGCCGGCCCAAGAAAGCGTTATAGGCGGAGAATCCATCCACGATTACAAAAGTTTGCTTCCGAACCAATTTCTTGGGTCCTTCACCCATTTCAACAAACAAGTCCACTGTTCCGATCGGCTGCTTCAGCTCTCCTGTAAATTCGGCGATCTTGTGTGAAGAAGCATGTACATCAGTCATCGGAATTTTCATTTGGTCGAATGTCCTTTTAAAGAGGATGTTACACGAGGCACCACTATCAACTAACACTCTTCTGACAATAGCCGGCCCAATACCGACAGAGACAACCATAGGGTCCTCAGTAGGAGCTTCCACATTAACAGAATCCCTGGCTCTGAACATAATATCATCATGGGAAGTTTTTTGCTGCTTTAGAGGTGAAACATCTTCCAGGATTAAGACACTTTCTTCGGTTGGTGCATACTTCAAAGCTTTTGCATACCTTTCCATTTCACCCCAACTCCTGCCAGCCGGGTGAGGCCCCCCTGTGATCACATTAATAACAGGTCTTTCCTTTCCAACTGGCCTCTCTCCTGAATCAGATGAATTAGTTGGAGGTAACTGCCCTTGGCTGGATGAAGATGGGTCCTTTCTATTCCTCTTGACGTATTGCTGCAATTTATTCTCTCTTAGCAATTCTTCAATCAGACTTTTCAAATGGCGGCACTCATTGGTATCATGCCCTGGTTGGTTGTGAAACTTGCAAAATCTTCCGCTCTGAACAGCATTCTTCCCAACTTTCACGGCCGGTGGTTTCGGAAATTCAACAGCATCTTTAGTGGCGATGAAGATATTTTCCGGGGTATCGGTCAGGGGAGTAAAGTCTGATGGTTTAAGAAAACGGGGCTTTTTGAGGTCTTTCTACCTTTTCCCACCATTACTTTCCCTTTTCTGATCTGCCGGTTCTTTCTTGCTTTGAGTAGTAGCATTATTTTCCGCCATCGTTGTCACAACTTTAGCTGGTGCGGAAAGATTCTCTAGGCGTATAAATTCGTCAGCCTTTTTGTAGAATTTCTCGAGCGAATTTGGCTCTTTCATCTTCAGCCATTTCCCAAATTCGCTCGATTTGTCAACGGCACGCATCAAATAGGTCAAGATCATTCGTGGCTCTGCATTATCGACTTCTGCCAGAGCTAAGTTGAAGCGGTTCAAGAATGACTTAATAGGCTCTCCCGGATTCTGTTCAAGACTGGACAGTGACATTATATCTTTTGCCCTTGAAGCGTATAGCCTGAATTGCTCTTTGAATTTTCGGGTGAGATCGGAAAACTGATCTACAGATCGGACTGGAAGCTTGGTAAACCAGAGAAGCGCCACCCCTTCTAAATAGACTGGGAAATATCGGCACTTTATCTCGTCGGTTGCCCTTGCGCCGGTCATATGCCAATCGTACTTATACAAGAACTGATTTGGATCACTTGTCCCCCGATAAGCAGGAATAGTGGGGGGAACAAACTTTCTAGGAAATTCAGCTTTCAGAATCTTTTCGGTAAACGGAGTTCTACTTGGTGCGAATCCCCATTCGCTTTCGTCTTCATCTCTTTGCATGCTCTCTTTCATTATTTGCTTGATCATACCAGAGAGATATTCCTCATTGTTCAGAGATTTCGCAGAGTAGGCCTCAGCCATCTTTTCAGGAGTTTGTCCAGGTAAATGCTCATGAAGAACTGGTGACGGCCTAGATCCTTCGGCCTAGAGGGGTGCCCCTTCGGCAGCACCCGATCCCCCGTGAGGAATATTTCTTCCCTCGGAATTGGGAGCAGCATTAGCAAAGTTTCCCTCATTATTTACTGGTCTTTGACTCGTACCAAATAGAGCATTCAGCCTTTCCATCATCAGGTTATTCTGAGTTTCAATCTGCTGGTACAGTCCGGATACAGCAGCATCTAACTCCTGTCGCGTAACACCGATGCTCGGAGCTGCTTGATTCGGAGAGAGAGAAGTGGCAGTATTGTCACGGTCATCATCAGTTCTGACAGACTTTCGTTTCCTTCCGGGAGCCATTATGTCTGATAAACTTCTGATTTTGTGGGAAATTCTTTCAGCAAACTTCTGAGAAGCAATGGTGAGTGGCAGCCTGAGTTCGATTTCTCAGTGAAAGCACCAAAATGTTAACGTTAAAATGTGAACGCCAACACCCGATGTGTGTAGTAAGATCGTGAAAGCACCACCCGTGTAACGGGAACAGAAATCAAGCAGGAAAATAGCAGAAATGCAGTAAAAGACAGCAATTTATAGTGGTTCGGCTTGAGATTTAGCCTACTTCCACTTTGAATCTCTTTATTATTGAATCTGGTTACAAATTGATACAAATCTCCTATGAAAACAATACAACTCGATCACAAGAAACAATCTCGACTACTAGCTCAATCTTCGGCGATGAAACTCGATGAATCCATGTCGGATGTTAGGAATTTCTCTCGAAGATTGTTGTAGTGCCTTGAATGCTTGAAGGATCCTTGTTTGCTGAATGATTGGAGAGTTTGACAGAGTAACGGCGCTTTAGAAATGAATTGCCAAAAGTCCCTCTCATGTTGGAAGTGGTGGGGTATTTATAGGAGCTGATCTGGACTCAAGAATTTTCTCTAAGTATTTAGGTCGTAGCCGACTTATGGTAGATCGGTGATGAGTTAAGGAATAGGGTTAGGTCGGAACCTTCTTAAGTCGGAGCCTTTCATAACTCGGAATCTTCCTTAGGTCGTAGCTCTTGAGTCACAGATTACCTTAAGTCGGCAGGCCCCTAACTCGGCATCCTTCTTAACTCGGTCTTAGCTCTTGAGTCACAGATTACCTTAAGTCGGCAGGCTCCTAACTCGGCACACCTCTTAAGTCGGCAGCTCTTCTCAGTAGTTAGATCGGCAACTGTTGGGTCAGATCTCTCCTTAGGTCGTAGCCTGTTAAGTCGGAGATCTTGTTAACTCGGAGCTTTCCTTAAGTCGGTTACGCCTTTAGATTGTTAGGTCGTCCTCTTTCTTAGGTCGGCAAGCACCTTAACTCGGCATACCTTCTTAAGTCGTCAAACACCTTAACTCGGCATACTGCTAGGTTGTGAGTCGAAAAGGGGTTAACAGACATCAACAAGTTCAAATAGCTCAAGGTAACAACCACTACATTTTATAATAAAGTGTAATAACCATATAAAGAATGTTGCTTAGAAATCACGAAATCAACATCAATTAGGTAAACCATCCATATCTAGAAATCATCATCAAAATCGATTTATACAAAATGTGAGATAGCCTATCAAATCATCCAAACCATATCCAACATCTTACAAACCATCGATATAAATCATTCACAAACCAAAGCACCAGCAATAAAGTAAGGCTATCCCAAAAATACCAAATCATCAAAGAATATCGATATACGGGGATTGACTACACTTTAGACTCAACTGGTCTCTAGTCTAGTCAACTCATTTATAGGAAAGAGACATATATGCCAATCCACTACACACACATATACCATGAATCTAGCAATAGACTAACGGCCGCCTATCGCAAGCCTGCTTCAGGAACACAAGTCTACTCACCAACTATAGAGTAACCGTCTATTCACATAGTCTTCAAGGTGTATGCTAATTGACTACACTCACAAACCATGAACCAAATAGGGAGACTGATAGCCGCCTACCTCAAACCTACTATAGGAACCCAGGTCTACTCGCATACCATAGAGTAACTGTCTATTCCTATAGTCTTTAATTACCTCGACGGACATCGTGACCCCATCCAGCAATGACTCATATATGCATAGCCTCGGTCATGACAATGTTTTGCCTCTAATGGTAGTAGACTGCCAACCTAAGCGACATAAGGGGCTTTGGGTAACAGCCCATCTACAACTACTAATATTGTGATGCGCACTAATGGGACATGTAACTACAGTGCCATGGATCTGGGGCACGATCCCACGATTAGGCCGCTAGTGTGAATATTGGCCAATCTGGTTCACTCTCGAAAAATAAATGAAGTTGGACACAATGTGGATGGTCAAATAGTGGTCGTACCCTATCACTACACATATCTCTAAAAATAGGCCGACTCGTGTCTCTTATAAGCCAATATCTAAAAATACGATACTCCTCACCGATTATCACATATACACAAGTATAATCCTCGTTAGAGTGACATTTACTTACAACGAATAATCAAAAAATAACATAACGATGTCGCATACCACCACATGCTATTCGAATAATTATTCAATGCACATAAACTACACTCGATCCACACTAAATATCTATATATGATAAGTCCGATGAACAACCATAAATGTGTTACCCCAAGTCTTATACTAGATGGTATCACTAAACAGTTTCTTGAAATTTCTCGTCGTATAGAAATGAAATCTCACAAATCAGTAGAAAAATGTAATCACCGTATCATTTTAAAACTCTAATCAAATCAACATCAATGGTGAATCACTCATATAATCCAATTCAGTATATAAGAGAAGGATGATCAGAAAAAGAAGAATAATTTAACATAGATTATTCAAATAAGTAAACATAACAACTGACAACTTAATATTTAATAACGAATCATTGCATAAAAAAGAAATGCTTAGAAATATATATATATATATATATATATATATATATGTTCCAAAACATTCTAAACCACTTTACAATAAAAATAAAAATAATTATATAAAATATTTCATAATTTTATAATACTAAATGATACTATAAAATAATAAATAAATCTCTAAAATAATTCTTTCCATTACAAACCATAATTTATAATTCAAACTTTCACAATATGTTCAAAATCTCAAATAGCTCATGTTAAAATTCATTTAATATTGCTTTAAATTTATTTATTAATCTTCTATAATTAAATACTATTTCAAAATAATTATAGAATAAATTGTATTTATTTCAAACCATATAATATAATTCAAAACCTTCACTTTATACTCTAACAGTTAGAAATAAAATATTTTCCCTTTTCAAAAACAACCTTTATATCTAAAATAATTTCCAAGAAATTAATTTATCTTCCAACCAGTTTTATTGATTTATAAATATACTTTCATTTAATATTAAAATACAAAAATAATTTATTGAAGCTTTCAAAATATTTTGAAACTAGAAAATCAATCGCACATCTAAAATATTAACTATATAGCATAGTTCTCCAAAATCGTAAATAATTCATCGATCTAAATTTTTACTATGTGGCCGAGTCAAATTCCGTCGAATTTTGGCCATCGATACAATTTATATTTAATATAAATAAATTACACAAATTAAAATGCAAACGGACAACATCTCCTTTGCATTTTGGACATTTAATAAATACAAAACTCCATTATCAAACCCAAATAACTAATTCAATGTCACAATAACCATCCAATATCACAATGAAATAATTTATCCAAGCGATTCAATATTTATTCACAAATTATTCATACAAGCAAATACAATCAATTCATTCAAGCAATATAATTTATCGGGATATGTATTTATGCAATTAATGGACAATGAAATAGATATAGATGTGAGTGAGAAAAACCCACCAAAACGATGCTTGCATTTCCGAATTAGCTACTACTTAGCCTTCTCTAATCCAATCGTCTCCACCGCTCATGGATTTTGTCGTTATCTTCACCTTCGCTACATCACTACGTCATAAGTAATTACACTATCATCGCCTCTACATTGCTGTCCCAACCAGAAATAATGCCAGCATAGACTCTAGAGCAGCCGCCATCACTAAGCCGACCTCTCCATGTCACTTTGTCCTTGAACGTGTCATCTGCCACTTGCATCCTTCCTCCTTATCGACCATCACTTATCAACAATAGGTTGCAATCCATTACTCGAAGTGAGCTACCTCTCCATCATTGATCTCGCCTTCATTTATCCAGCTAGTGCGTCGTTCGCAACCTAATTCAATACACTATTAATTAAAGGAATCACAATTGCCCAAAAAATGAAATGATTCAAGCTGAAGTCGAATAAGGAGAGACACAGGTTTTGAAGTGGAGGGCTCGAGTTTAGTAAGGTTCAGGCATGAAGAGGAAGAGGTTTCTAGAGAAATATAGAAAGAAATATAAGTTTGGCTCAATAGTTTCAGGTCTGATCTAATTCAATACACTATTAATCAATTTCATATGCCTTATACATTTTATTTTAATTATTGAAATAGATTTCAATTTAATTCAACGCCTGTTTATAATATATATATATATATATATATATTGAACTAAAATTATTTTATATCGAATATTATTCAAAATATATTTATTTAATTTAATTAATTTAAATAAATCACTTATTAAATAGAATTTAATCAACTAAAAAATTTATTTCCAAAATATATAAATTATCAAATATCTAATTCAAACAAATTTATTTTTAATTAAATTTACGTATAATTACGACATAAAAAGCAAGATTGTAACAATAGGATACATGAGTCCATAGTATCACTTAATAACTGAAAACTTTAAAACTACACTGGGTCTTATTTCAAATCAGTTTGAAATAAAATATATATATATATATATATATATATATATACTTGCAACTTTAAGTATACAAATCATACATTTGGGATTAAATCAAAATTTGTTTTATCAAATAACTCTGAAATAAAACCACTATGGTAGCATTCACCCACTTAGAAACTCGAAAATGAATTTCGATGACATTGCAGTCATCACCAAAATTATTTTCCATCGATGGAAGTGTTGAATATGCAAGTATATGATTTTTGTTTGATGATAATAAACATATATGTATATTCATTTAATTGTATTTGTTATTGTACTATTTTATTTTCATATAATTAAATAAATATTTGCTGAATAAAATAAATAACACAGAATTTAAAATCAAATAGATATTTTATTCAAACAAATATTTTATTACAATTTTTGAATAGTACAAAATTTAAGCTCTCACTGTATATATACAAAATTTCAATTACAATACAATTTCAAATCACAACACAATTTTCATTTACATTTGCACCTCACTACATATCACTCATTCACTTATATTTGTTCTTCAACTATATTCCAATTTGTATCCAGCATCTGAATTATTTGCAAAATAAACACTGATGCAGTAAAATTGAAAAGGAAATATTTTTGTAGTGTAAAATAAAATGTGTTTTGAAAATATCATTTGCCTCAGTTATTTGGGTTGTTCGTCATCATTTTCGTTTTTGAATTCATTAAACACGAACAACCCGTGACATGCATAGTATACCACTGTACATGCCACAAGGCCGTGCACACCGATATACACTTGATAAAACTGCAGGGACAAGTGAGCACAAGGTCAAACCCGAGGCGAGGCTGGATTCAACTCAGGTGCAATACAAAAAACATCACAAAATTGTAAAGTACAAGTTCTCATGCAACCAAAATCAAGGCCAACTAACACAAACCAGACCATGCTAACAAGTGCACAAATGTGTACACATGAGAACAGACTCGACAGTGAAGTCATGAAGCAATATGAAATGAAAACAACTCAACCAACAAACTACAAGCAATGCACCAGACCAACAACAACTACAACCAGTCAAAGATCCAAAATGAACAAAACTTCAGACAGTAAACAACACATGTACACATGAACCAACAGACCATAATGACAACAACTGAATGCACACCTCAAATGCAACTTGGAACTAACCACACCAGCTCAACTATTTTCACAAGCCCCAGCAGAATGTCCAAGCATAACAATTTCAGTTTCAAGTGCATCATATACATGAAGACCAAATACAACATCAATTCAAGTATGTGGAACAAAACCAAGTGCAAACTCAAGTGAGTTCAAAGAATGGACAAAATGACCAGCATTCAAGTGAAAATGTTTCAGATATAAGGAAATGGATATGAAACTCGAAGTCTAAAACAGTAAAAGAAAATCCAAACAACATGTATATACATGTGCAACAAAGAAAAGATGCAAACATTTATTTTCATCAAATAACAAGTGAACAAGACTACATGAATGGCCAGACCCAAGAGAAACCACACTACAAGTCTAGACCAATATGAACACGGAAACAAGTTCACATCAAACCAAGTGGATAGGCACAATAATTACACACATATATACATACATATATATGTATGTATATACATGTTTGTATGTGCATAGTTTCTAACAGCAGCAACAAGAATAAGGAAGCAGAGTGCAAAGCAAATTAAGTTGCAGCAGTATGCAATGACAAATATATATAATTTAAATCTTTTTAAAACAGTGAAGCAACATGTATATATATAGGCAACAAGATCAAGTAAACCAGAAAATACAAAAGGCAATAGGATAACTTAGCTAACAGGATGCCAATGCAACAGAAAATGAAAAATCAAAATTCAGGGTTAAGAGCATGCAAGTGAAGCCTCAATCAAGACTACAGGAACAGACTCATGAACACACACTTACAAACCAACCTTAAAATGTGAACCAATTTCAACTACTAGTGCATAAGCAAAATGCAAAGCCATACAATCCACCAGATCAGTGAAGTAGTAAACAGAATGGCATATGTATACATATGCATATGTATGTACTCGAAGCACGCAGACTGGGCACAACACCAAGTTCACACAACAAAGACATAGTGCAGGCATCACAACATACATATATACATGCGCGAACACACACATGTATATGTAGTGGAAACCAGACTTCAATCCAAGCAAACAGTGAATGATGATATACAAATGTTACAACATGAAACATAGTTTGTAGATAAAAATCAATCAGATGATCAAGTGATACAAAACGAACAAAAATCAATGAAGCAGTTTACAGTTTTACAGAAATCACATAGAGTTCGAACAAGTCAGAGTCAAAGCCAGGTGATAACACGAATTCAAATAGTCCAGATTATCAAAATTCAAAAGGCCAAAATCAAAGGAGCATAAAGAACGGAACCAAATCCAAAGCAAACGCAAGCCGTGGTGACCAAGCAAGCATAACAGATAAATATACAAGTTGAAAAAATCAGAAAACATTACCAACATTCGATTACAAATCAATGGTCGAGCATTGCAATTTGAAGAATTCAAATTGAATTATACGAACGTAAACTAAGGGTTTCAATCCCTATAAATACCATTAACATCATCGGCAATCAGAGTATCGAGTTCAAGCATATCAACGAGAATAAATAAAGGAAATCGCATACCAGTTTTGTTCGATTCAAACTCGATTGAGAAGCAGCTGCTAAGGAACGAAAGCACAGAAGATTCTAGCCACGAAGTGAATTAAAAGCATACCAGCAAGATTTTGAGCATCATTTTTCAAGCGGCGGCTTCAACAAAGCAGAAACCCTAAATTGTTGAAAGAGGAACGAAGGACTGAACAAAAGAGAAAGCGGCCGATAATATAAAAAGAAAAGGGAACATATTTTTATCACTATTTTCTTTGGGCCAACTTATAATTTCATTTGGGCTTTAAATTTTAAAATTAGGGTTTTATTGTTTTGAGTTGTTTTTATTTTGTAATTTACTTTTAAACTTTTGTAAAATTCTAGTCGTGTGTCTAGGGGACGAACTACGTTTGTGTAGTTCAAGAATCGCAACTCGGTGGTTGAGTTGTGGTATGGTTTTGAGCATAAAGTTAAGTTAGTCGATAGCGGGTGTCGTGAGTTTACGTATGTAAGCGTTTGACCACTTAATTTCTAGTAGAAACCTTAGGGGTAGCACGTAGGCAGGGTTTTTCCAAAGCTGGGTAAATCTGTGTTGTTATATTTCTACTTTATTATTCTGCTATTATCTGTTCTGCAATTATTTTATATATTTCTGCATAATTTTTTATTATTATTAGTATCACCCTATTCACCACCCTCTAAGGTGAAATCGATCCTACAAGTGGTATCGGAGCAAGGAACAAAAAAAAAAATTTGTTTTAAAAAATTTGATTTTTTAAATGGCTTCTTTTAATAATGCTTTTGCTGAGGGTCAGTTCATAGTTAGACCACCTATGATTAATGGTGAATATGCTTACTGGAAAATTAGAATGAAAATTTTTCTGAAAACCATTAATGCTTGGAATATTGTTGAGACAAGATATAGGACACTAATTATAGTGGTAGATAATCAGAAAATTGAAAAACCGATGGATCAATGGACAGATCTAGAAAATAAACTACATAATGCTAATGCTATGAATTCTATTATTTTTTCATTGGATCAAATTTAATTTAATCTTGTCTCACATTGTCTAACTATGCAGGAATTTTGGCACACACTTGAAGTGACTCATGAAGGAACTTCCCAAGTCAAAGAATCTCGCCTTGCCATGCTTAGTAGCGAATACGAAAACTTCACAATGGCAAAGGATGAAAGTGCCAAAGAAATGTATAGACGACTTTCTAATCTAGTATACAAATCAAAATCACTTGGAAAGCTATACACGGAGCTGGAAATAGTTCGAAAAATCCTTAGAATTCTTCCACGAAATTTTGAAACAAAAGTGACTACTATTCAAGAATCAAAAGATCCGAAACAAATTAAAGTCAAAGAACTTATTGGAAATCTCACCACTTATGAGCTAGAAATGAAATTCAAGGAAGAACGTGAAGGTGGTGATACTCGAAAGAAATCAATAGCTCTCAAAGGAACGACTGAAAGTGAAGATGATGATGATGGTGCAGCGGAACTGGCACTGATAATAAAGAAATTCAAAAGTTGGAATCACAAATACGGAAATCCAGCTCTATATCAACAACGGAAAAGCAGAATAGTCAAAGTACTAGACAACTCAGAAGAGTAGGAGATCATTTGTCACAAATGCAACAAACCTGGTCATATCAAGCCCAATTGTCCTCAGAATCGACTCAGCCAAGGAAAGAAACAGAAAAAGAGAATTTTTGCAGCCACTTGGGATGAAACTGATGAAGATGATAAAAGCACTAGCAGTGAGAGGGAAAAAGGAAATCTGTGCCTTCAAGGAGAAACAATTGACAGTGAAGATGACGAGCCAAACAAGGTATCAAAACTTACTCATTCAGAATTACTTATATATTTTCACGAAGTAAATGGCTGTTTTGAAAGACTTAGGGAGAAATATGCTAAAATTGAATCACAAAGAGATAGTTTGATAGAATTAAATAAACAGCTTGATCAATTGGTTAAAAACTATCGAAATAAGAGCCTTAAGTGTGATAAGTGTCCATCATTTGAAGAAAAAATCAAAAATCAAAAATTAAAATAATATCACTTGAAAATGGAATTTCGATTTTGAAAGAAAGTGAAAATACCAGAAGAGAAAATTCTATTAAAAAGTGCACTCAATTATTGAAAGAAGATGAAGCTCTCAAAACACAAGTCCAACAATTGTCTTCAACTTTAGGAAAATTTTCCAAAGAAGAAAGATCGTTAAATATGCTATTAGGGAAACAAACTTTTAATACTGTTAGACAAGGACTTGGGTATAATCAATCTGAACGTGTTAGAAGTGAAATTAATCAAGTCAATTCCAAGTGCACAATTTGTGGAAAAACTGGACACAATCACAATAATTGTTGGTATAGACCCAAACACGTGAAAACAATTCCAATTTGGGTTCCAAAAGGCACGAATATAAAATCCCTTAAAGTCAAACAAATCTGGATGCCAAAAGGAACAAATATAAATAGTCTTGGGTCTACACAAACATATTTTTCAAAAACTTTTTCCACTAACAACCATGTTCCTATAAAAACAAATAGGTCACAAAAATCTTCTCTCGTGTAGGTCTGGCGGCAGGCTAAGGAACAACAACAGTGTTACCTGGATTCTGGCTGTTCCAGGCACACGACGGGCGACAAACCAAAGTTCCTTAGCCTAGTACAAAGGTGGCAGAATCACAATGGACAACAACGAAAAATTATCGGTAAAGGTAAAATAGGTAACGGTACATTTATCTCGAACGATGTATTAAATGTGAAAATCTGCACCATAATATGATTTAATTCAGTCAGTTATGCGATAAAGAAATAAATGTTGATTTTTGATTCTGATTTGTGCAAAAATGTTGACCAATCACCTTTTCATCTTTGAACTAGTTTATATAAATTTGTTTGGACCAACTATATTGCAAGTTTAGATGATAAGAGATGTTATCTTATATTTATTGATGATTACTCTAGGTACATGTGGATATATTTGTCCTCACGGTTATGCATGTATGGAACACATATCAAATTGATTATTAAATAGACGAGTTGATTCTAATCCCATTTAAAAGTCCTCACGGTTATGCGTGGTTAGAAGATACTAGAAATTTGTTTTTTGTTTTTTAAAAATTGGGAATACTACTAATCTCATTTAAAAGTCCTAACGGTTATGCATGGTTAGTAAGTATTCAAATTCCTGATATAAATATACCACAAATAGACACAACTATATAGTTTTATATACCGACATCACCCCTGTCATTCTAAAGTGGAATATGTTCCTAACAGAGTATTTATGATTTTTGTTTGCTTTTTTATTAAAATTTAATATTTATACTCGATTGGGTGTTAATATTGTATTAATGTCTATCACTTTATCTCTATTTTTTCTAACACTATTACACTTTTGCTGATAACAAAAAAGGGAGAAAAAAGTTAAGATTTTGGCAAATAAAGTTCAAATATTTTATTTTTTATTTGCATATTCCCATCTAGGTGTATTTGCATATTTTTATTTATTTTCATTTATATATGAAGGGGGAGCTTTGGTGTAGGGGGAGCATTCAAATAGGGGGAGCAAATAGAATGATCAAATACATTTAATAAATTCAAAATCTTAAATATATGTTTGCTATCATCAAAAGGGGGAGATTGTTGAATATGCAAGTATATGATTTTTGTTTGATGATAATAAACATGTATATATATATTCATTTAAATGTATTTGTTATTGTACTATTTTATTTTCACACGATTAAATAAATATTTGCTGAATAAAATAAATAACACAGAATTTAAAATCAAAAAGATATTTTATTCAAACAAATATTTTATTACAAATTTTGAATAGTACAAAATTTGAGCTCTCACTATATATACAAAATTTCAATTACAATACAATTTCAGATCACAACACAATTTTCATTTACACCTCACTATATATCACTCATTCACTCATATTTGTTCACTACTAGAAAAGGCTTTTATTTTGAAAGCAAGAAGCGACGGCTTCCGACGGCGTTCGACGGGCCGTCGGAAGCTGTCGGAAATTCGCGAATTACAGGGCTCAGCCGAGCCTTCTTCTTCCTCATTCTCAACATGAAATTTTTTAGCCAAAAACCCCCAATTCCCTTCTCCAAGCTTCCAATCTCTAATTTCGAGCTTTCGGATCCTCCACGACGGCTTAATCAAACTCTATTGCTCTCAGTCTCAGGTATAATATCTTCTTTTCGCCAAAAATCTAATTTTTACCCTAAATCTAGATTTGCATTAGTTGATAAATTAGGATTAATTAGTAATTGCAATTGTTTCCAATAGCGTAATAAAAGTTTATAGCATCCCATGGTATACCTATTTCATATGTTATCATGAAGTTTTAAAGAGTATGTATAATTTATGATTGTGTGTATATGTAAACCATTGTATATGTGTTGTTTATACCATTTTATTGTGTTAATTCGAATAAGACATGAGTTGTATAACATCTTGACTTGTATAATAATAATGAATGCACAAGTCTAAAAGAATTTGATTGTATTGGAAAATCATAATAATATTAAAGCAGCCTTATTCGATAAAATACGCGGAACAAATGTGGTATATTAATAATTTTTTGAAATGTATTAATAAAATACGCAGGACATTTAATTAACTAATGTCCCTTAGAGAGTTTTTTTCCTGTCTGACGAGTGTTGTACATGATCGTTATATAAATAGTCGTTTTTTTTCAAAAAACGACCATTTGTATTCATCTGGTACAATGTTTGTTGGATTTGTCCATGTATTGGACAAGTTATGAACATAGTAAGCATTTACATTTGGTATACTACTTCATCTCAAACGGTTCATAAAATTTCGGCCTAACTTTTCTTTTTTGTTTCTTGCGTACACGCATTTGTGTACAATGCAGGGAACAAAAGGGAAATGCTGCCGAAATTTTGTTGAATCGTTTGAGACGAAGTAATATACGAAATGTAAATGCTTACTGTGTTTGTAATGGGAAGTAGGATGCCTGACCATGGAAAAAATATCTTTTTGTACAAAACTTTGTATCGATACATTAAAAAATAAAATGTGTCATATTTGAAAATATTTTTTAATTTGTGAAATAGTTCTTTAAATTCAAATATTATACGACCATGAAAATAATCTTTTTCGAATTTGTATTCTTGAAAATAAATATTATATTTTGAACTTGTGACTCATTTTCTCAAATAGGAAAAATGATTGATTATTTTGTTGATCGGAAGAGATGGATGTACCAAACAAAAGGACTGAGAGGCTCAATAAAAGAAGATTTTTATAATGGTATTAACATATTTGTTGAATTCGCTTTAAGTAATAACGGAAACGATCTAGAAATTCGTTGTCCGTGTAGTAGGTGTAGACATTTGAAGTATTTGTTACCAGATATTGTGAAAGTTCATTTGTGCCAAAACGGTTTCGTACCCGAGTATTATGTTTGGGATTGGCATGGAGAAGTTGTAGCAAATACTTCTGTAGAGTCTAAAAGTGTCATTAACGAAGTAGTTCCGACGACCCGTATAGAAAATATGGTCGAAGATGTAGCACGATCAATGTTTCCTATGGTTGAAGTTGACGACGACGATGGAAATGTTGAAGAACCAAATATTGAAGCAAAAAAATTTATGATTCACTAGATGCTGCTAAGAAACCTATTTGGGATGGTTGTAAAAGTGGTACTCAGCTGTCAGTAATTGCAGAATACATTGCGATGAAGTCAAAATACATCACTGAAGCTGGGTTTACTCCTATTGTACAAGCTGCAAAAAGGCATATGCCGCCCGATAATCTAATGTGTGAAAATCACTATGAAGTTAAAAAACTTATGTCGGCTTTTGGTTTACCTTATCAGAAAATAGATACATGTTTAAAAGGCTGCATGTTGTTTTGGAAAGAAGACACAAACCTTAGAAATTGTAAAATTTGTAATCAGGAGAGATACAAACCAAGAAAAAAGAAGGGGAAGGAAGTTCCGTACAAGCGTATGCATTACTTACCCATCACTCCAAGGCTTCAAAGATTATATGCATCTTCTATAACTACATCTAATATGAGATGGCATAGTGTGAGAACGGAGAAAAAGGGTACGTTGACACATCCGGCCGATGGAGAAGCATGGAAGCATTTCCATAAAACGTATCCAAATTTTGCAGTGGAGAGTCGAAATGTTAGATTAGGATTATGTACGGATAGTTTTTCACCATTTTCTCAATTTGGTTCTAAATATTCATCCTGGCCCATTATCGTAACACCGTATAATTTACCTCCATGGATGTGAATGAAAACACAATATATGTTTCTTACTGTTGTCGTTCCTGGCCCCGACGATCCGACACAAGTATACTAATTTTTTTAAAATTATTTTACTGGTGGTAAATATCCAAAAATACATGATCGATAAATAGTGTATCAAATTTTGAATGTACAGGAAAAGTCGGAAAGAAACTCTGCAAACAGAAATAAAAATCCCGTCACTCATCGCGGAGGGTCGAAGTCATTTCAGCAGTATCGGCAGGAGTTGGTAAATTTACTGAATGCAAATTATAAATAGTTTGTGCTATATTGTGACGCCCCACCTCTATACTCACACTAGCCAAGGACACTACGAGGTAATGCCGTCAACTAGCACGAAGAATAAGGCTGTTGAGGAGCGACCATCTGTGTAATTGCTTTGTGCGAGTACCGATATGTCAGATAATATAACTTACATTTCATTTCAAGAGGAAATCTGACATATCAAATACAAACTCAAAGCTACCACACAGTGGCTATGTGGACTTCGAAAACAAATATAGAAATAAACATAACACAAATCAGACATAGATATTCATATCACAAAGGCGGAAATAGATATGAATATAACACATAGAAGTGTACATCAAAGTAGTGGTCACGCAAGATCCACTACATCAGAAAAGAATAGATACAAGTGCTAGACATAAGAATAAGTATACATCAAGGAGTCTCTATCTCGAATGTATAACAACAAAAACTACTAGCTAAAGTAGTTAGCCAAAAGTCAGGTGACGAACCCTGTTAAGAAGTCAAGCAGAAGCACCTGAAATACCTCAGTCTGACCCGAGTATTATTTAAGAAGAAAATAATAAACGGATCAGTCTAGCTATAAATATCATATAAAATGAGATAGGATAAGAGATATGACAAAAACATATGATAACAATAATGCCATACTGTGACAAGTATACATCAGATAACCACAAAAATCATACAATATCTCAAATATTCTCAAACACTAAAGAGAATGTCATATTCTTTAAATCATTCACCAAAACACAAATATTGACAAAACATATCAATGCCAATCGCATAAAAATCGGTGAAACACAAATTCAAGAAATCATCAACTAGAAATCCAGAAATCACAAAAAAGGGAAGGCCTATCACAAACGGGAGCATGAAAACTCACCAACACGTGTATCACAAATGGGTCGCTATCCCATGGTCGCTAACCATAGAGCCGGTGCCACGACGTAGTACAGTGAACGCCCGTGGAACCAGAAACTCAAATAATACAGAACATCGACGTAGTATAGCGTTACGCCCGATGAACCAAACTCAAATAATCAGGCACAACGACGTAGTACAACGAACGTCCGATGAACCTGAACACAAATAATACGAAACAACGACGTAGTACAGCGAACGCCCGATGAACCAAACTCAAATAATACGGAACAACGACGTAGTACAGCGAACGCCTGATGAACCGAACTCCAATAAGCCGGAACAACGACGTAATACAGCGTTACGTCCGATGAACCGAACTCCATAAAACCATAGGTCGTTAGCCTATAGAAATGAGACGAAGCTCCATAAATCGGGGTACAGTCCCCCACGTGGACAAAGAGACATCGCAAATCGCTAGTCTAAACCATAAAATGATCATCATTGATCAATAAGAAGTGTCAATTACACTAAGCTAGTAAATAAATGAGTTTAGCTTCATGTCCCATAACCACTGGCTTAACTTTAATATTTACGAATAGATTGTAGATTTCCACTCAAAGATTGTCACAAGATTTCAATCGAACAAGTCTAAGAATTAACCGACAAAGTAAACGCAAGCGTTTCATACCACTTGTTTTGCTAAGCCGTTTAACTAGATTTCTCATACGAATGAGGTAAAGGTTTGTATATACTAATAGATTGGAAAATAGTTTTATAAACGAGATTTGTATTAAAAATAGAGTTGGAATCATCTTTGTGAAAGAGTTTGAATATTTATTACTAGTATAGAAAACCTTTATATTTTAAAGTGATAAATCACAGAAATGATTGTAGAAACAATCAATCACCAAAAATTCACATACGAAGACGTGAATCAAATCCATAAAAATCGATACTGAGTCCATCAAAATGGATATTCCCAAAAATCCTGAAAAAGAAGTCATCAAAGTCGATATAAATGATAACAACAAATCGGATCAACACGAATCGATTAAAATTGGAAACCCATGCAAAATAAGCAAATTGGGCTGAGACAAGCAGATCAGTCGACTGAACCAGGTGGTCAGTCGACTGATACTATGCCTGGAAACTTTCGGTTTCCAGGTCAGTCGACTAAACCATAGGATCAGTCGACTGAACCTGCTTCTACAGCATTATCAGCCTAGCCCCAAAGTAGGGCAAAATCCTAATCGGAGTCGAACGGACGAGCAACAGAGACTAAGGATTTACGCCAAGCGACAACCCAGCCTTGTACGGCTCTTCGAAACACCCCAAAAACGTGTTCAAACATCAAAGATAGGATTTTTAAAGATTTGACCTCAAAACACCAAAAATTGGAATATTCATCAAACCAATTCAATTCAAAAGCCAATGAACAAGGAATAGATGTTAGGAATTACTACCAAACAACTATAAAAAATATAGACATAGATGTGAGTTCAAAAACTCACCTTTTAAACTCAAAACACAAGTGAGAAGCTTTAAAACAAAGGAGAGACTTATTCCTCTTCAATCTCAACTCAAGAAGCTCCAATCTAAGCTAATAAGCAAATATTTCCTAAGTTAGGGTTTAGGAATTTCTGAAATTGAAGAGAGATAGAGATGGAGAAGACGGAGAGGATGCTTACCTAAGCTTCTCTTTGATTTTGGAGCAAGAAATTGTGTTTCCAAATCAAGCTAGGGTTTGGAATTTCTAGTTTCCCATTCCTTTCCCCATTTTTACTTAAGCTTGAATGTATTAGGAAATGAGAATGAATGAAGAGGAGAGGGGGTGGAGTTAGGGTATTATGTTGGGTTAGTGGGCTGAAACCCAAACCCAAAGCCCAAGTAGAAAAATAGAAAATTCTACTCAACTCCAAACATATCGATGTTTATACTCAAAAAAGTTGTAAACACCATTTTGGACTCAATGGAAGTGGTCTCGAGTCCCAATTCAACTGTTTACAAAAAGTAACGTTTCGGTCTTTAATCCGATTAACGATGCTATATTTAAATAAAACATTTAAATATACAATCGTAAAATATGCGAGTTGTTACAGACTCCCCTCCTTAAAGAAATTGCATCCTCACAATAATTAAGAGGGAAATAAAGAGTAACAACCATAAAAACATATCGACACAAAAGAAGAAATTTTTGAAATGAGAAGTTCACCATAAAGAGCACGAGAGAGTAAGTCCGGATGTGTTTGCTCGATGAATTCTCAAGATTCCCAAGAGCAATCCTTAGGATTTGAGGACCATTGAACTTTCACAAGAAGAACATCTTTATTTCGAAGGCGTTTAACCTTCGAAGTAATGATACGAATAGAATGTTGCTCATAAGTCAAATTTGGTGAAACTTCAATTTCTTCAATTACACCGGGCTCAAGAATAGAATCGGAATCACGAAGGCATTTCCGTAGTTGAGAGACGTGGAATACGTCATGAATAGCAGAAAACTAAGCCGGTAATAAAAGGCGATAAGCCACGGAACCAATCCGTTCGGTGATGGGTAAGGGACCAACATATCGAGGTGCTAACTTTCCCGATCGACTGAAACGCACAACACCCCTCATAGGTGAAACACAAATGAACTCCAATAAAATCTGGACCTAAAACCAGCTTCTCACCGGCTTCAAGCCAACACGAAGAAATCAGCATGGCCTTCCATAGAGTGCCTTGAAAGGTGCCATACCAATACTAGATTGGAAGCCATTATTATAGGAAAACTCAACAAGAGAAATATGATCTTCCCAACTTCCACCAAAATCAAGAACACATGCACGAAGGAGATCTTCAAGAGTTTGATTCACACGCTCGGTTTGTCCATCGGACTGAGGATGATAAGCGGTGCTAAAATTAAGCTTTGTTCCCAAAGCTTTTTGAAGACCTTACCAAAAATCCACTAGTAAAATAATGGATCACGATTGCTAACAATAGGAGTAGGAACTCCATGCAATTTAACAATTTCTTTGACATAGAGTTTAGCCAAAAGAGGTATGGTCCAAAAGAGAAGGACGAGCCTCAAGGCTACACAAAACAAGAGATGAACATAAATTGGATTCACGATCTCGAATCTCACAAGTGGATAAAGTCTCGAGATCATTCCATTCGGATATCATCATTGAAAACAACCGCTTGTTGCTTACGAATAAGGGCATTGGCAACACGATTTCCCTCTCTGGGAGTATAAAGAATATCAAGATCATAAGATGCAAGGAACTCGAGCCAACGTTGTTGATGCAAATTAAGTTCCTTTTTGAGGAAATAAATACTTCAAAGATTTATAATCGGTGTAGAGAACAAATTTCTCTCCCAAAAGATAATGACGCCAAATTCTAAGGGCGAAAACAATAGCCGCGAGCACCAGATCATGAATGGCATATCTAGTCTCAACAAGCTTTAATTGTCAAGAAGCATATGTGATAACACATTCCCTTTGCAAGAGAATGGCACCCAAACCAATACGACTAGCATCGGTACAAACAATAAAGTCTTGGTTCCCTTCGGGAATCGCAAGAATAAAAGCATCGGAAATAAGTTCTTTTAATTGATCCTCTTTCCCGAAAAACTAAGACTTTCAAAATTATAATTAACTTTATGTAATCATCTTTTTAGAAAAATTTACTTATTACAAGTCAATTTATTGTGTCTGACTGTCTCATCAAAGCGTTTAGGAGATTCCTATCGATAACGTTGATCAAGCGCATCGGCCAGAATTCTTAAAGCACTCAATGGGCAAAACAACACATAATCATCTTCTATATGATAAACATGCCTCTTATAAAATTTACAAATATTCTTTGCTCGTTTTAAGAACATAATCCAATCATACTTATAAATATCTTATTAAAAAGATTTGCAAATTTTAAACTGTTGTTTTCATCCATAATCAATAAATACAAGGATAAACTCATCGAGATATTCGTAGAATACTCGATTCATAAGATGGATGAAATAAGGTAGAAGGTTCGTCAAACCGAATGACATAACGAACCACTCACAAGAATCATAACGAGTGCGGAATGCGGTAAGTGGAATGCTACCCTCCGCAACTCGTAGCTGATAAAAACCTGTGGCAATGTCGAGCTGAAAAGACCTTAGCACCATTCAATAGATTGCTTAGGTGATAATCCTAAGACAAGCTCAAATATACCGGAAAATTCACAAACTACTTGAATGAGAGAAATAATATTCTCCTCATCATGTAGGTTTAAAGAATAAAATGATGTCACCGAATTTGGAAATCAATATCATTAAGAACCATAGAAATCTGCTTAACAGATTGAGGATGTCGAAGATATATAGTCCGCTCAGGACATAGGATGTGGGCTTCATAATGATCAAGCCAATCCTTTCACAAAAATCAATTTCGAAGCCTAAGTAACGCATAACATGAAAATCGGCTCGAAAAGAATAATCACATAAAATAATCTCGACATTTTCACAAAGTAAACTAAGTGTTCCGGATCCACCAACCGGACTAGCAATTCTCATTGAAGTCATCAAACTCATATATTAAAGAAAAAGTATCAACAAGTTCTTTTGATATAAAAGAGTGAGATACACCAAATCAAAGAAATCGAATAGGAAGATCACGAAATAAAATAGTGTCATCAAGGATAGAAAATACCTTGACCAAGAGAAGTGTCACTAGGAGCTTGCACAACATTTAGCTTTCCCTCTCTCTTGCTTTGAAGTTTGGGACATGAAGATATATAATGATCCGAACTTTTGCAATAGCGGCAAGAAATAGGCCTTAGACACCTATTTATATAGTGGTTCTTAGAGCCACAATTGTAGCATTCTCCATGATTAGGGATTGGAGTCTTTGCTACCGAAGTTACTTGCTTCACTTTCTTGTTAGGATTAGGACTTCCGAACTTAATAAAGGGATGCCTCTTCTTATTGATGTTGAAGTTCTGTTTGGCACTCACAACTTCAACATCACTTTCTCTATCGGCCTCTTCAAGTTGAAGAGCGATATCTACAAGCTGATCGAAAGAAACTTGCAGTTTCAGAAGTAAAGGCTTTTTGAGGTTCTTATTCAAAGCATAGATAAACCTTTGATTCTTTACAAGATCTAAAAGTTGTTGGGCAGAGATGAATACGCCATCCAGAGAAGGACTACTGGATCGACCAGCGCTAGGACTGCCATATCTAATCATCTCTTCTTTAAGAAAGAAAGAAAGAAGAGGAAAAAAGGTTATTCTCAAAATGAATATCAAACAAACTTGATTGAGAAAACAAGGCATCATAAAAAGAAATTGGATAGAACGGTACGAAGACTCGAATTAAATCCTATGGCACGATTCCTATGAAAGACTTAGGACAATGACCCATGCTAGATTATTCTACATTGTTTCAAAGTTTGGCTCTGATACCAAGCTGTGACGCCCCACCTCTATACTCACACTGGCCAAGGACACTACGGGGTAATGCCGTCAACTAGCACGAAGAATAAGGCTGTTGAGGAGCGACCATCTGTGTAATTGCTTTGTGCGAGTACCGATATGTCAGATAATATAACTTACATTTCATTTCAAGAGGAAATCCGACATATCAAATACAAACAAACTCAAAGTTACCACACAGTGGCTATGTGGGCTTCGGAAACAAATATAGAAATAAACATAACAAAAATCAGACACAGATATTCATATCACAAAGGCAGAAACAGATATGAATATAACATATAGAAGTGTACATCAAAGTAGTGGTCATGCAAGATCCATTACATCACAAAAGAATAGATACAAGTGCCAGACAAAAGAATAAGTATACATCAAGGAGTCTCGGTCTCGAATGTATAACAACAAAAACAACTAAGCTAAAGTAGTTAGTCAAAAGTCAGGTGACGAACCCTGATGAGAAGTCAAGTAGAAGCACCTGAAATACCTCGGTCTGGCCCGAGTATTATTTAAGAAGAAAATAATAAACGGATCAGTCTAGCTATAAATATCATATAAAATGAGATAGGATAAGAGATATGATAAAAACGTATGATAACAATAATGCCATACTGTGACAAGTGTACATCAGATAACCAAAAAAATAAAATATTCTCAAACACTAAAAAGAATGTCATATTCTTTAAATTATTCACCAAAACACAAATATTGACAAAACATATCAATGCCAATCGCATAAAAATCGGTGAAACACAAATTCTAGAAATCATCAACTAGAAATCCAGAAATCACAAAAAGGGGAAGGCCTATCTCTAACGGGAGCATGAAAACTCACCAACACGTGTATCACAAATGGGTCGCTATCCCATGGTCGCTAACCATAGAGCCGGTGCCACGACGTAGTACAGCGAACGCCCGTGGAACCAGAAACTCAAATAATCCAGAACATCGACGTAGTACAGCGTTACGCCCGATGAACCTAACTCAAATAATCAGGCACAACGACATAGTACAGCGAACGCCCGATGAACCTGAACACAAATAATACAGAACAACGACGTAGTACAGCGAACGCCCGATGAACCGAACTCCAATAAGCCGGAACAACGATGTAATACAGCGTGACGCCCGATGAACCGAACTCCATAAAACCATAGGTCGCTAGCCTATAAAAATGAGATGAAGCTCCATAAATCGGGGTACAGTCCCCCACGTGGACAAAGAGACATCGCTAGTCTAAACCATAAATTAATCATCATTGATCAATAAGAAGTGTCAATTACACTAAGCTAGTAAATAAATGAATTTAGCTTCATGTCCCATAACCACTGGCTTAACTTAAATATTTACGAATAGATTGTAGATTTCCACTCAAAGATTGTCACAAGATTTCAATCGAACAAGTCTAAAAATTAACCGACAAAGTAAACGCAAGCGTTTCATACCACTTGTTTTGCTAAGCCGTTTAATTAGATTTCTCATACGAATGGGGTAAAGGTTTGTATATACTAATAGATTGGAAAACGGTTTTATAAATGAGATTTGTATTAAAAATAGAGTTGGAATCTTCTTTGTGAAAGAGTTTGAATATTTATTACTATTATAGAAAACCTTTATATTTTAAAGTGACAAATCACAGAAATGATTGCAGAAACAATTAATCACCAAAAATTCACATACGAAGACGTGAATCAAATCCATAAAAATCGATACCGAGTCCATCAAAATGGATATTCCCAAAAATCCCGAAAAAGAAGTCATCAAAGTCGATATTAATGATAACAACAAATCGGATCAACACGAATCGATTAAAATTGGAAACCCACGCAAAATAGGCAAATTAGGCTGAGACAAGCAGATCAGTCGACTGAACCAGGTGGTCAGTCGACTGATACTATGCTTGGAAACTTTCGGTTTCCAGGTCAGTCGACTGAACCATAGGGTCAGTCGACTGATACAGGCACAGAGCATTTTCTGTCCCCTGGTTCAGTCGACTGAACCTGCTTCTACAGCATTATCAGCCTAGCCCCCAAGTGGGGCAAAATCCTAACCGGAGGCGAACGGACGAGCAAAGGAGACTAAGGATTTACGCCAAGTGATAACCCAGCCTTGTATGGCTCTTCGAAACACCCCAAAAACGTGTTCAAACATCAAAGATGGGATTTTTAAAGATTTGACCTCAAAACACCAAAAATTGGAATATTCATCAAACCAATTCAATTCAAAAGCAAATGAACAAGGAATAGATGTTAGGAATTACTACCAAACAACTATCAAAAATATAGACATAGATGTGAGTTCAAAAACTCACCTTTTAAACTCAAAACACAAGTGAGAAGCTTTAAAACAAAGGAGAGACCAATTCCTCTTCAATCTCAACTCAAGAAGCTCCAATCTAAGCTAATAAGAAAATATTTCCTAAGTTAGGGTTTAGGAATTTCTGAAATTGAAGAGAGATAGAGATGGAGAAGATGGAGAGAGGATGCTTACCTAAGCTTCTCTTTGATTTTGGAGCAAGAACTTGTGTTTCCAAATCCAGCTAGGGTTTGGAATTTCTAATTTCCCATTCCTTTCCCCATTTTTACTTAAGCTTGAATGTATTAGGAAATGAGAATGAATGAAGAGGAGAAGGGGTGGAGTTAGGGTATTATGATGGGTTAGTGGGCTGAAACCCAAACCCAAAGCCCAAGTAGAAAAATAGCAAATTCTACTCAACTCTGACGCAGCAGCGGATAACAAAAATGTATGAAACGGTGAAAGTAGCAATCGGTGGATTGAAAATACCGAACGCCCAAATCCGTTGATCCAAAGATACCGGATTCTAGCTATCTTCGTCACGTTGATCGCGCCCGATGCCGTGAAAGAAGATCTATGATTCTTCGAACGTTGATCTAGCGCACTAGATTCCGTGAATCGACTTCAGCAATCGTTGATTCGAGCGCACTCGAATGCCGAAGGTGGAGATAGGAGATTACACTCAACTACCAATTTAAGAAGAGGCACAAAGCTCTTAAACAAAAGTTTATTCAAAATCAACTCTATTACAAATGACACCACCATCCCTATTTATAGGGTTACAACTCACACTAGGTCGCACACGACCTAACACTGATACCAACCTACGACCTACCATACAACACACCCTTTCATCACAAAGCCTTCACGACCTAAAACAAACAACGACTCACGACTTAACATACTTACAACACAACATATACGAGTTACAAACATAACGACCTAAGAATACAACACACACGACCTAAGGACTCAACGACATAACATATCCTCCAGGAGCGACTTAGCAGCCTATCTTCCAACGACTTAAGCTTTAGCATCCAGTAGCGACCTAATGGAACTCGGCAGCGACCTAACTTCACAGCGACATAAGGAACCTCCTTCAGCGACTTAAGGTATCTCAGCGACCCAAGGTCTCGCGACCTACTCTTGAGCGACCTAAGGAAAACAGAACAGCTTCATGAACTTGCGACATAACCACTTGAACATCTCAAGAATAAGCGGAATAACTTCTTGCGACTCAAGAACTTCAGGCAACCTACGTAAGGTCGTTCGCGACCTAAGGACGGAAGGTCGTTCACGACCTATGTCAAGTGGCATACTGGAGCGACCTAAAGAAGATAGCAACATAAGAAAGAGCGACATAACTTCTTGCGACCTAAGGAATATCATCTTCAGCGACCTAACATGGAGTGATATATGTTAGCGACCTAGTATAGGTCGTAGCTCGCTCGTTCGTCCTGAGCGACTTAAAGTTTCTCGCGACCTAAGATTCTGTGCTTCAAGAACTGGCTTCTGGAATGATTCGCTAGGTCGTAGCCCTTTAGGTCGTAGCCTTTTAGGTCGTAGCTCTTTAGGTCGTAGCTTGCAGATAAAGTTAGGTCGCAACTCCTTATCTCGTGACTCGTTAGGTCATGAGCGACCTAAGGAAATGACCTTTAACTCGTTAATTCTCAACTCTTTATCTCGTGACTCGTTAGGTCGTTGGCGACCTAAGAAACAAGAAGGTCGCGCTGCATCATCCTCCCCCTGTTCAAAGAAATTCATCCTCGAATTGACAGTTTCCTCGTCTTCGACACCCTTATCCTCGTGAATCGGCACCAAGTGTTTGATATTGACAATGTTAGCAATAGGAAGATGATCCGGCAAACTCATCTTACAAGCATTCTCATTAATTCCCTTCAAGACTTCTAATTGACCATTCCTTCTAGCTTCTAGCTTGTTGTAAGCACCAACCAGAAATCGATCATTGGTAAACACTGCATACATACTATCTCCTTCCTTGCATTTAACGCTTCGTCGCTTAATCTCTGCTGATTGCTTATATTTCTCAGTTGCCTTAAGAAATCGTTCCTGTACAACTTTGTAGCATCCTTGCAACTCATTCACAAAAACATTAGCCCGTTTAATCACCCCTCTCTGTGGTGGCACTGTTGATAGATCTAACAGTCCTTTAGGGATTGTTGAATAAACAGCCTGGACTGGACTGAACCCAGTGCTACGATTAACAGTGTGGTTGTGTGCAAACGCAAATGCCCAAATGCTACGATTAACTACATGGTCGTGTGCACACTCCGCTTGACATAACTTCGAATCCTAACTTTTCAAATTATCATCCACGAGGCATCGTAATAGATTACCTAGGTATTTGTTCACAACTTCAGCTTGTCTATCAGTCTGTGTATGATTAGCGCTACTAGATTTCAACTTAGTCCCAGCCATTTTCCATAGACTCATCCAGATATGATTCAGAAAACAAGTATCCCTCTCCGAAACAATGGATTCAGGTAACCCATGAAGTCTATCGATCTCTCTGAAGTATACCTGAACGACATTAACGGCCTCTGTAGTCTTCTCATAGATAATGAAATGAAACAATTCTGAAAACCGGTCAACCATCACATAAATAGAATCATTGCCATGTTGCGTTCGCGGCAGTTCCAAAACAAATTCCACACTAACATCCTCCCGTAATTTAGCATGTATATGCAACGACAAACATAAACTTGCATTTGTCGTGGTCTTCTTTGAAACTTGTCGATTATGGCTCTTCTGAACAAACCTTTCAACTTCCTTCCTCAGTGATGGTTAAAAATAAGACTGTGAGATTAACTGCATAGTACGATCACAGCTCAAGTGTCTTCCTACATGTAAGTCTTTGATAAATTTCATTTGCCAGCTGCAATCTGTAGTAGACAACTGACTTCCTTCGACTAGCAACCCATCAACCAGTTTTCTCAACTCTTCCTGCTCTGTCGGACACATATGATAACGTGGCCTATGTGGTACAATAGCATCTGGCATTTGATCAACATGATGTTGTATGTCCCTTAGTGGCGGTACTTCCTTGGGCAACTCTGCAGGGAGTACATCTTCGAATTGAATTACCACTGGCTCATCCTCCTCAAGAGTCTCGAGATCTTTACTGGTTTCATTCCCATTCAACATAAACACTTCCGTTCGATCCTCCACTTCTTTAACAAACTTTTCTGTAGATAATAGACTAATCGAATACTCCTTCTTTACTGATAAATTACCCCCTTCATCTTTTGACACACTTTCTTCATCCTCATCAAACCTCGCTGGTTGTGAATTTTCAACTTCAAGTTCATCATGCTTCGCTGGTTGAAAAACATCAACTTCATCTGTATCTAACTTCGTGGATTGTGAGTAATCAACTTTATGGTAATCAAACTTCGCGGGTTGAGAAGGATCTACTTTATCTTCATCAAACTTCGGCGGTTGAGAACAATCGACTTCATCTTCCACTTCAACACCACCTTTCACTTCTTCAACAAATTCTTTCGAAGACATTAAATTAGTTGTTTCCACCTTATTCTCTGGCTTGCAGTCACTTTGTTCACGCTTCTTAGGAACTAAGATAAATTTGGTTCCTTCGAACATGAAACTGTAGCTGTTGGCGTGACTATTATGTTGTACAGCTCGATCATACTGCCATGGACTTCCCAATAGTAGATGACATACATCCATATCGACAATATCACACCATATATCATCTTTGTATTTTTTTCCAATAGAAAATGTAACCAATGTTCGTCTTCCCACCATCACATCTTTCCCTTCCTTTATCCATGCCAGTCTATATGGTCTAGGGTGTTTTTCAGTCTTCAACCCTAACTTCATAACGGCTTCTTCAGAGATAAGGTTATCGCAGCTTCCCGCATCAATAACGAATTTACAAACCTTTCCCAAGATAGTACAGGTAGACTGAAAAATATTGTTCCTTAGCCAAATAGAATCATTCTCATGCTTTGGCAAATGACACCCTTTGTCTCTATGTCCACGTACGTCTCTATGATCATGCAAATCCCTTCTACTCGATCTTTTGACATCACGACATGGTTCATTGTCAAACCCATGTTGACTTCTTCTCTCTTCCCCATGGTGATCTCGTCTCATTGAAATTGATGATTCCCTTTTATCTTGATAAGTTTGTTGCGACACCCTCCTTGCTTCCGTAACCGATGGCGAAACTCTGTTTCCTCCATGGTTCAAGACTGGTGACCTTCCTCTTTGATTTTGATTCAAATCCATCATCAACTTCTCCAACTTTCCAAAACCTTTAACTTCTCTTCGAGGTTATCACTAATTCGTTGTTCTATTGCCTTAGCATCTTCTCTTCTATACACATCGGCAATATTCTGATGACGATTACCTCTTCTTGGATGCATGATTAATCTTAAACAAATCTTCAAAAAAATTCTAACACAAACTTCAAAAATTTGGCTTCGGCCTAGCTCTCGGCCTTGAACAACAAATGAACAAACAATGCACGGCCTTGACTCTTCAACACAATGTGATGCACAACTTCAACTTCTAGCCCTCGGCTTTAACTTCTTCAATAGAATTGGATCCAAAGACTCGGCTTAGCTATGATTGGCTAAGTCTAGCTCTAATACCAAATGACGCAGCGGCGGATAACAAAAATGTATGAAACGGTGAAAGTAGCAATCAGTGGATTGAAAATACCAAACGCCCAAATCTGTTGATCCAAAGATACCAGATTCTAGCTATCTTCGTCACATTGATCACGCACGATGCCGTGAAAGAAGATCTATGATTCTTCGAACGTTGATCTAGCGCACTAGATTCCGTGAATCGGCTTTAGCAATCGTTGATTCGAGCGCACTCGAATGCCGAAGGTGGAGACAGGAGATTACACTCAACTACCAATTTAAGAAGAGGCACAATGCTCTCAAACAAAAGTTTATTCAAAATCAACTCTATTACAAATGACACCACCATCCCTATTTATAGGGTTACAACTCACACTAGGTCGCACACGACCTAACACTGATACCAACCTACGACCTACCATACAACACACTCTTTCATCACAAAGCCTTCACGACCTAAAACAAACAACGACTCACGACTTAACATACTTACAACACAACATATACGAGTTACAAACATAACGACCTAAGAATACAACACACACGACCTAAGGACTCAACGACATAACATATCCTCCAGGAGCGACTTAGCGGCCTATCTTCCAGCGACTTAAGCTTTAGCATCCATTAGCGACCTAATGGAACTCGGCAGCGACCTAACTTCACAGCGACATAATGAACCTCCTTCAGCAACTTAAGGTCTCTCGGCGACCCAAGGTCTCGCGACCTACTCTTGAGCGACCTAAGGAAAACAGAACAGCTTCATGAACTTGCGACATAACCACTTGAACATCTCAAGAATAAGAGGCATAACTTCTTGCGACTCAAGAACTTCAGGCAACCTACGTAAGGTCATTCGCGACCTAAGGACGGAAGGTCGTTCGCGACCTAAGTCAAGTGGCATACTGGAGCGACCTAAAGAAGATAGCAACATAAGAAAGAGCGACATAACTTCTTACGACCTAAGGAATATCATCTTCAGCAACCTAACATGGAGTGATATATGTGAGTGACCTAGTATAGGTCGTAGCTCGCTCGTTCGTCCTGAGCGACTTAAAGTTTCTCGCGACCTAAGATTCTGTGCTTCAAGAACTGGCATCTGGAATGATTCGCTAGGTCGTAGTCTTTTAGGTCGTAGCTCTTTAGGTCGTAGCTTGCAGATAAAGTTAGGTCGCAACTCCTTATCTCGTGACTCGTTAGGTCGTGAGCGACCTAAGGAAATGACCTTTAACTCGTTAATTCGCAACTCTTTATCTCGTGACTCGTTAGGTCGTTGGCGACCTAAGAAACAAGAAGGTCGCGCTACATCAAACTCCAAACATATCAATGTTTATACTCAAAAAAGTTGTAAACGCCATTTTGGACTCAATGGAAGTGGTCTTGAGTCCCAATTCAACTGTTTACAAAAGGTAACATTTCGGACTTTAATCCGATTAATGATGCTATATTTAAATAAAACATTTAAATATACAATCGTAAAATATGCGGGTTGTTACATATATAATTTTAAATGTACAGTAATTATATGTAAAAATCAATTTCAGGAAGCTAAGGCGCATGGTCCCGTGGGCTATATGGACGTGTTTACTCATACGCATGCTGTCGAGCATGTAAATCCGGACGGAACAATTTCATATACATGGCACGACGATAAATCCAGCAAGAGCCATGTAAGCATATTTTATTTTATGCAGTATTAGTAATTGTTCTACTTGTTAAAATATAATGAAATAAGATATGATGATATTAATTTGTTAATGTAGGAAAAGTTTATGGAGCAGCGCCAGAAACTCCTTGCTGATACGGGTCAAAATCAGCTGACGACGGAGGAGGAGAATGCTATTTTTGAGTCAGTTATGGATCTATCGGAGCATGGCAGACGTTACGGATTTGGCAATCAAGTGGTAAGTAAATAATATATTGGGTATCATATAAGTTTTCAAATTCAGTACATTGGTTTTGAGTCACTTATTTACGAAAGCATTATGCATTAGCAAAATATATAAATTCGTTACTTGAATGTCATTTCAAAAAATAACAACGAAAAAGACATGTTATTTAATTTAGTTTGCTTGATATATGCTGTACACATGCATAAATTTGTCACATTTACTGTTAAAGAGATCAAAAGCAGTGATATCTCGTAATGTAACATACTATTATTTTTGTTAATAAATGGTTGAATCACAATTTAAAAACGGCCAAAAGAACATATTTTCAAATGTATACATTATACATGCATAAACTAAATTAAATAACATTATCACACTGCTAATCATTCACATACCTACACATACACTTACATAAACATGCATAAACTAAATTAAATAACATTATCACACTGCTAATCATTCACATACCTGCACATACACTTACAGAGATCACATAGCTAAATTAAATATTTATTACAGGCCAGCAGTCAGAGACGGGGTAGGCAGACTAGAGCTCAGATCGATCTAGTAGAGATCGAAGAATTGCGGGCGAGAGTGGCGCAGCTGGAGGAGCAGAACCGTCGGCAGGCCATAGAGACCACACAGTTGCTAGACTAGCGTATCGCTGAGTACATGCAGCGGTATGGTGGCCGCTTCCCTTCCTCTGCTGGCTCTGGTTCTGGAGGAGATTGATTGATTACTTTGGTCGGTATGTTTTTTACTGTTTTGTATGATTTGGTAAATGGTGGAGGTAGTTGTTGATTTATGTACTATGTTATGATACACTTAGCTGTTTTGTTATATAATTATGTGGATGTTGGGTGATGATTATGTGTTTTGACTTAATTTTATGTATTTTTTTGTTTGGTGAATTATGTATAGTTTTGTTTTTGATATTTGGTTGGAATATTATATATTGGATTCTGCAGAATAGTGTTTGTATGGGAAATGTGGATGGAAGGCTATATTGCAGCAGAAATATAAAAAAAAAGAGTAGATTTCCGACGGCTTCCGACCACTTTCGGGTTATATTTTTCCAACGGCTTCCGATCGCTTTCAGATCAATTTTTCCAACGGTTTCCGACGGCTTCCGACAACTGTCGGAATCCGTCGAAAGTCGTCTGAAATACGAACGGCGAGATGTGTCGGAAGCCGTCGGAAACACCGCACGCCAACGCCTTATTTTCCTACGGCATTTTCCGACGGATTCCGACGGCCTCCGACGGCCGCCGATGGTTTTCTACCATAGGAAAATGCCTTTTCCTTATAGTGGTTCTTCAACTATATTCCAATTTGTATCCAGCATCTGAATTATCTGCAACATAAACATTGACGCGGTAAAATTGAAAAAGAAATATTTTTGCAGTGTAAAATAAAATGTGTTTTGAAAATATTATTTGCCTTGGTTATTTGGGTTGTTCGTCATCGTTTTCGTTTTTGAATTCATCAAACACAAATAACCTGTGACATGTGTATCATTGTACATGCCACAAGGCTGTGCACACCGATATACACTTGATAAAACTGCAGTGACAGGTGAGCACAAGGTCAAACCCGAGCCGAGGCTGGATTAAACTCAGGTGCAATACAAAAACATCACAAAATTGTCAAGTACAAGTTCTCATGTAACCAAAATCAGGGCCAACCAACACAAACCAGACCATGCTAACAAGTGCACAAATGTGTACACATGAGAACAGACTCGACAGTGAAGTCATGAAGCAATATGAAATGAAAACAACTCAACCAACAAACTACAAGCAATGCACCATACCAACAACAACTGCAACTAGTCAAAGATCCAAAATGAACAAAACTTCAAACTGTAAACAACACATATACACATGAAACAAAAGACCATCACGACCATAACTAAATGAACACTTCAAATGCAACTTGGATCTGACCACAATTGACCACACCAGCTCAACTATTTTCACAAAACCCAGCAGAATGTCCAAGCATAACAATTTCAATTTCAAGTGCATCATATACATGAAGACCAAATACAACATCAATTCATGTATGTGGAAAAAAACCAAGTGCAAACTCAAGTGAGTTCAAAGAATGGACAAGATGACCAGCATTCAAGTGCAAATGGTTCAGATATAAGGAAATGGATATGAAACTCAAAGTCTGAAAACAGTACAAGAAAATCCAGACAACATGTATATACATGTGCAACAAAGTAAAGATGCAAACATTTATTTTCATCAAACAACAAGTGAACAAGACTACATGAATGGCCAGACCCAAGAGAAACCACACTGCAAGTCTAGACCAATATGAACATGGTAACAAGTTCACATCATACCAAGTGAATAGGCATAATAATTACACACATATATACATACATATATATGTATGTATATACATGTTTGTATGTGCACAGTTTCTAATAGCAGCAACAAGAACAAGGAAGCAGAGTGCAAAGCAAATTAAGTTGCAGCAGTATGCAGTGACAAAGATATACAGTTTAAATGTTTTCAAAATAGTGAAGCAACATGTATATACATAGGCAAGAGGATCAGGTAAACCAGAAAATACAAAAGGCAACAGATTACTCAGCTAATTGGATTCAAATGCAACAAAAAATGAAAAATCAAAATTCAGGGTTAAGAGCATGCAGGTGAAGCCTCAATCAAGACTACAGGAATAGACTCATGAAAATACACTTACAAACCAACATTAAAATGTGAACCAGTTTCAACTACTAGTGCATAAGCAAAATGCAAAGCCACACAATCCACCAGATCAGTGAAGCAGTAAACAAAATGGCATATGTATACATATGCATATGGACATGTACTCGAAGCACCCAGACTAGTCAGAGCACCAAGTTCACACAACCAAGACACAATGCAGGAATCACAACATACATATATACATGCGTCAACACACACATATATATGCAGTGGAAACTAGACTTCAATCCAAGCAAATAGTGAATGATGATATACAAATGTTACAACATGAAGCAGAGTTTACAGATAAAAATCAATTAGATAATCAAGTGATACAGTTCGAACAAAAATCAATGAAGCAGTTTACAGGTTTACAGAAATCAGGTAGAGTTCGAACAAGTCAGAGTCAAAGCCAGATGATAACACAAATTCGAAAAGTCCAGATTATCAAAATTCAAAAGGCCGAAATCAAAGGAGCATAAAGAACGGAACCAAATCCCAAGCAAACGCAAGCCGTGGTGACCAAGCAAGCATAATAGATAAATATATGAATTGAAAATTTCAGAAAATATCACCAACATTCGATTACAAATCAATGGCTGAGAATTGCAATTTGAAGAATTCAAATTGAATTATATGAACGTAAACTAAGGGTTTAAATCCATATAAATACCATTAACATCATCGGCAATCATAGTATCAAGTTCAAGCATATCAACGAGAATAAATAAAGGAAATATCATACCAGTTTTGTTCGATTCGAACTCGATCGAGAAGCAGCCGCGAAGGAATGAAAGCAACAGACAATTCGAGCCTCGAAGTGAATTAAAAGCATACCAACAAGATTTCGAGCATCATTTTTCAAGCGGTGGCTTCAACAAAGCAGAAGCCCTAAATTGTTGAAAGAGGAACAAAGGACTGAATGAAAGACAAAGCGGCCGATAATATAAAAAGAAAAAGGGACATATTTTTATCACTATTTTCTTTGGGCCAACTTATAATTTCGTACTGGCTTTAAATTTTAAAATTAGGGTTTTATTGTTTTGAGTTGGATTTATTTTGTAATTTACTTTTAAACTTTTGTAAAATTCTAGTTGTGTAACTAGGGGACGAATTACGGTGGTGTAGTTCAAGAATTCACAACTCAGTGGCTGAGTTGTGGCAGGGTTTTGAGCGTAGAGTTAAGTTAGTCGATAGCGAGTGTCACGAGTTTACGTGTGTAAGCGTCTGACTACTTAATTTCTAGTAGAAACCTTGGGGGCAGCACGTAGGCATGGTTTTGCGGAAGCTGGGTAAATCTGTGTTGTTCTAATTCTGCTTTTATTATTCTGCAATTAAATGTGCTGCAATTATTTTATATATTTCCACATAAATTTTTATTATTATCAGTATCACCCTATTCACCCCTCCTCTAGGGTGAAATCGATCCTACAGGAAGTGATTTAAGTGCTTTCTATCTCTTTTTAAAACCTTTTAGAAGAATTCTGTGACGACCCAGATTTTTGGACGTCTGTTAGTCGGGAAATTAACTGATTTTATTATTGAAATAATAAGATTAATTAGTCAAACGAATAAATTGCTGATAATTAAAATATCGGGATATATATAAATTGATTTAAAACTGTAATAAATATTATAGAAGTGTGAATATAAATTTCACCATTTAAACTTTAGATCAAATATTCAGTGATGTATATACAAATATATACAAACTTTATGATGTTTAATATATATATATATGTGTATAAACCAAGATAAAGTAAAATATGAGAAAGTTTGAATATAAACATAAATAAATATATATGTTGTAACATTTCAGAATTTAGTTAATTTAAATTCGATAAATTATCTGAACTTTTGAATTTAAATTAACTAACTTTCTAGAGAAATAAAAATATTGTTAATGTTAATATAAATAAATAATTGATAGTTTGAGTTTTAAATAAATAATGAATAAATTATGTAACAAACAAGAATTTGTATTAAACAAGAATTCAATTTTATTCCATTCAAATATAGACATAAGAAAACAATAATTAAAACGAACCCTTTCATTTAGCAGTAAAACAAGAACAAGATTTGTTCATAAAAGAAAGGAACATTTAAAGTATAAGTATGTAAGCTTATAAACAAGAGCATGTATATTGAAAGTACTTGCAAAAGAAACAAACAAAGGTAAATGCACATTCAAAAAGAAATACAAACATAGAGTATAAAGGTTGCCAGGCAAGTAATTATGTTGCCTGTAGGATAGAAATGTTAGGCAGGAACCTGAAAAAAAGAAAAGGGAAAAATAAGGTAGTAAATTATATTCAAGTATTCAAATAAAGGAGAGATAAGTATGAAACAAGTTGAGTGATAAAACAAAGCAAAGGAAAATATAAGACAAAAGGAAAGAAGAAACAGGGAACAAAATATAAATATTTGTTGTAACTTGCTAAAGAAGACACTACAAAAGTTGATAAGTATGTAGATTAAAAAATAAAAGGACAATAACAATTAATGCAGCACGCATTCCTTTCCATTTCAGCCAACAATTGAAAAAAAATCTCTGCCCAGCATTGATAAAATCAGTTCCAGTACAAGAAAACTTGGATCATATCTTGTATCTATATCATAACCCTGTACAATATCTTCATATTTGTTTCATTTCGTTCATCAATCTAAGCTGAAAAAAAAAATAGTAGCAAGCCTAAAAACTAAACTAGATTAGCAAGCTTAAACTGGAACACAACATCATCAAAGCTTGAAGACTGGAAGTAAAAATCAATACTGCTTCCAGGAGGAAGCTTCTCTGCTCTTTTTGAAACTGTGAGTAAACTTAATTATATTTTGTCTTAAATTTGGTTGCTTGATTTAAAATCATCAGTGTTTGATATATATTGTTTGCATGTGTCTGAAAATTTTACTGGCATGTATATGTTTATATAAGTAGCGCCACTGTATATAGATGATTGTATTCGTGTGTGCTTGTCTGATTTTATTCCTCTTCTCTGTTTCTTATCTCAGAGTCTAAGGTTACAATTAAAACTCAAGATCTTTTTATTTAATCACTGTTGGACTTAAATTCAAAATAAAATAGATTAGTTTAATTGTAATCTAAGTGCTAAAAATAGATTCAAGTATCTTATGTTTGAAAATCATCTGTAAACAAGAAATTGCAGAGGCAACTTATATAATGTAATAAATCAAATATTATGTTATATTGATTCATCTATATATATCGAATCATCATTGGAAATTTTGATTTTTAAAACAAAAATCCAAATTTTTAGTAATGAAATGGATGAGAATTTTGGGTTTTTCTGGAGAGTGGGTTTTGGGTCATTTCTGGAGGCTGAGGCAACCGTGGTGGTCGGAGTTGCTACTGAAGGTGGAGGAGGTCATGGGGTTTCAGGTAAAAATGGTGGTTGTGACTATAGGGGACTGTGGCGTCGGCGATGATCGAAATTCGATTATAACCCTAGTTTTTGTATGGTTTGGATTTTGGGTTTCTTCGTGAGCTCTGTTGGATCGAGTGCCATGAAATTCTGGCAGAAGGTAGCGTATTGGCTTGGCAAGAGTTGGTCAGCACCCTTCGACCTCTGGTGGTCGAAGCTTGGTGGTTGAAGGGAGATTATGGGGAGCGGTTGTGGTTCCAGGCGTGTAGGGTAGTCAAATCTTGATCGAAGTCGCGTTTGTGAGGTTTTGTGGTCGAATTGGGTTTCTGTGATGATGAGTGAGTTGCCGGAGGTGATGACGTTGGTCGGAGGCGACCAACGGTGGCGTGCATGTGCACGTGATGGAGGGTGTGCGTCAGAGAGGTTTGGCCGTGAAGACTCGAAGTCGAGTTCGAGTATTAGAATGGGAAACTCGGGTTTGTTCTCGAGTAGGTTGGGTTGGGGTAGCCTGTAGTTGTGAATACTTAAATTTAATCAAAGTTAAATAAAAATGGGAAGAAGGGGAACTCGGGATTGATTCGTGTGCTACGGGGTTGACTCGAAGCAGCATAAATGAACAGTAATTAAGAATTTAAAAAGGGTTTTAAAACTTGTGTTTTGATAATTAAATTTTTAATTTAGTTTAAAACTCTTATATAAATTACTTGATGACTTAATAATTGTTTACTAAATCATATTTTTTAAGAAGTTTTGAAGTTCGTTAAATTTAAACTTTGTTAAGAAATTTTAAAGTGATTTTAAAAATCGAGTTATTAATGTAATTTTAAAAGAAAGTTTATATAAAAGATAAGTTTTTTTCATTTTAAATTGAAACTAACTTTAAAAGTTTATAAATTGATAAATAAAGGATGATTAATCTGGGATTAGGGTTTGATTAATTAATTAGTTGAGTTAATCAAGGATGTGATTAATTAATTAAGGTTAGTAATTAATTAATTGTGGTATAAGCAAGATTAAGTGATAAATTTTTAGGACTTAATCTAATTTAAGTAATTAAATTAATTATGATATGAATTGATAATGCTTGCTTATTGAATGTCTGAATTGGATGATATCTATGGGATTGATATCTATTGATGAATAATCAAGATTTATTAATAAATGTAATTAAGTTAAAAGGGTTAATTATTATATGAAATTTAAGAATAATTTACTAATAAAAGTAATTAGAGGATTATTGGATTAATATAATTAATGGAAGTGATAAATCTTGTTTATTAATGATTGAATTATGATGAGTACTTTGAATTGGTTGATATCTCTGTTATGAATTGATTTGTGATATGATGTTGGATGGACGATGATAATGTGATTATCAATCTATTAGGAATTGTTGTGTAAAAGTGATATCCGACAATTAAAGTCGAATTGTATTTAATTAGATAACTTGTGTTAAGATGGCATTGGATTCGAAGAGACCGGAGTCGGGTATTAGTTAATACCCGAAACCACTTCGAATCTTTATAATTGATGTGTGGAATCAATAGGATGAAATGGAATGATTTAAGTGAATTGGAAAAAATCTAAGTTTTGGTACTTAGAAATTGGTGTGTGATGTAAGTGATGTTTTAAAATGACTTGTGAAATTGTAAATAGATACAAGTTACCCCCGGGTTTATATAAGTTGTATGTTTTTGTATTCCGTGTTAGAAGAGTTTACTCACGCTGGTTTCCAGCCTGACCCGGGTGTTACTTTTATGTAATGCTCGGGTCAGACCGAGTATTACAGATTTTCAGGTGAGGACGTTCTGGAGCTCAGGTGGCTAGCTGGATGGCAGGACGTATGGAGTGTTTTCCGCTGTGACTTTATTTTTAGCCATGTGATTGTATATGTCCTGTGTATGTGTATATGTAACTCTGATGTATTAAATTGGAAATTTACTGATATGCTATTCTTTTGTAAACTGCTATTATTTGATATTATATTTTATCCACTGCGAATGTGAGGATCTGTGTTGTGTTTCTGTTTCTTCTCTTCTATCTTTTCCTTCTTTTTCATAACTATCTGGAATTTTCAGGATCGAAAATCCCGGGTCGTTACATTTGGTATCAGAGCAAAGGTTGAGCGAGAACCTTGGCTCTGGTGGGTATGCTCATAAGGATAGGGTCAATAGTACCCTAAATGAGTTGAGTGTGTGTATATATATATATATATATATATATATATATATGAGAGCGTATTTGTTATTTTCTTATATAAAGATTTTAAATGATTTTAAGTAAGAATATATTTTGATATATATATAAAGCAATATTTCTTACTAATAAATGTTAAAGTAACTGATTGTTAAAAATTATTGGAATTAAATAAAATAATGAGAATTAAGTGTTAATAGTAGTACAACCAAATTGTAATTGAATGAAGATAAATTTGAAATGGATCCAAACTGAAATTAAAATCTTGAATTGGTAGAAATGTTTTCAGAATAAAGATGTTAATGAATTGATTTCCAAATATGATAATCTTGGTTATTATCATAAATGGCTGTTGTATTTAATAATGGAATGTGTGTTAATGAGTAAGCAAAATAAAATGTGTTAAGGGTATAAACTTAGATGAGTATAACTTGTACAGATTTAAATTGTGAAGTTTAAACCTAAGTTTAGAAACATTTGAATTGTTTTAAAGTGTTAAAGGAAAAGAATAAATAATATTGTTCAGAATATACTTGAATGTGATCTTATTTTAAAATAAGAAGTTGTTTGAAACTTAAAAGGAGATCTGTCTTGAATTAAAACCAAAGGTGGTTTAAATTGTTAAGTATAGCCTGGTGGGCTAAGACATAAACATGTATATATGGATACAAAGATGGTTTGAAATAAACTCTAAATGTTGAGTTTCAAATTTGGAAATGAGATATGAAAATCCAAAGTGGTAAGTTTTTGAACTTATATAAAAAAAAATTAATGTGGAGTTTGAATTTTGAAATAGGAATTCAAAATTGGGTACGGTTGACTGGATTAAGTAAATTGAATTTAACTTTGGAAAAGTTAAATAAGTTGAAATAAACAACCTGAATTGAAAATTTCAAGATGGAATTGAAATTTAACTTGGGAAGTTAAATAGTTGATTTTAAATGGGAGTTATGAGTGATCTCAAAATGGGTTTGCGATCTGGAAATTGAAAATGGATGCTGTTAATTGGTGTTTGGATAAATTTGGATGATTATTTATCCTGATATCACTCTATTGTTATAAATAATCTATGAAACTGGGAATTGATAATAAATTAGAATCTGAAGATTAAATTGTTTTTGAACTCTTATTTGAACTTTGTAATAAGTTAAGTAAAGATAATTTTAAAGTGGGATTTTGGAATTAGGATTCAGAATTAAATGGTTTAAAGATTTAAGTTGTTAAATAATAAAAAAAATTAATTAAGGTTGATTTGATTTAAAAAGGCAAAAGTTAATTTGACTTAAGGGATTAAATCAACATTTAAAATGTTTAACTCAAATTTATATAATTCGAGAGTTTTAAATTGAGATTTGAATAGAATTAGTTCAAATTGAATTTGATTTGAATTAATTGGAATTGTAATTGAAGATGGATAAGCATAAGTTTAAATGGGAAATTTGAATTGAAATAATTTGAAATAAAATTGAAGTTGAAGGAGTTCAAATTCAAATGGTAAATTAGATTTGAGATGATTTGGAATTGAAGCTGGTTCAATTTGAAATTAATCCAAATTGATTTGGAATAATTTGGAATTGTGATTAAAGTTGAATAAGTTTAAAAATCAAATGGAATTTGATTTGACTTGTGGATAATTCCACTTGAATTGAGGCTGGATCAATTTAATGGGAAATTGATTGAAATGGAAATTGGGTAGTTAAACAGTTTGACTCTGGACTATTTTCAAAATAAATTGTTTTAATATAAACCTATTTTTCCAAACTATTTACCATACAGCTTTTCTTTTAAACCTAAAACTATCTTAAGCTTGTTTTACAATTACTTTTGGAACTATTTAAAGGTTTTACAACTATTTTGCAATTATTTTACTATTTTTCAACTATCTTACAATTACTTAACTATTTTACAGCTATTTTACAAACTAATAATTATTTTTCAACTACTTATCTATTTTTCAAAATTTTCAAGCTATTTTCTAAATAATAAACTGGTCGGAGTTCAAACTGTTATTGATTAAATACCCAACTGAGATAAGAAGTGAAGTGGTAATCCAAATTGGGATTAAGGCAAATGTGGATAAGTGAATAAAATCAAAGTGAGGATGAATAGAAAGGAAATTGATTTAACAGACAATCAATAAAGATAAATACGTAGGATGTACGTATATTATTCTATTCGCATAGTGATTTGATCCAGATTCGAGCACAGAATTTCGAGATAGTATTATCGATCCGAGTTGGGATTTTTCGCTCGATTTTCGACGGCGAACCTGGATATGGATTTTTGATTGGTTCTGGATATTCTCTATCATAGTTATGACTATGCAAGGAGAATGACGGTTTCTGATCAGGAAACCAGATCTGAGTCCGCACTAGATAGTCGGGTGGACGATACTAGTTCGGAAGTGAAATTGTGTGATCGAGTGAGCGATCAGATTGATATTACGTACGAATGATATGTGGACATCGTACGAGTTTTGAATAAAAGTGATATTGAAATTTTTAGATAAGAACTGTAAATTATTTTTGAAATTGAAAGTATATTTTGAGAAATTGACAATGAATAAAGGTGGAAATTTGATTTTGAAGTTGTAGATAAAAGGTTATAAGATGATTTTTGAAATGGAAAATATATTTGTGAATATATGAGGAACTAAAATAAAATAAATTTAAAATTTATATTTCTATGGTAGAAATTAACTTTAGGGAAATAAAGTGGAAATTGGGTATCTTACTAATTAAAATTTTACTTTATAATAAAAGTAAGTAATTTGGCAAGTGACATTATAAGTAGATTTAAAATTTAAATTTAATATTTGTTTTGGAAAGAAAAGAAAATTTAAAATGGTGTATCTTTGATAATAAAATAAAAACCACCTTGTTGAAACTATTGCCAGAAGAAAATGATTTTTGAAAGTATTTGAAGTATAAAAGTGAATTTATACAAGTGCAAATTGATTCAAAGATTTTTCAAAACTTTTATATATATGTATTTATAAAAAAGGATTTTGTGAAAATGATTTTGAGGAAAATTTTTTGGAACCTTTGAATTTTGGGAAAGGCTTGATTTTTGGTAAACAAATCAATATTTGAATTTGGAAAAACCTATTTGGAGAATTATCGATTTTGTGTAAAGGCACTTTAATGTGATTCATACTCGGTGTATGATTTGGGAAATACTATATGTGTATAGTATAAAGTGTTTTGAAAGTAGCTCTGGGGAAAAAGGCGCTCCCTTGAATGAACTTCTCAGGAGTGCCACTGAGTGGTACTGCCTTGAACCTCTAAGAGGGAGGTTCTAAAGTTGATCCTGTGAGGAGTCCGGACAAACTAGTTCCTGAGGATTATTTGGTAGCGAAAGTCGATGGCGCTGATGCCTACAGGGGCATTTGGGTTATGCTGTGATGACAGTGTAACTCGATGTCGCTGCGACCTACTGTATGTGGACCATAGCGAAAATCGTGTGGAGGATGAGTGCCAACAGTCTACACTTGATTCTGTCGGGATGGCAGCGCAACATCGGTAGACTGCGGTCTATGGTCAAGTGGAGGAGTTTCATTCTTTTGGCAGCGAAATTCGGTGGCGCTGATGCCTACAGTTATATGGGTTTGTGCTGTGATAGCAACGTAAGGCCCGGGTATAACTACGATCTGTAGCGGGTTCCATGGCGTAATCGAGGGGCGCGGAGGCCTATAGTTATCTGTGGATTTTGCCGGGACGGCAACGTAACCATCGGGTTAACTGCGACCATGGATGGGGGTGATGATTTCCAGAGCATTTTTACTAAAGATATTTCCTCTATTTTCGAAAATGTTTCCTATATTTTTAATAAAATTATTTTTCCAAAGTATTTTCACTGGGTGTTGAAAACGAGTTTACCGAGTACTTATAGATTTTCAGTCTTATGCCTGATCAACGTATGACCGAATTTCTATGAGAACAAGGATGGACTTATTGAGACATCGAGTTATAAAAAGTATTTTGTATAAAACTATTTCCTTAATATTATGTAGATTTTGAAGTGTTTAAAATTTTAATACAAAGGAGTAAAAGAGTTAAAGATGTTTAAGGAATAATTTAACTAAGATAAACAGTAAATTAAAATTCTCGCTTCGTTCCTTTTCGAGGACGAAAAGTTCTAAGGGGGAGGAGTGTGACGACCCAGATTTTTGGACGTCTGTTAGTCGGGAAATTAACTGATTTTATTATTGAAATAATAAGATTAATTAGTCAAACGAATAAATTGCTGATAATTAAAATATCGGGATATATATAAATTGATTTAAAACTGTAATAAATATTATAGAAGTGTGAATATAAATTTCACCATTTAAACTTTAGATCAAATATTCAGTGATGTATATACAAATATATACAAACTTTATGATGTTTAATATATATATATGTGTATAAACCAAGATAAAGTAAAATATGAGAAAGTTTGAATATAAACATAAATAAATATATATGTTGTAACATTTCAGAATTTAGTTAATTTAAATTCGATAAATTATCTGAACTTTTGAATTTAAATTAACTAACTTTCTAGAGAAATAAAAATATTGTTAATGTTAATATAAATAAATAATTGATAGTTTGAGTTTTAAATAAATAATGAATAAATTATGTAACAAACAAGAATTTGTATTAAACAAGAATTCAATTTTATTCCATTCAAATATAGACATAAGAAAACAATAATTAAAACGAACCCTTTCATTTAGCAGTAAAACAAGAACAAGATTTGTTCATAAAAGAAAGGAACATTTAAAGTATAAGTATGTAAGCTTATAAACAAGAGCATGTATATTGAAAGTACTTGCAAAAGAAACAAACAAAGGTAAATGCACATTCAAAAAGAAATACAAACATAGAGTATAAAGGTTGCCAGGCAAGTAATTATGTTGCCTGTAGGATAGAAATGTTAGGCAGGAACCTGAAAAAAAGAAAAGGGAAAAATAAGGTAGTAAATTATATTCAAGTATTCAAATAAAGGAGAGATAAGTATGAAACAAGTAGAGTGATAAAACAAAGCAAAGGAAAATATAAGACAAAAGGAAAGAAGAAACAGGGAACAAAATATAAATATTTGTTGTAACTTGCTAAAGAAGACACTACAAAAGTTGATAAGTATGTAGATTAAAAAATAAAAGGACAATAACAATTAATGCAGCACGCATTCCTTTCCATTTCAGCCAACAATTGAAAAAAAATCTCTGGCCAGCATTGATAAAATCAGTTCCAGTACAAGAAAACTTGGATCATATCTTGTATCTATATCATAACCCTGTACAATATCTTCATATTTGTTTCATTTCGTTCATCAATCTAAGCTGAAAAAAAAATAGTAGCAAGCCTAAAAACTAAACTAGATTAGCAAGCTTAAACTGGAACACAACATCATCAAAGCTTGAAGACTGGAAGTAAAAATCAATACTGCTTCCAGGAGGAAGCTTCTCTGCTCTTTTTGAAACTGTGAGTAAACTTAATTATATTTTGTCTTAAATTTGGTTGCTTGATTTAAAATCATCAGTGTTTGATATATATTGTTTGCATGTGTCTGAAAATTTTACTGGCATGTATATGTTTATATAAGTAGCGCCACTGTATATAGATGATTGTATTCGTGTGTGCTTGTCTGATTTTATTCCTCTTCTCTGTTTCTTATCTCAGAGTCTAAGGTTACAATTAAAACTCAAGATCTTTTTATTTAATCACTGTTGGACTTAAATTCAAAATAAAATAGATTAGTTTAATTGTAATCTAAGTGCTAAAAATAGATTCAAGTATCTTATGTTTGAAAATCATCTGTAAACAAGAAATTGCAGAGGCAACTTATATAATGTAATAAATCAAATATTATGTTATATTGATTCATCTATATATATCGAATCATCATTGGAAATTTTGGTTTTTAAAACAAAAATCCAAATTTTTAGTAATGAAATGGATGAGAATTTTGGGTTTTTCTGGAGAGTGGGTTTTGGGTCATTTCTGGAGGCTGAGGCAACCATGGTGGTCGGAGTTGCTACTGAAGGTGGAGGAGGTCATGGGGTTTCAGGTAAAAATGGTGGTTGTGACTATAGGGGACTGTGGCGTCGGCGATGATCGAAATTCGATTATAACCCTAGTTTTTGTATGGTTTGGATTTTGGGTTTCTTCGTGAGCTCTGTTGGATCGAGTGCCATGAAATTCTGGCAGAAGGTAGCGTATTGGCTTGGCAAGAGTTGGTCAGCACCCTTCGACCTCTGGTGGTCGAAGCTTGGTGGTTGAAGGGAGATTATGGGGAGCGGTTGTGGTTCCAGGCGTGTAGGGTAGTCAAATCTTGATCGAAGTCGCGTTTGTGAGGTTTTGTGGTCGAATTGGGTTTCTGTGATGATGAGTGAGTTGCCGGAGGTGATGACGTTGGTCGGAGGCGACCAACGGTGGCGTGCATGTGCACGTGATGGAGGGTGTGCGTCAGAGAGGTTTGGCCGTGAAGACTCGAAGTCGAGTTCGAGTATTAGAATGGGAAACTCGGGTTTGTTCTCGAGTAGGTTGGGTTGGGGTAGCCTGTAGTTGTGAATACTTAAATTTAATCAAAGTTAAATAAAAATGGGAAGAAGGGGAACTCGGGATTGATTCGTGTGCTACGGGGTTGACTCGAAGCAGCATAAATGAACAGTAATTAAGAATTTAAAAAGGGTTTTAAAACTTGTGTTTTGATAATTAAATTTTTAATTTAGTTTAAAACTCTTATATAAATTACTTGATGACTTAATAATTGTTTACTAAATCATATTTTTTAAGAAGTTTTGAAGTTCGTTAAATTTAAACTTTGTTAAGAAATTTTAAAGTGATTTTAAAAATCGAGTTATTAATGTAATTTTAAAAGAAAGTTTATATAAAAGATAAGTTTTTTTCATTTTAAATTGAAACTAACTTTAAAAGTTTATAAATTGATAAATAAAGGATGATTAATCTGGGATTAGGGTTTGATTAATTAATTAGTTGAGTTAATCAAGGATGTGATTAATTAATTAAGGTTAGTAATTAATTAATTGTGGTATAAGCAAGATTAAGTGATAAATTTTTAGGACTTAATCTAATTTAAGTAATTAAATTAATTATGATATGAATTGATAATGCTTGCTTATTGAATGTCTGAATTGGATGATATCTATGGGATTGATATCTATTGATGAATAATCAAGATTTATTAATAAATGTAATCAAGTTAAAAGGTTTAATTATTATATGAAATTTAAGAATAATTTACTAATAAAAGTAATTAGAGGATTATTGGATTAATATAATTAATGGAAGTGATAAATCTTGTTTATTAATGATTGAATTATGATGAGTACTTTGAATTGGTTGATATCTCTGTTATGAATTGATTTGTGATATGATGTTGGATGGACGATGATAATGTGATTATCAATCTATTAGGAATTGTTGTGTAAAAGTGATATCCGACAATTAAAGTCGAAATGTATTTAATTAGATAACTTGTGTTAAGATGGCATTGGATTCGAAGAGACCGGAGTCGGGTATTAGTTAATACCCGAAACCACTTCGAATCTTTATAATTGATGTGTGGAATCAATAGGATGAAATGGAATGATTTAAGTGAATTGGAAAAAATCTAAGTTTTGGTACTTAGAAATTGGTGTGTGATGTAAGTGATGTTTTAAAATGACTTGTGAAATTGTAAATAGATACAAGTTACCCCCGGGTTTATATAAGTTGTATGTTTTTGTATTCCGTGTTAGATGAGTTTACTCACGCTGGTTTCCAGCCTGACCCGGGTGTTACTTTTATGTAATGCTCGGGTCAGACCGAGTATTACAGATTTTCAGGTGAGGACGTTCTGGAGCTCAGGTGGCTAGCTGGATGGCATGACGTATGGAGTGTTTTCCGCTGTGACTTTATTTCTAGCCATGTGATTGTATATGTCCTGTGTATGTGTATATGTAACTCTGATGTATTAAATTGGAAATTTACTGATATGCTATTCTTTTGTAAACTGCTATTATTTGATATTATATTTTATCCGCTGCGAATGTGAGGATCTGTGTTGTGTTTCTGTTTCTTCTCTTCTATCTTTTCCTTCTTTTTCATAACTATCTGGAATTTTCAGGATCGAAAATTTCGGGTCGTTACAAATTCTATAAACAAATATTTTTAAATAATACTATTATGATTTTTCCCAAAACTTTTAAAAAATAATTTTCAAAAACACCAGGATTTAAGTTCTCAAATTCTCAGTTTTAACTCCTTTTTATTCATAAACCATACTTACATAGTTCCACTTTCTTATCTAAAATCCTTTCACAAATATACATCTTCATTTAGATTATAACAAACAGCTTTATAAAAATTAAATTTTAACCCAACATTATCACCAAACACCTTATAGTCAAACTATGAAACTTAATTCACAAAGTGTTCGTTTCAATGTTCCCACAATTACTACCTACCCAGCCCATGCAATGAAAGGATAAAACTGCTCATAAACTGGCCGAGCACAACCAATCAAATAATAAATGATAATAATTAAATATTATAATTTTCTAACAAACAAACATATCAAAAATCTCTATAAACTTTTAGAAATTATTCTTTTATATATAAGTATAATTCTAGGTAATATTATTTCATTTACCAATTTAAAACAATATTATGTCGGTTTGCCTTGTTCAAGTTTTTTAGAAACCCTTATCAATAATGTTAATCAGGTGCATTGACCAGAATTCATAAGCCACTAAACAAACCAATCAACACAATATAAACTATTTTATAGCACTAATAAATATGCACTCTTACATATAATACACTCAAACTCATTCTTGGGTGTCACTTACCTTATCTCTAATGAGTTCACCCCACCAAAGTCTAGGTGTTCGCTCAACCTAAGCTCTGATACCATGTGTAAGCACCCTCCTTTTTGATCCTTAGAGGTCAACACTAATACATTTATGGCATTCACATGTCGAAATCCAAGCATCGGAAAGATGGATCGTCGGGATGAAAGAAAAGAAAAGACGGAACGGAATCTCACAATGTGACGAGTAATATATAATATAGCCTGAACAGTTATAACAGTTTGTCCTTAAAATTGTTAATAAATACTAATAGGAAAATACAATGGAAAAAAAGAAAATACGGGAATACATCCTTGGAAGCATTGAGCTCATCTCATGAAGCTCCAAAGAATCCATAAACAAATCTTGAAATATGCTCGGACCGGTCCAAGCATTATAAGAAAAATAAAGTCGGATTAGTTTGGTAAAAGCAACATGAGAAACACAATTTAAAGGATATTTATATTTTCTAAAAATCTTTCAAAATAAAAGTATCTCATAAGACCACGCCGCACCTAATAACAGACGGGTTATTACCTTACGATAATCAAACCATTTTATTAGAAATCTTGTCATATTATAATTACGCGTAGGGTTTAAAATAAATATTAATCATAGACGAAATGGTTACATTAATTACATTCTAGCTTAATAAGTATACAACTAAGTCCGTAAAGGCACGTATTTGAGATTGAATTTTAACACAGCAAGTTAAGGGACTACCTTCCATACAGTACACCTTTAGAACAAATGTACCTAAGGGCCACATATGGATTCCCTACCAAGACAGAGCCGACATGCCACTTTAAAATGACAAATCAGATAACATCATTCCTCGGGCACCGGGCTATGAACATTGCCCACGGGAGCCCCACTTGCACACCAAATACGAAATTCCATCTAGATCGAGGAATGATTACTCCTAATGGTAGCTAACCATATAGCTCTGTAGGCATCCTCCGTTTTAGCCATTATCGGGTTGTGAGGCTTGTGCGGTTATGTTTTTATCTTTTCCCTCTAACAACTCCCACTTGGAATTCTAATACTGCCCCCAAGCAACAATGCAATGCTAGCATCCATCCATAAAAGTTGTTCAGAATATGAGCAAACTGAAGGCACTACTTCTACTCATCCATTTTGGAATCACCCTCAAGATTAGTAGCAAGTGTGATGCAGCGCGAGGTAGAAATTAAACGATTTACCTTAAGTTGCGGTCGCTTTCCTAAATCGCGAAGCTCCTTAAGTCGAAGCAACCTTAGGTCGCTCATCTCCTTAAGTCGCGAAATCGAAGGTCGCGATCAACACCATAAGTCGTGAGGCTTAAGTCGCAACCCTAGGTCGCGAAGACGAAGGTCGCTCCAGGAATCCTTATGTCGCGAGCAACATAGCTTAGGTCGCGAGGACGAAGGTCGCTCCAGATCTCCAGTAGGTCGCTGTGCCTTAAGTCGCGAATGAGCTATCTTATGTCGCTGAAGCTTCTTGTTGCGAGCAGATGTTCCAAAATTTCTTATGTCGCTAACGAGCTATCTTAAGTCGCTGAAGTTCATAAGTCGCTCCTGGATGCCTGGATGCCGCATTGGTTAAGTCGCTTTGCCCAAGTTGTTAAGTCGTTTGTTGTTATGTCGTTATTTTTTTAGGTCGCTAAAGTTTGTTAAGTCGTCTGTATTTCTTAAGTCGCTGTGTCATTGAATGTTGGTATTTTTGTAAGTCATTTGTACTGTTTGTGATGTATTTTTCTTAAGTCGTGTGAAGTGTTGTAACGTGTGTTGAGTTGTAATTTCCTATAAATAGGGGTGTGTTGTCATTTGTAAAAGGAGTTGATTTGTGAATAAAATTTGGTTTGTGCTTTGTGCCACCATTAAAATTGGAAGTTGAGTGTTATCTCCTTTCTCCATCTTCGGATATTCGAGTGTGCTCGAATCAACGAACTTGAAGCCGATTCATGGAATCTCGTGCGCGAGATCAACGTCGAAGAATAGTAGATCTACTAATGCGGTATCGTGCGCGATCAACATGTTGAAGATAGCTAGAATCCGGTATCTCGAGAGATCAACGGATTTGGGCACTTAGGTATCTTCAATTCATCGATTCATCTTGTTTCATCGATTCATTTTCCACGAATTCATCAATTCGTGAGTTGTGTGATCCTGTAGGCTACGTCATTTGGTATCGGAGCTAGGAGACGAACTTTTCCAAGTTCGTTAGATATGAAGTTTCGAGATTTGAAGTTTTTGGTGTTTGAATTTTTTGAAGATTTGACAATGCCTCCAAGAAGAGTTAATCGTCATAAGAATGTTGCAGATGTGTATCGAAGAGAAGATGCTGAACAAATGGAGCAACGAATTAGTGATAAATTCAATGAGAAGTTTGATGAGGGAATTGGTAGATTGGAAAGGCTCATGATGGATATGAATCAAACCCGACAAAGAGCATCGCCAGGTTCAAATCAAGGTGGACATAGAATTTCGCCGTCAAATTCCGAGAGGAGAAGAATGTCACCACCATCGGATTGGGAAAGAAGAGAACCGTTAGTTTTGGGAGAAAGAGACGTGCGTGTTAGCAGAAATGTTGATGGTCAGAATCGACATCGACATATGTCAGATTTGGAGGAATTCAGTGATGGTAGTAGTAGCTCTTGTCGAAACCGTGGCCAAGGGCGAAATCGAAATAGAGATTCTAAAGGTGATCGTCGATGGGAGTCGGGGATGAAAACAGAGATTCCAGAATTCAAAGGGGGAATGCTAGCGGAAGAGTTTCTGGATTGGTTATCAAATGTTGAAGAAATTTTTGACTTCAAGGAAGTACCCGAGCATCGTAGAGTTAAGTTGGTTGCTACACGATTGAGGGGAAGAGCTATGGCATGGTGGCAACAAACTAAACTTACATGGGAAAGAATGGGAAAGTCGAAGATTGTTTCATGGGAAAAGATGAAGAAGTTGACGAAGGCTACTTTCTTGCCTTATAATTGTCAGTCTCTTATGTATCAGCGCTTACAGAATTTGAGACAAGGGACAAAGTCGGTAAATGATTATGCAGATGAGTTTTATCAACTGATTGCTAGAAACGATATCATGGAAACGGAGGAACAGTTGACATCCAGATTTGTTGGAGGATTGAGAATGCAAATTCAGGATATGGTTAATATGTTTGATCCGAGATCCGTGGCTGAAGCACACCAGAAGGCTCTAGCTTAGGAGAAGCAAGGTAGAAATGGAGGTGGTGCGTTTACAAGTTCGAGCAATCAGGTGAAGTGGGCTAGTAGCAATACTAATGTTTCCAAGGCTGTTAGTAAACCGGTTGTCAATGAAGCTGCCAAGACCAAGGTCAACAACAATTTCAAGTGTTATAATTGTTAGGAGTTTGGTCATAAGAGCAATGAATGCCTGAAGCCTAAGAAGCGAGCGATGGTTGCTGAGGTTGAGGATGAGGATGCAGAAGTAGAATGTTCCAATTCACCACAGGTTGAGGAGGAAGAAGAATTATTGACGGGAGACGAGGGATATTCTTTAATGACGAGGAGATCTTGCTTGACGCCAAAGCAGGAAGAGGAGACTAGTTGGTTGAGGAGTAATATTTTTCAGTCGACGTGCACTATTTTGGGAAAGGTTTGTAAGTTTGTTATCGATGCAGGGAGTTGTGATAACATCATCTCTACAGAAGCTGTAAAGGGCATTAAAGACAGAGAAGCATCCCAAACCCTACAAATTGGCTTGGCTGAGGAAAGGTGGGGAAGTGAAGGTTGGTCGAAGAGCTTGTGTAACTTTTTCCATCGGAAAGAAGTATAAGGATGAAATTTGGTGTGACGTGGTGGATATGGATGTATGTCATTTGTTGTTAGGAAGACCGTGGCAGTTTGATAGAGCCGTGCAACACGAATGTAGGACTAACTGCTATAGTTTCATGTTCGATGGCACTAGAATCACTTTAGTTCCTAAAAGGCGACAACAAAGTGAAAGCAAGTTGGAAGAAATTGAGGAACTAAAGACTCTATTATCTTTGAAGGAATTTGTCAAAGAAGAAGAGGATAGACCTGAAGTATTTCTGTTGATTGGACGTGAAAGTAGTGAAGCGGTTGAAATTCCTGAGGAAGTTAAGCCAGTGTTGAAGGAATTTGAAGATGTGTTTCCTGAAGAATTACCAAAAGAGTTACCACCGTTAAGAGACATACAACACCAGATTGATCTTGTTCCGGGAGCTGTGTTACCACATAGACCACATTATAGAATGAGTCCAAAGGAGTACGAAGAAGAAAAAGGTGTGAATTCGGGACGAATTCTTTTCAACTAGGGGAGGATGATGCAGCGCGAGGTAGAAATTAAACGACTTACCTTAAGTCACGGTCGCTTTCCTAAATCGCGAAGATCCTTAAGTCGAAGCAACCTTAGGTCGCTCATCTCCTTAAGTCGCGAAATCGAATGTCGCGATCAACACCATAAGTCGTGAGGCTTAAGTCGCAACCCTAGGTCGCGAAGACGAAGGTCGCTCCAGGAATCCTTATGTCGTGAGCGACATAGCTTAGGTCGCGAGGACGAAGGTCGCTCCAGATCTCCAGTAGGTCGCTGTGCCTTAAGTCGCGAACGAGCTATCTTATGTCGCTGAAGCTTCTTGTTGCGAGCAGATGTTCCAGAATTGCTTATGTCGCTACCGAGCTACCTTAAGTCGCTGAAGTTCATAAGTCGCTCCTGGATACCTGGATGCCGCATTTGTTAAGTCGCTCTGCCCAAGTTGTTAAGTCGTTTGTTGTTATGTCGTTATTTTTTTAGGTCGCTAAAGTTTGTTAAGTCGTCTGTATTTCTTAAGTCGCTGTGTCATTGAATGTTGGTATTTTTGTAAGTCGTTTGTACTGTTTGTGATGTATTTTTCTTAAGTCGTGTGAAGTGTTGTAACGTGTGTTGAGTTGTAATTTCCTATAAATAGGGGTGTGTTGTCATTTGTAAAAGGAGTTGATTTTTGAATAAAATTTGGTTTGTGCTTTGTGCCACCATTAAAATTGGAAGTTGAGTGTTATCTCCTTTCTCCATCTTTGGATATTCGAGTGCGCTCGAATCAACGAACTTGAAGCCGATTCATGGAATCTCGTGCACGAGATCAACGTCGAAGAATCATAGATCTTCTAACGCGGTATCGTGCGCGATCAACGTGTTGAAGATAGCTAGAATCCAGTATCTCGAGAGATCAACGGATTTGGGCACTTGGGTATCTTTAATTCATCGATTCATCTTGTTTCATCGACTCATTTTCCGCCAATTCATCAATTCGTGAGTTGTGTGATCCTGTAGGCTGCGTCAAAGTGTCCCTTGCACTTCAAAGAATTTTGTCCTCAATTCCAGTATCTCGAATCAGTCGTGAATCTATTCCAAAGCATAGAACACACATATGGTTTTGGAGTGGTCACAGTTTCGAGTCATCTCATATAAATACGCTCCCCCGCTTACCGATCGCTCCGAAACGAAATCGATAGTTCTGGTAAACTCAACTCCAGTTCGTTTGGAACTAACCAGACAATACATAAGAGCGGAGATCACCTCCTAACTATTTAAGTGGACAGATTTCCTTAAGATTTGTACTAAAAGAGCAAAACTAGATTTATACACACAATGCAACATCAACGGAGATGACTATGCTATACAACCCCCATATTTCTCCTAGTTATTTCAAGAGTTATATATTGATCAAGATTAGATAGTCGATTATTTAACTACCAAATAAACAGACAATCAAACATAGGTTTAATTCCTTGTGAGATCCATTAAGCCTCAAATAATTAATCTTTCATTAATTAAATCTTTTTTAAATTATTTGATTAAAAAATCCCTTCATAAAAGATAAATTCACAAAAACCTTATACTCCTTTCAATACTTGGAAAAACATTCCTATACTTATCTCATCAGTATAAGTGTATTAATAAAATATTATGAAAGATTTCCTAATTTCCGAAATCATATTAAATGGGTCAAAACAAATGTCATTTAAAATATTGTTTACTATAAACCCACCACTCATCCTTTGGTATTAAGTATGAAAAAATGTTCACATACCACCATAGTTAAGAAGGATTATTTATCAAAATCAAATCTCATTCCTTTTATAAAAATCATTTTTTATAAACCCATTCCATATTTACAAAGCCTTTCATAAATCTCCAAATTAATTTATAAAACTTTTTTGTAAATCTCTAAAATTATTTATAAAATTCATTTCTATTTATAAAACTTTTTACTATTAATAAAACTCCTTTCTATTTATAGACTCTTTTATAAATCTCCCATTTATATGCTCCTTTATAAAAATCTTTTATAAAATCCTTTTATTACTCCAAAACCAATTTTTGTAAGTCATATATGTTTAATACAAATCTTCGTTATCTTTAAAATAACACTTATAAATCCCATTTTGTATTTATAAATTTACATTTTTAAATCTCTCTTACAACTATCACTTATAAAACTCCTTTACAAAATATCGTTTATAAATCTCCTTTACAAAGTATCATTTATAGATATCCTTTTAAGTAAAACCTTTTTATTAAGTAAAATCTCTTTTATAAAACAATTTATCATCTATAAACACCTTTATTAAATTAATTAATTAACTTTAAACATCATTAATAAAGTAATTAATAAATCTTAAGTATGTTAATTAAATAATTAATTAGCTTTAACCAAAATTAAATCAATTAACACACTTAAATAACATTAATAATATAATTAAATAATTTTAAACAACATTAAAAATTTAATTAAATAACATTAATGATAAAACTAATTCACTTAAACAACGTTAATAATATAATTAATTAACTTAAACATTGTTAATAAAAATAATTAATCTACTTAAACATTATTAATAAAAATAATTAATTATCAAATCAGAATATGTACTTAATAATTGTTAAATGACACTTTAGTAATATATCTAAACCTCATTTTACTTCTATGTTGGATTCCATTATAGATATAGGAAAACATTTACTTCAAATATTATAAAAGTTGAAGTCAAATTTAAAGCATATAACCTTTCAAATTCAAAAGGAAGAGGCTTAGCGACCATAATGGTACTTAGACAAGCTACCATTTAATTCAATTTAACTTTCGAACTCATATCACTGGTATTTACGTAAATAAGCATATTTGTAAATAAAATCAACAATTAACAATCACTAGCTAATCCATTGCCTATCCAATATGAATTAATCCATATATTAATTGACCGATATATGAATAAATGTCCAAATTAATATAATAGCAATACAAGAATTTATTCTTCCAAGCCGATGTCATCAATAGTTGATCCATTTATTTTATAACAGAACGGTATTTTATTCTGCTAAGGTGTCCAAAATAATATATTCAATTTAATCTAACAAAATGGTGTTTTATTTAGCCAAATAGATAACAGCAATAAAGTATAATTAATTCAACTAAGTTATTATTTAAAACAATGTAATTAAATTTGCTCACTATTATTTTATCACAAATCTATATTTCATCAAAACTATCAACCAATTTAATATGGTGTTATACTCGTCAATACGAGTCTAATGCAAAAATCCATGGGTTAAAGGGATATAAAATAAATAAGATATCCCTTTTTAAAATCCAACGGACATTTATATAAACAAAACAAATAAAATAAAAACTTAGCCTCACCCAGCAAACAAGCCTGGCCCATTAACATCACAAACCCACCCTAGCTCCTCTATTATAATGCTCCCTCCTAACTTTCAAAATCGCAAGCCTACTATGAATAAAAACTCGAAACTACCATTAACCAATTGTCGTTCATCGCTGCCTCGCCTACTTAGCCCATGCCACCACCACTAGTGTGAGGACCCATTTCTTCGACTCTCGGAAATTGACACTAATACATCCTCGGTATTCATGTGCCGCAAATCCATGTGCTGGAGAGGCGGATTCTCAAGGATAAGAAAGAAAATAAAGACAAAACAAAATCTCACATATATTATTTCAACAAATAATCTTTACAGCAGAAATTTAAATACATTTATCAGAGTTAAAAAAGGACAGTTATATATATCTATCCCTAAATTGCAGAATACAGTAGAAAATAAAAGTGTGGTGAACAAAAATCTTCAGAAGAATCTTCTAACTCCATGCTTTGAACTCCATCTAGGTTTCTTGTAACTAAACCTGACTAATAGGCTGCTCGGGAAAATTAGGGCACCTAGAGTTTAAGGGAAAGGAAAATAAACTCCTGGTCAGTCATGGGATTGGTGTGAGAAACTCAAAATACACATTTTGAAAATAATAGATATCTCATAAGACCACGTTGTACATAAACACGGAATGGGTTTTTACCTTATGATAACCAAAACATTTGCTATGCAAAAATCATTTGATATTAATATTAATGACATTCCTTTGAAAATATTTGCAAGTAAACTTATTAATCTTAGCCGAAATTGTTACCATTATTAAATTCTGAATATGTTAGGCTATACAAGCAAAACTCTTACAAGGCTCGTTCAAAGAATAGATTTCCATACAATGGCAGGTAAGGGACTACCTCCCGTATAGTACATCTCTAGAGGAATGCACCGAGGGTAAACAAACAATCCTCCTCATCTGGAAAGACCGGTCTATCCCTATTTTGCACTCATACATAGCCTGGATAGAAACCGAATATGACACCACCCCGGTCGTTACCGACCTATCTGAGATGTCTCATAGCATACACAACATACCCGATATATAGAGGGTTATTTAGAAAAGCGATGACCATACTCGAATGGTTACGAACCACATAGCCTTACGGCGTACCCTATTTAAGCCATTACCGGGTGATGAGGCCTAAGGTAGAAATTACCTTTCACATAGCACATTCCATTTTGAATGCCACATTGCCATCCCATAGTCACACCATTGATTTCTACAAACATATAACTCCTGAGCTTGTACGTCTCAGGAAAAGGTGTTAAGCTAAGAGAAGTTGCCTTCTCCGCCGCCAAATAGATGGTACGTTCATATAGATCAATTTATGTAACTAGAAATGCAACTTCAGACATTTGTCCACACAACTTGTCCAGGAGCAGGACAAACTAAAGGAACTCCCCTACTACATCATGTTGGGAGTTAATCCTAGGATTAGTAACGAGAATTCCTTGCATCGAAGATCTTAAATGCAGAACTACTGGCACATAATATGATATGGGAAATTCCTCCGAGAGTCAATAACAAACAGCCCTACATTCTATCTTCCAAATCATCTCCATGTCTTCACTTCGAATACATAAATTGGTTTGAAGTGGTCTTCCGATAGGAATTACCCAAATCTGACCCCGGTTCCTTCGAACCAATCATCGATAAAAATATGTTTTGTGAATAGAGGATAATTCTTTGATTAATTAATTTCTTTCTGTCAAAATATCTTCAAGGCATATATATATTTTAAAAAGTTTTCTCCGGTATATACGGAATCGTTAAACCTCTCTTATCAAATCCTTTGATTACTTAAAACCTTTCTAAATCTTGGAATAATTCCAAATCATTTCATTTTTTACTTAGGAAAATATTTCCAAATCATTTCTTTTAAAACTTAAAATGATCTCATAATCCAAAACCCAAAATTTTGATTGAGTTAAAACCATGTTATCTAGGATGTTAATCCAAACCAGTAATTTTTTTGAGAAAAAATATGTGATCCACTTCAGGAGAGGAAAGCACACATGCACATATATATAACAAAAATAGCAAAGGAGCTGCCAGCAAACCTGGCAGGTAGCAAAAGACCCCCGCACAAAAGAAAAAACAAACCCTCCCAAATGCCTAAGAAACTATAAACTAACCCTAAAGGGACAACACCATCCAGAATCAGCCATATGAAGCAACAAATCCAAGGCCTAAAGCGACTTTCGCAACCACAATCTCAACAACCAAGCTGAAAAATCACAATATAGAGCAACCACACAAACCACTAACAAACTCCAAAACAACAATTATCACAAAAAAATCCCCCAAAAAATCAACAACCGTCAATCAAAAGACTTAAAAGCTTTACGATTTAAACGTGGACTTCTCCTAATATTACCAGCTGAATAGCTCTTACTATTTCTTCTACATGCTTTGGATGCACGAATCAATTCTCTTGCAAGGGCAGGAGACCGAGGAAATTTACCTATAGATTCCAAACAGTAATACATAACAAATTATAAACCCACGGTCCAATAATAGACAGCTTGATCAGAACCAATGTCCCCGGTCAAAGAAGAACACACATCATTCTTTACATCACCTAAATATTCCTCATCCAAAACACTATGAACCAATTCAACATCAGCCTTTGAATAAGAAGAGACCATGGCAATGGGAATAATAATAGAGTTTAACACAACATCATCATGAAGGTCTACTAAAGATAGCCTCCTCACAGCCACTTCGACAGCACAAACCAATAGATCATCCGAACCAGGCGAACTACTCACAGTCATATTAGCGAAGTTCCCACCTATATTGACTTTACAAAAAGAATCAAAAACTACAACACCATCATCTTTAATCTTATGCATATCAGTGTCTACAGCCTCCATTTCTTTCTGAATATCATCACTTGTCTCCAAAAAATAATCTACACAAATTGAAATAGCCATGCTCTTCATATGATGTCCATCTACAACTGATAACTTGACAACCACCATTTCCTCTTCAACATTAGACACTGGTAAAACCTTAAAACTATTGAACTTAAGAATCTTGAATTCAGAATTATTAATCTTATTAACATCTGAACTCTTTTCAATATCAACAGTATCATCCATTTAAAGAACAATATCACCAGATACAGCCTTATTATCTCTCAACTCGTACAACATACTCAAGCATGAAGACTGACCATCCTTTTCTAACAAAAGAAAAAAAGGATCTAGCAACATACTGTAAGATAAAAAAAGACAGAGGATCCACATCCACCATTGAAATATCTTTAATGGTTTTGTCAACATACTCAGTTATATGCATCTCCTCAATAGAATTTATAAACATCTTATTTTCTAAACTCTTCATAAAATTAACACTATCATCCTTTTCAATAACAATATCACCAGAGTCATCCTTATTAACCTTCAACTCATATGACACATTCAAGAAAGAAGACTGGCCATCCTTTTCAAACATAAACACATAAGGATCTAACATCATACTGTCTGATCACATAGTCAGAGAATCCACATCCACCATTGATTTATTGACTTTCTCGACACAATCAGTTATATGCATCTCTACATTAAAATCAAGAAAACATTGATGGGAACAGTCAACTTTTTCATTGACTCGATCATTAGTAAGCATAAAAAGATCATCCCCAACCACTTGAAAATTACTTACCTCTGGAACAACAACATCCAAACAACCACTATCCTCTACACGAACACAAACAACTAGAATGGATATAAATGAATCCCCACTAACATCATAGCCATTTGAAGCCGAAAAATTAATCTCAGAATTCGAAAAACAACAACCTCTGATAACAAGATCCTAAAGAAGAATGTCAACATGACTAACTCTATCCGAGTCATTCACATAGAATTCCTCAAAATCACCCCATTACGAATCCTTACAAACATGAAGAACATTATCTCTCTTTGAATAATCGTTGTATTGAAACTCGGTCCAATTTTCATTATAAGTATATTTACCTATGTTATCAGTAGTTAGACAGTCCAACATTCACATAAAACCTATTATAACCACTATCCTCAAGATAATTACATTCTTCATAATTCCCTACACAACAATCAAGAAACAAACCTCTTAACCTCAAGAATTCCAGAACAAAATAGAAGTGATGATCCTTAAGATTCAATGCTTTTGAAAAAATTAGATCGGCAAAAGTTGAAGAAGAGTCAGAATTGAGAAAAGGATTAAAAATCAAGGGACAAGACATTCTTTTATGACCAAAAATGCTGTAGTTAAAACAACAAATTAGGTTCGAACAATCTTTGGCTTTGTGATTTTTATCTCCACACCTAAAGCAGATAAAATCCCTCTTTCGATTTTGAACAGACGAATCTTGAAATTTTTGAAATTTTGATCGAGAATTCCTATTTGCACCCTTAAAAGAATTAGAATTGAGAAGGGGATTGAAATGCCGATTCGATGAAGATGAGTTACTGGCATCAAGATGAGAGAAGAACGAAGACGAATAATGTCGATCACATTTTCTTGAACTCGAGAATTATTTGCCATTTTTTTAAGTAATCCAAAACCAGTAATTATTAAGTGAGCAGAATCTGAAGAATTTATCAAATTCTACCCAATATCAATTCCTATATTCAAAAAGTACTATGGGTGGAATAACGACGAAATCACCTTTTTAATTCCATGAATAGTAAGAGTTCCCTTTTCAGGTTTTAACACCGAGTATAAGAAAATTATCCCCATAAAATCCAAATTATTTATATTCAGAAAACATATCCTTTATACTTTGAAATTTTTTGATCCGAGTAAATTAAATTTACTATTCCCTCCGTCAGTCTAATCCTGATAGTCAGGGAGAGCAGGAAACTAGTTTTCCAAACTCAAGCCTAGATATTATCTCTCTCTCACCCATAAGGCAGTCAAGTAATTTGATCGGCTCTAAATCATTTAACATTTATCCATCGATAAATCCTTCAAATCACCTTTAAAATACCTTATTAATCATTTCAAAACATTTTTAAAGTATTTGGAAAAGAATGGTTACGTTTAAAACTATATTCCAAAGTTATATAAAAGAATGCTGTGGAAAAGTGCTATGGAAAGTGCTTTTTAAACTATATTGACCAAAACGACTTTTGTTCATTTGGAAATTCATTTTTATGACTCAAATCACTTTTAAAACATTTTTTTAAAATTTTGAATTTATTTAAAAAAATTAAATATTTTTTGAAATATCATTTTTAAAGAAATCGTTTCATGAATTCCGAACTGCAAAACCGCGATTTTTCCAAAAACTTATTTTACTCATATTTCAAAATCTACTTATCGAAATCTCAATTTTCTTTCTTTTGTTGAAAACTATGGATATGATAGTTCAGAAAAATTTTATCTCGAATAAATCTGAGCTATATTCCATTCTACATACTTGTTAGATTTTTATGGCGCGAAATCGTGAACTGCCGTTACGCGACGTGCTTATTTTTGGCTCAATTTTCAGTTACCTTCAAACCTCACCAAAATACATTCATATGTTTATAAAACATTTCAAACTCATTTTTAAACCATTATAAAGAGGTTTAACATTCCATATACACCAATTCATTTCATAAAGGAAACTGATTTCCTTTCTGCTTATCGACGTGTATTACGTGACTTGCATATATATTCACATTCAAATTAAACAACCATCATCAATAATCATAACCAAATATATATCATCCAATAGCATATATTACAATAGTTTAGGAGTTTCTCACCTTGGGTTAAACGATTAACCTAATAATGGCTATAGCTTCGCTATCTCGAAATCTAAACTCACGATCACTAGCACTATTGCCTTTAAATGGCTCGGCCTTGACTTTGGATGCAAGGAGGAGCTTGAGGCCTTGGTTTTAGGGGAGGGAGGGCTTAGCATTTGAGGAGGTTGGTGTTGGTTGTGGTCTTTTAAGGTGGAGAGGAGGAGATTTGCCTTCGTTTGAAGTGGATTTGGTAACATATACATGTGTATATGATTTGCTAATATTTTGCCATAACATTTGCTCATTATTTTATTTAGAGGAGAAGGCTATTAAAGAGGCCATTAGGACTTGAAAAGAAGTGAAAGAAGAAGATGGAAAGTTGTGTGAAAATGTGAATGAAGGTATGCATGTATATATAGCCTTGGAAGCCTTAAGGCATGCATATACATAGCCACAACCCTACACCCATGTGAACATCACTTCTATCACCTCAAGGCATGCATATATTGAATTTTGAATACTTAAAGATTAAGTAAATGAAAAATATCTTAGGTATTTTTAACTTTGTGTATATATATATATATATAATGTATAAATGTGTTATGTATACATATATGGATATATTTATATGTTAGGGTGTATATTTATGTGTTATATATATGTACATGATATATAAACAATGTTGCATTGACTCCGAACAACTTCTGTTCAATAAACCGTTGCCAATCGGAGAACCGATTCCCGGTCATATTTTCACTTATGCATTAAATTACAAATATATGTAAACATAATTCAAAAATAAATGTCTAATTATATTTAATTAATTAAAATGATCACATTTGAATTATAAAACCATATAAATTAATATTAACAATTATTTACAATAATTGTTATTATACCGATAAAACGATATGAATTTTTTTCTTATATGTTCAAATCAGTATATGTCTTTATAAAACTATTATAAATGATTTATTAACACTTTATAACCATTTACAATGGATTATCATTATTTAAAATAATTATTTGAATAATTATAATAATTATTAAATTATTAAATCTCAATTTAATTTAATAAATCAATTATTATATTTAAGGGCATTACTAACAATGTCATAAACACATTTTATTTCTAAAAGTAAAACAATTGATTTTATTCCATATTTTTGTTCAATTATGAAAGAAGTGTATGATCCAGCTCTGTGCGCGACGTTTTACGATTATAGAGCTGTTTATCGATAAAACGGTTTTCGGCTATTCTATATATTTAAATCCCGAGGAAAATATTTTTGTAAATATTTATTCAAAATAAGATTATATTATTTATTATCACTCAAAAGAATATTATTTTTATTATCAACCTTTTATTTGAATAATTTTAAAAATAAATATAATTTATCAAAGCGATAAATTTGTGGGTCGTTACAACCAGGAGCTCCGCCGAAGCCTGCCATGCCTCTGAGCCCAGCCATGCCACGCTCGACACCCTCACCAAGAACCAAAAACAGATACAAAAAATTCAAAGCCTGAAACCCTAACTTCACCTCAACCGAGCACCACAAACTCCCAATCCACCTCACCCCATCCTCGTTGACTCAAGCACTCCCAAGCTTCCTCCAACCACCACCGTCGATCCCTATGACCACACATTGCCGAAAAAAGCAAGTTGATTAGAAAATGACCAAAAATCACCTATAGCCAACTCCGACCACCTAGATTCACGAAACCCCCTCTAAATCTCAACTTAACCATACAAACCCATTCATATCCTCTGTTCTTTTATTCGTGACTGTTGAAACTTGACCAATATTTGACACTTAATATAATCGGCTAATTCTAACCACCCCACTCAACGAGCGGCTATTTAGAAAAAACTAGAGATCAAAATAGACAACTTTCATATTTAGTGTTTTGGTTAGTTTGCTATGGTTATGGAGATAATCAATTTTGAAGGGAAAGATGGGGTTGTTCTTTCATTTACAGGAAGTGGAAAAATAAGGAGGAGAAGAGAATGATTGTTGATGTGGAGAAGTGAAGTGAAAATGAGAGTTTATGCTCTTATAACCAAAACAAGTCATAATTTCTAACATAAGTTAAACTAAATTCACAATTCAAGGTAACCCATCAAATCAAGATTAAATCATAATTAAGGTTTGTTGAAATTTTTTAATTTTGATTTGATTTGAAAAGGTTTTCAAAAGAATATTTGCGGTGCTTCGCTATACAATATTTCATTTGTGTACGAACCACGAATGATACAAAAAAAATATAATAGCGCATAGAAATGTGACACGATCCCAAAACAATTATAAAATACACTTGTTATCGAATTTTGTTAAATTTCAAAAATAGCACCGTTTGCCATAAAATACGTCAAACAAAAATTTAAATATTATTCAAATTAAAAACTATGGAAAAATCCTATAAATTCATTTAAAAATACCTTATTAAAAATCAAGTCTTTTTATCAAAAAATTATTTTCTTATTATTTGTTACATTTGAATCAAATTCGAATATTTAAATAATTTAAATATTCAAATTCGAAACATTAAAATTTTTGAGTCATTATATATATATTTATATATATATATTTGTTTATGTGTGTGTTTATTTTATATTTTTATTCATTCTTATTCAATTATTGTGCCTCTACTGTTTACTGTTAACAATATTCCTCTATTTCTTGTTTGTTTGCATCTTATTAGTTTAAAGTCATTTATCGCTTTCTTTTATCCCTATTTAATGTCCTATTCCTGATCCATTTCTATTCTTCTTTATCTTTTAATTCCTTACTTTGTTTTAGAGGACTATGTATACCCGTTTTTTTAAATTATGACTTGTCTATCTTTTCATTTCCTTTATTTCACTTGTGGTTTACTTATATTGCACAAATTATTTTCCTAGAATTTTTTTTATCACATTTATTATTCTTTTAATTTATCCTTAGATGTAATTTAATGCATTAGAACTAAATTTCTCCCAAATGGAATTGTTAATACTATAAATTTCTGTTTATTATTCAATAAGGAAATTTGTATTACGTTTGAAACTAAGGAACTATCTTTTCATAATTGTTGAAACAGACAGTATAAAATATGGTAAAAATCACTATTTTATATTTCTCTTTCTTTTTAGGAGTATTCCTTGTTATTTCAACCGGTACACTTTTATTTATAAATCTGAAACTAGATAATGTACAGAAATTCACATTGCAACAAGCTATGTAATTCAATAAATTAAAATACTAGTTAAATCCCTACAATTTATTATGATAACTCAATTTTTGTTTTTACTTGCACAAGTCATATTAAATTTACAAATCTAAAATCATCATATATGTAACAACCCAGGTTTTGGTGATTATCTGTATATTAAATTATAACAGTGGTTATAATCTAATAATGGAAAATAAAAATAAATTGGAGATTTAAAATTGTTTATTTTGAATAAACAATAAAATTGGAAAGAATAAAATGGAGTTAGATGATAATGCTGGTTATAAATGGTGAACAATGGAAATATAATGATTTGGCGATTTGTTGAATTAATTAAATGAGATAAAATAATTTAAATCAACATTAATCTGTTGAAAAAGATGTAAATTTTTGAAAATAAAGTTTTAAAAGCTTTATTACGTTAGTTGGAGAAAATGAGTACTTTATGGTTTTGAATTTGTAAAAATGCAATAATTTTGCAAATTAATGCCAAAATTTATTTTTAATTATTTTAAATGAAGTGTTTGAATTTATTATGATGTACATTTTAAATATAAAGATGGAATTTTGGTTAAAAATAATATTTTGGTGTAAAAATGAAGTCTACATGGTTTGTTGTAATTATTTTGACAAGAAAAAAAATTTGGTATAAATTTTTATGTGAAAAATGGTGTTTTATGTAATAAAGATGAAATATGTATATACTTAGTAGAATTTAACTAAGTATTGTTAATGGGTAAATAGATATTGGGTCTAAACCCAAATTCCAAATTATGGAATATTCGGAAAAGATAACATGTACGTGGTTCTTCTTCTAATCTTACTTCATATCTTTCTCAAAGCAAAACAGAAAAAAAAACCCATGGCTTCCAACTTAATTCTCCAATTCCAACTTCATAAATTTAGTGAAATTAAAAGGAGAAAGCTTGCAATTTAGAGATTATAAACAGGTAATCAAATCCAAAACCTTAAATTGTTTCTTCAAATTCTCTGTTTGAGAAACTAGAGTCTGTAACACTTTCTTCTCTGTCTGCATGTTATTTTCAAAGCTTCTACAGGTTATTGAAGGCTCATTTGCACTTGATAACTTGCTTCTTGCTTCATAAATCGCTTAAAATCCTTGCTAAGGTGAGTACAACTCACAACTTCTAACTTCAACAAGCTGTAGGATGCTATTCAGATCGATTTTGCTTTACTGTAACCAATATTTCTTGTTTAAATGCTCACTGTGAAAATCTGTTCCATAGTGCTTGTTTGTGTGATTATAACTCTTTGATTTTGCCATGAATTCATGCCGGATTTTCTCCGGATTGTAGACTGTATGTTGTAGTTGGTGCATGCAAAAATTCATAGCCAAATTATCTCGTAGTTGCCTGAAACTGATGCTCGAAATCAAGACAATCAAGGCTAAAACTGCCTGGAGAGTTTGCGTGACCCAGGTCGACCCAACATCCACATAGGCCAAACTTAGGGTCATCCTATGCTATCCCAATTTCGACCTATAGGTCGACCTGTGCTCTGTTGTTTTGCCTGCTTTGTTCTCTTGTTTTGCAATGTTTTGTTTCTTGTTCCAACGATTTTTCCCACTTGTTCTCATGATGTTTTGTAATGTTTTTGAAGGGCTCTAACCTATCAATAGGTAAGCCAATAATTCTAGTTGATCCGAACTCCAGATTGACGATTTATTGAGATGTTTTCATATGCTGAATTTTCAGTGTTTTCGATGATTTCCGTTGTTTTCGAGCACGGATTTTCTAAATGATTTTTGAAATGATTTTTAAATTAAAATAGCTTTTGAATTAAATATTTTATAATACTTAAAATTATTTTAAAAGCTATTAAAAATATATTTATCCTTTATAATAAAGGGAATTTTCAAAGAAATGTTTTCCAAACAATTTCAAAAATTGTTTTAAAACTAGTTTTCCAAACAATTTCAAAAATTGTTTTAAAACTAGTTTTCCAAAATAAGATTATTTTCTATATAAAATACACGTTTTTGCACTCTTCGAGCATATGAGAAAGAGAAATAAACGATTTAGTAAAATATGTGGTATGGGACACATACGTTTACTTTTTCGGTTAATTCTGGACTCGCCCGTTTGAAGTTATAGACCTTTGGGTTGATATTTGTGATTGCCATTCCATGGCGTGTTTTGAGACTTGTGAATTCCTATTTTTAGGAATTATTTGAGATTGCCATTCTTGGCGAGTTTTGAGGTTTGAGATCTCCTATTTTAGGAGTTATGGTCTATGAAAACCATCACGATGTCTTTTGCACTTGCCGATGATATGAGGCAAGTTATGAGTTTGAGATCTCCTACTTTAGGAGTTATGGTTTGTGAAACCATCACGATGTATTTTGTACTTGCCGATGATATGAGGCAAGTTATGAGCTATCTGAGATTTATGATTTTGATGATGTTGTTTTCTAATGTGGCATTGACTAGAAATTAGTAAACCGTTAAGTGAGAACGTGTGGTATGAGACACACTGTTAACACTTGTCGGATTCCTATCTGAGAGTTTGTGACACATTCACGAGTATGCCAGTACTATAGACCTTCGGGTCATCATGAGTTATACAGACCTTCAGGTCATAACGAGTTATACAGACCTTCGGGTCATAATGAATTCTATGACTTCGGTCATCACGAGTTATGTGACTTCGGTCACCATGAGTTTAACCTTCGGGTTCATGAGATAGGTACCTAATATATATAGTACTGGACATGAGTTTAGCACGTTCAGCATTGCTTCGGCATGCAATCGGGAATCTGGCCAATCCGTGATTTTTCTGAGTTTTGATGTTTTATGATTTCACCATTTCAAGATGACTATTTTATATATTTTATAGCCTAGAGCTATATTGTGATATCCCGGATTTCTTGACATCTGTAATTGGGTTAATTAATAGAAATACTGAATTATAAATTGAATAAATGAATCTGATCAAATAAAAATATTGAAAATATTTCTTGTAATAGATAGTTTGTATATTTAAAGAACATCATTTAAAATAGATAAATATATATAAATTTAAAAAAACCTAATACATAATTTATAATATAAAATAAATACATATGTTAATATAGGAAATATGGTTTATGACATTTGTAAAATATAAACACATGCAAAAATACAAGTGTTAGATTAATATAGCATGAAGTAACATGTGGCAAATTTGTTCTCTTAAAAATTTAAAAATATAAATAACATGTATAAGAAAGAAGATCAGGCTATTTTTCCTAAAAATCCTTACTTTCATCTTCTCTAAACTAAAAGAAGAAAACTGGAAACCAAAAATCAATGCCAACATCAACAATTATTTCAAACTGCAACAAGTATTTCAAACTGTTTCAACCTGAGATCGATCAAGTAAATTAATTAGCAAGTGCAGTTTTCAACTTCAAAACATCTGAGTTCCTCTGTTCAACAATTTTAAGGTGAGCAAACCTTATTTTTGAAACCAATTTCCCTTGATATCCTAATGCCTGTGATGATTTATGATAGTAGTGTTATAAATATTGTTTGCATGGATGAATTGTATGGTTGTTTGGATAAAACAGGCTTTAAAATATACTGTATATATATATACACATACCTCTGTTTATAAAAACCTGTGAGCAAACTAACCTGTTTCAAGTTGGATCTGTTTATATATATTAATGTTGTGATGAATACTTCAAGTTGTTGGGTAAAATGCTTTGAACCATACTGTCCTGTGTGTATGCATGTCTGTGTGTATGTATATCTATACATATGAACTACTCTGTGAATCTCAGGCTTGAAGCCACTAAAACAAAATTCAAACTGCTCCTTATATAATCAATTTTAGATTTTGATTTATAAATAGAAAATGATTATAAGACTATGACATTGATTCTAAAAATATTTCCAGATGAAATTATTTAGTATTTAATTTAAAAACAGGAAATGACGTGCATGTCTAAATACAAATTGTTGGCTCTGTTTAGTTGTACAGGTTTTAAAACTTGATAAATTCAATATCTTTTCCCTGATCCTTCTTAGACTTTGAATCATAAACAAAATTTGTTAGAAACAACCAGATGTTAGGTTTAAAAATGTTTCCAGGCAGGAATGAAGGATAGTTTTAATAAAAAAGGAAGGATTACAGTGAAATCTAAAATATATCAAAATCTCGACTTAAACGATTTGTGATTTCATGTATATTATTTGATGAGCTTTCAAAATCTATGATTTTTAAGAATAGAACCATGATTTTTAAGTTTATAGATCGAGAGAAATTGTGAGTTGATCAGAGAATAAGTTTCTAGCTTTTCCTGGTGATCGTCGAATTTTTTCCTGGTCAAAGTTTTTGCCGAGGTTAGCTTGGCAACCGGAGATGTCGGCAAAATTGGTTAGAGGTGTATTTAGCCACCGTGGCGATGTCAGTTCGTCGAATTAGGGTTTTAGGTGGTTCGAAGTTGAGGTCGGAAATTTTGTTACCATGGCGTATCTAGGTGATCGAGCTTCACCGAACTCTGGGAAATGGTGGAATGGGAAGTCGATAGTGTGAGGCCGGAGTTTGGGAAGATTCGGTGATCGGCGATGGTGGTTCGGAGAGTTTTCTGGTAAGGATGGGCTTCCAGTTTTCGATGGGAAGTTTGATTTTGATTTTTGCTTCGTGACGAATGATGGAGGGTCGAAATTGATCGTGAGGTTGAACGTCGACGTGTGGGGCGAGTTGTTGGAGGTAGCGGCGGCGTGGTTGAACTGTGCACGTGCACGGTGGTCGATCTGTGCATCTGGATGGGTTGGTTTGGGGAAGAAGAATCGGGTTAGGGTCGATCTCGGGGAAGTTACGTGATTGTCTCGAAGCACTGGAAGGGGAGCGGGAGTCTCGAGTTCAAGCTCGGGTGGAACGTGATTTTGCTCGGGTTTTTGATATGGTCAAGAAACAGTTTTAAATTTCTAAGAAAAATCAAGTTTTATCGAAAATAAATTTTGTTAAACCAAATTTCTTTTAAATATTAGATGATTATTCCAGTTTTTAAATTATTTCAGAAATTCTTTCAAATAAAATTGTTTTAATTAACCAAGTTTTAAAATGGTTTAAAATAAATATAACTTTTATTGTGGAAGTTTATTTTTAATAAACTTAATAATATTAAAGGTTGGTTAATTAATATAAAGGATGTTTTAATTGTTAATTAACTTTCAAAATTTAAATTAATATATTTGTTAAAGGAAATTAATTACTTGAAGTTAATTACTTAATAAAAGTAATTAAGATAAATTAATTAATAATTTAGGTTTGATTAATCAAGTAATTGAAGAAAAATTAATTAAAGGTTAATTTATTTATAATTAAGGATTAATTAATTTATATACTTAATTAAGGATGGATAATTAATGATTAAATATTGATTAATCAAGTATTTAAACTTTAATTAATTTAAAAAAATAATTAATTAATGCGATTAATTAATTAAGGTAATTAATTTGAGAATAATTAATTAAAGGTTAATTAATTAGTGAAAGTGATTAAGTGATGTTTATTAATTAAGAATAATTATTAAATTATTGTAATTAATTAAGAATTATTAATCAAAGAATTAATTATTAATTAAAGGTTAATTAATGATTAATTAAAGGATAATTAATTAATGTAAGTAATTAAGAGTTAATTAATTAATGAGTTAAATTTACTTTATTATTAATTATGTGAAATTAATCTTACTTATGGATGATTAAATTGTATTGAATACCTTTGATTGTATTGACTCTGGCATGTACTTTGTAATGTACTGTGATATAAAATGTTTTTGTTTGAACTATGATAAATATGAGTTATTTATCTGGTAATGGAATTGTGTGGGAATATGACATTCTGAAGTTAAATTGAATTGTTAAATTTTAAAACAACTTGTCTTAGGAGGATGATATTGAATTCGAAGAGACCGGGATCGGATATCAGCGATATCCGAAACCACTTCGATTAGTAATCTATAATTCTTTATAGATTTGATATGTGAAATCAATAAGCTAGTTTGGAATAATAGGGACCATTTAAACTAAGTTGGATACTTAGATATTGTTTTGTAAGTGTTGACCATATAAGTTGTTTACTTGTGGTAAAGTACGAGTTACCCGGGTTTAAATAAGTTCTATGAATTGAAATTCCATGTTAGATGAGTTTACTCACGCTGGTTTCCAGCCTGACCCGGGTGTTACTTTGATGTAATGCTCGGGTCAGACCGAGTATTACAGATTTCAGGTAAGGACGTTCTGGAGCTCAGGAGGCGAGTTGGATGGCAGGAACGTATGGAGTATATTCCGCTGTGATATTATAGTTGTCTGAGACATGTTAATTCTAACTGTCTAGTACATTTGTGAATGTTGTAACTCTGATGTATTAAAATGTAATTAACAAATACAGTTTTCTTTGTATAACTGATATTATTATTTGTTATTATATTTAATCCGCTGCGAATGTGAGATGTTGTGTTCTCTGTTCTTCTTTCTGTTTCTTTCTTCTATCTCTTTCTTTTTCTTCTAACTATTTGGAATTTTCGGGTTCGAAAATTCCGGGTCGTTACATATATGATATTTTATTTATATATGGTGATTTCATTTATAAGGTTTTGAACTCTTAATTGAGTTCCACGAGCTATGAGATTTTCTGGGTTTTGAACTCTTAATTGAGTTCCTCAAGTTATGAGATTTTTGATGATTTCTGTGGTTTCCTTCTGAGATTTTATATAATTTTGTTAGATTTTATATTTCGAGTAGCTTTTAAGAAGGAAGCATTTATACTGAATTGATGTTATTCAAGAGTTAACCCTTGAGATATTTCTTTGTTTCAATCACTTTGAATTTGAGGAAAATCTGAGTTTATATCATTCCTTTTTTATTAAAGGAATGTTTTCCTTATGAGACTTATATCCTATTTATCATTGCTAATCATCTTGTTCAAGTTAGATTGACCCGTGTATTCATTACTTGGGTCAGACCGAGTTGCAGGTTAGACTATTCGGCTTTTGCTTAGCCGTTCTCTGTGGATCCATCTATCGCCCTTTTGGATATATGCATAATTTTAAGTAGTTTGACATGATTATGTATATTCTTTTGTGGGGGACTTGATGTATATTTATATAGTGGTGTTTCACCACTCATGTATGACACTATGTATTGTACTTGTATGTATATATATATATATATATATATGATAGTGTTTACTGTTTTGTGATCTGTGTTCATTATTTATATTGTATTTTGTTCTGAATCGATCTTGTAGCCACCATAGTATTGTATTAGATAAGATTAAGTATGTCGAACCACTTAAGATGAAAATGTAAAATGGAGAAAAAAATGAGCACAATATCGACATATTTAATACTTATTTAATACAAGACTATGATGGTCTCTCCTAAACAGCCTTATTCTTTGAATTAGCAGACAGTATTACCTAGTAATACTCTTTGTTAATGTGGGTCTCGGGGTGGGGCGTCACATCATATATCATAAGTTTCAGGGACTAACAATACCTAATATTTTGTAGATACATACGATCCAGATAACATAATATGTAGGCAAGGGTTATGATTTTATCTCACTTACACAAATGTAACAAACAACTCTAACTTACATTTCAGGCATATAGGAATAAATCTACAATAATATATATCTAATATTATATAAAAATATATATTTCCCACTCACTGTTTTACCTTTCCAAATCTCTAGATCTAATTCCTGTTATTTTAGTTCGACTCTCCTTTTTCCCTGTTAAATTTATGCATCGCAAGCTTATACAGTTCTATTAGAAATCTATATTAGAAAAGAGAATTGGATTTTAACTTGTATTTTAGACCCGTGTTTACAATTTACCTTGACTTTGGCGATTTGATTTGTACTTATCCTCTTCCTCAATTCATCTTCTACGATTCTCCAATTGTACATACATATAAACTAGAAATATTCTTGAGAATTAGAATTTGGAGAAGAAGAGAAAATGGCAGAGCTTCGGCGTCGCTCCGAAAATACGAGTTTAGAAGTAAGGTTTATATTTATAAAGGTTCAAATTAATGACAGTCGTTCGATTAGACTATATTAAATTTGGGATGTTCGGGCCATAATATACTGTCAATTTCAGATCACCAATGGTTGACCGCTTACCCTTTGTAGTCCACCGCTATCGATCGACCATTTTGCATTTGGGGTCGATCGATTGGTTTTTGATTTGTGAATATTTCTGTGTTTTATGATTTTATATTATTTAATTCATTGTTTAATAGTTATGTTTATTTGTTCCTTGTTTGACCCAATAAATATAATTTGTTTCCCACTTTTCATATTTGATTACATTAACATTTTGTTAATGTTCATGTTTCAACTAACATTATTAACTAACATCGATTAAATTTTATTACCATAATTACATAAATAATTATTTCTGATTCAAAATCTTCAAACGTTAACAACGTTTTCGTTTGAACTCCGATCGGAAATTGTTATATATGAAAATTGATCGGAAAATCATCGCGAACCCAATGGTATAAAATTAGTAGTCAAATTCTAAGATTTATGAAAATCCTATTATTTTGCGTTGCTAATCATTAATCGGTTTCTTTTTAATTAATTGTCGTAAAATTATGGGGTATTATAGGTTAGTATCATGGTCAACTGTAGTCAACTCAAAATCAAGTCTGTAGCTAGAGCGATATGTTTAATAATTATTATTATTTATCAAATCAAATAATTTTTGGACTTACAAAATTGAACTCAGGGTTTATGGGTTAAGTGGGCTAGAGTACATCAACTTGGAGGCAAGCATTTTTGGGTTATGGAACCTACTCCACACTATGGTTGGGTTTGGAGATCTATCCTTCAACTCAGGGAGGCTATGCTAAAGCATGTTAGATGTGAAGTTTCCATTCTCGGTGATACAAAATTCCGGTATGATCCTTGGGCGAAAACTGGCTTATTATTATGCAACACTTTAACTTATAATGAGATAAGGCAAACTGGTATTTTTTTGATTGCCAAAGTAAATTATTATTTGCAAGATGGGCATGTCTCTTTGCCTTATATTAGTAATGTAAGAATTCAATATTTATGGCAGAACATTCAAAGCTCCAAAGTCCGGGTTGGGGAGTGTAACACCCCGTATATTTGGACCATTTAAATTGACAATAATCCACACTTGTCAACTTAAATAATACAAAACACGGAACATTATGGGATTATAAGTACATAAATGTAAATGAGAATCAATACAACATCACAGACTCAGAACAGTCACAGAATAATGCAGCGGAAAATACATCGTCATAATAGTAGTTCATGAAGCTACTACAGAGAATACAACAATGTCTCAACATAAAACGACTGAAAAGAGATACAAGATGTCCAATACATAAGTACATCAAATACTGGAACAAAATGATACAGATAAAAGCTAAGCCTTCAGCATCTTCGACCAACCTTGACCAGCAACGGAAAAGCTTCAGACTGACCCGAGCATATGCAAAAGAAACACTCGAGTCAGGACTCAAAATCTTATACAGGATAATCAAATGCATATAATAAATTCCATAACTCAAAGGTGAATATAAACATCATTAAGGGATCGATAAACTTCCTACAGAATACGCTAAATAGATAATGTCTAATCCATAAAGTAAGATATCAAAGTAGGGTTAAGCAGGGCCCATACACCTCTTAACCTGTTTATTCCCAAAAGCATATACAAGACCGTAGTTTCCCCAAAACCGGAAGTCACCAGAGGGCAATCCATATACTAAAGGTACAAATCAAAATCGTAGTTGTCGCGATAGGATAATTAGTATGACAAGGTACATGAGGCGATACCAACTAGGATACTAGTAGTTGCCTGATCCGGACTGATGTTGGGCATAACAGCTACCACCCCAACACCGCAAAACAACACTTCCAAATCAAGGGGTGCACCCAAATCGAATCACATAAGTAATAGATAAGGTATTGAAGAAGTGTGTCCGCTAGAGATGGCGATCCTCAATGGCCCGGCGCGGCTCCTGTTTTAGTCATGTCAGGGGTCATCCAAAATCGTTCTCTTTCTTCAGTCAACGCGTTCATCAAACCATCCACTTCATTCTGGATCAACACTTCGCGTATATTAGTTATTAAAGTGGTTTTCGGTATCGACAGAGAGTATGTTCATAATCCGATCCCGGTCTCTTTAATAACTACGTATTAATTACCCAACAGTCAACTTTTTATTAAAGTTAAAACAAATCAAATCCAAAGGTCAAGTTGCAAATTTGACTTCCAAATTTGATATTTCATAATTCGATTCGTTTCAATTACTAAAATCATATTTCGAAAAAAAAAATCTAGTTCAAGCCCTATAGTTATCAAAATTTAAGTATTCACGTTAAATCAACATTTCACTTATTAAATCAACTCAAGTTTATGGATTACATGAAATAGTCAATCTTAGTTCAACACATTAAATCAAGTTTTATTCTTTAAACATTCCTAGGTTCATTACTATATCAATTTCATTTACTACGTTCACTTTGTCAAAACTTCGTTTATTCATTCATCAAAAACTCGAAATTAAATCACTTTATCTTCTAACCTATTTACTTCTTAAATCATATTTCGATTAACTTTGTCAAACACTTTGTTCAACTAAACAAATCCGTTTCAATTCATTACATTAATTCGTTCTCATTTATTTCAATTAAATTCATTTCTTTATTCCCACAAATCTAATTTATTTAATTCGATAAAATCCATTTTATTTATTTCAACAAGTTCATTTATTTCATTCAATAAAATCATTTTATTTATTCCAAAACAAATTTATTTATATTTCATTCAATAAAATCATTTTATTTATTCCAAAACAAGTTCATTTATATTTACGTTACCAAATTACAATACAGTTTTCTAAGTTCATTCCATAATTCCAAATAAGTCTCAATTTCAAAACGTTCTTTGTTGACCGTTCGGTTTCTTATTTTAATTATCTATCCTAGGCCAATTCATTCAATTGGGTATTTATCATTTCAACCCGATTCTATTTAAATTCAAAATCAAAACATACAAAGGGAACTTGCAGTGTGATAGCTGGGATGGTGTTAAAGTAAATAAACAAGCAATAGCATCCATTTGCAACAATTCAACAATTCAAATAATCCCGAAATGATCGTATTAATTCGCGTTTGTTATTTACGCCAATTAATATAACTATTTCTAGAATCTACACTATCATTTCATGTAGATTAAAGATTATAACATTTCGGTTTCACCTGGTCGTTCAATTTCAATTACAACAGTTAATTCAATACGTTCAATAGTCCAAAGTGACATTTATCAAATTCTACGTGTCAAACAATTTAAAGGGTCAATTTAATTAATCAATATTTATCATATAAAGGGGTCAAGTTTAACATATGTCATTCAGGATTTTTATATCTATTCTATATCAAATTCAGTTTCAAATTTATTATCAATTTCAATAACAACAATTTAATATCCCATAGCAAATTTGGCGTCATACTATTCAACATACTAACTTCAATTCAATTTTTAACATTCAATCCATTTAACGTCCAAATTAACATTCATAACATCCAACATCTAATTATCATAGTATAATAGATATTTGAGTCGTGAATAGAAAATATTCACCTTGCGTGGTAAGAAGTTTGACGACGAAGCACGCAGACGATAGATAAGAGGCACGAACAAGCACAACACTAACGAACAACAAACTGCAAGCGAATAATAATTCAATTACAATTTGTTCAATACAAGATATATATATAGATTGTACATATATATTCATACCAATCAAAGAAGCAGGGTATGACGACAAAATAGACGAAGCCTAGGCTTGAGATTCCGGATCAGCAGCTGAAATAACAAGACAACGCTGAATATTAATACTTAGCAAAATCTAAACAACGCTATACGCAAAACACTATCTCTGGACAAGACAAGGACCAATGTTTGATGAAAACTACGCGGGTGACCAGCTGGGTAGTGGGTTCGGCAGTGGCCGTTGGTGGTTCGGCTGGTGGTGGCGAACGGGCAGAGGGGTCTCGGCTGAGGCGACGTGGCTGCTGGGGTTGTGGGGTCTGGCGGCAGACTGGGTGGCACGGGGCTGCAGGCGTTGTGGGGTCTGGCGGCAGATTGGGTGGTTGGTAGGGGCTGGGTGGCGAAGTCAGGCGGTTGGGAGGGCTGGGTGGCGAAGTCAGGCGGTTGGGAGAGGCTGGGTTATGGGCTGTAGGCGGTCTGGGTGGCGGTAGCAGGCGGAGTGGGTGGCACGGAGGGTGGCTGGTAGGGCGCGGAGGGTGGCTGGTAGGGTGCGGATCTGGTAGTGGCAGCAGGCGGTTGGGTGGCTGTGGGTTGCTGGGGTCTGGTGGCGGAAACGGAGGGCCTGGGACGTGGCTGGAGGCGGAAGGTGGAGTGGTAGGGCTGTTGTTGGCGAGTATGGGAAGCAGGAGAATGTTCTCACTTTTAAAACAATGGCTGAACAAAGTAAAAGAAGAAAAGGTACAAACCAATGGAGAAGAAGGAAGGACTGAGGAAAGGAATGAAATGAATTGCTAGTATTTAGATTTGAAATTTTTTCTCTTGAAGCAGCGTATGGGGAAGTGGTGCAGCATAATGGTAGCATTTTGAAACTCACAAATAACATTAATTCCACTGCATTGGAACTAGAAGGGCTGCTCAGTTCTCTAGGTGATTGCTGACTGGGCTGCTTCGATTCTCACACCAATTCAGCCCAATAGGAGCTGAATAACTGTTCGTAACGGACAGTTTATCAACCGATAAAATGTCAGTAACTTCTAATTCCGAACTCCGAATGACACAAACCAATATACCGTTTTGATCGGCGCGACGAGACGGATCCAACGGTATGAAGATATAAGCGGAAAAATCAGTTTTATAAAATTCGACTTTTCTCTCATTACCGAAAATGCAATAAAAACGCCGAAGAATAAGATCGACGGAGCTTAAGATGACCGAATTTTGAAAAACGAAAAATGACGACTTTGTCAGAAGATGGTTTAGAATTTTTCCATGTAAAAATATTCAAGTTCGGAAGATAAAAATTTTCGCGTTTAAAATGAACTGATATGTAATTAAACGCGAACAAATCTTACTTCAGTATTTCTCAACGAAATTTGGCGCACGCCTATGTCTATCAAGACGTATTCCAATTTGTGAAGTTTGGATAGCAGCGGAAATTGTTTGTGAAAAATTGAATTTTCACATCAAATAACGATTTTAAAATTTTAAACTAGGTCTGAATTTCAGGGTCGTTACATTCTCCCCGACTCAAAACTTTTCGTCCTCGAAAAGGAACGAGATGAGTGAAGTAGAAATGAAATAAGTAGAAAAGTCAAGATAGGTTTCGAGAAATTTGAATAATACCTGAAATTAATAGTTCGGGGTTTGAATCCCGAATGCTATCCTCAGTTTCCCACGTGCAATCTCGCTCATCTGCACTCCACTGTATTTTGACGAGATTTACCGATTTCCTTCTGAGTTGCTTTGTCTCACGATCAACTATCCGAAGCGGCTTTCGCTCAATAGTCAAGTCAGGCTCAATAACTATTTCATCCAACTGAGCAGTAGGGATGGTCATAGATGGATCGTGTACAACCTTGCGAAGATGTGAGACGTGGAACACGTTGTGAACACCAGCGAACTTTTCTGGTAATGCAACTCTATATGCCAATGTTCCAACTCTTTCTGTAATCTCAAACGGACCAACGAATCTGGGAGCTAATTTCCCTTTCCTTCCAAATCGAACAATATTCCTCAAAGGCGACACCTTCAGAAATACTTTGTCTCCTACACCGAATTCGAGATCTCTTCTCCTTTTGTCGGCATAGCTTTTCTGTCTATCCTGTGCCGTCTTTATCTTCTCCCTGATTTCTTCGACTTTTTCAGAAGCTTCCATAATCATTTCTGGTCCAAGCACTAATCGGTCTCCCGACTCAATCCAACAAGCTGGTGATTTGCACGGCCGTCCATATAAGGCTTCGAATGGTGCCATACCAATGCTCGCCTGGTTTATACAGGATAATTAATTCTAATTCAAATATACTTATTCAAATTTGAAATTCAAATTCTTTACCTGGTAGCTATTATTATAAGTGAATTCAACCAAGTGAAGATGGTCTTCCCAAGATCCACCAAAGTCGATAATGCAAGCTCGGAGGAGATCTTCCAAAATTTGGTTCACCCTCTCAGTTTGACCATCTGTCTGAGGATGATATGCTATGCTCAGATTCAGTTTGGTGCCCAAGGTATCTTGAAATGCCTTCCAGAATTTACTGGTGAAAATAGGATCCCGATCGCATACAATACTAGATGGTACACCATGAAGTTTAACAACTTCCCTCATGTATATTTCGGCCAAACTCGAAGCTGTACGAGTGGCCTTGACTGGAATAAAGTGAGCGGACTTTGTCAGTCTGTCGACAATCACCCATATGCTTTCGTTACCCTTTCTAGTCTTTGGTAGCCCATCAATAAAATCCATAGAAATTTGCTCCCATTTCCAACCTGGAATCTCTAGCAGTTGGAGCAATCCTGCTGTCTTTCAGTGATCAGCTTTAACTTGTTGGCAAGTGGTGCACCTGCTAACATAGATAGAAATATCGCGCTTCATTCCACTCCACCAATATAGTTTCTTCATATTCTGGTACATTTTGGTAGCACCGGGATGAAATGAAAGCGAAGACTTATGATTTTCTCGCAGCACTTCCTGTCTAAGACCATCGACATTAGGAACACAAATACGATTGTCGATCCTCAAAACTCCATCACTATCAACTTGTGCACCCACTTTGTTGTCGGCATTACTTACTCTACCCATAACTAATTCCTTCATACGGTAGAGCAAAGTGTCTTCATATTGCTTAGCTTTAATGCGATCCATAAGAGATGGAGAGATACTAAGCTGGAATAACATGCCTTCGATAAGATTGCAATAAGACAATGCTTTGCTGCGGCTTAAAGCATCTGCTACAACATTTGCTTTCCCCGGTGTATAAGTGATGTCGAGGTCATATGCAGCTAAGAATTCAAGCCATCGGACTTGCCTCTGGTTCAAATCCTTCTGAGAAAAGATATACCTCAAGGACTTATGATCAGTGAATAGTTCGAACTTTGTTCCCAAAAGATGATGCCTCCAAAGTTTCAAAGCAAATACAACAGCAAGAAGCTCAAGATCATGAGTGGCATAGTTCAATTCATGGGTCTTCAACTGACGACCGGCATACGCAATAACCTTCCCATTTTGCATAAGAACAGCGCCTAAACCTTCTCGGCAAGCATCTGTATATACAGTCAATCCTTCACTTCCATTGATGACTGCAAGAACTGGGGCTGAAGTTAACCTGTGCTTCAACTCATTAAAAGCTGATTCACACTTCTCGCTCCAAATGAACTTAACGTCCTTCCGAGTCAAAGCAGTAAGAGGAGCAGAAATCCGGGAAAAGTGCTCAATAAATCTACGATAATATCCAGCTAGGCCCAAGAAACTACGGATATCTGTAGGAGTTTTGGGGGTCTCCCAATCCTGTAGATTAATTGTTATGAATTAGCGAGAGATAAGATTGTTTGAATAGAATTTCGAATATGATAAAACTTACATTGATTATGGCAATCTTAGCTGGATCGACTGAAATGCCATTCTCAGAAACAATATGGCCAAGGAATCTCACTTCATCTCGCCAGAAATGGCATTTAGAAAACTTGGCTTTAAGCTGATGGTTTCTGAGAGTTTCAAGAACATAGCGAAGATGTGTCTTATGTTCTTCCTTGTCCTTAGAGAAGACAAGAATATCGTCAATGAATACAAGAACAAACTTGTTAAGGACATCACGGAAGACTCGATTCATCAAGTCGACGAAGTAAGCAGGTGCGTTGGTCAAACCGAATGGCATAACCAACCATTCATAGAATCCATTCTCGGTCCGGAAAGCTGTCTTATGGATACTATCTTCCGCTATTCTGAGTTGGTGGAACCCAGTGGCTAGATCAAGTTGTGAGAAAACTTTAGCACCATGAAGCTGGTCGAATAAATCGTTGATGCGAGGCATCGGATAACGATTCTTGAGAGTGCGCTTGTTGAGCTCTCTATAATCAACACACATGCGAAGAGATCCATCTGATTTGGTGACAAATACAACTGCAGCGCCCCATTCGGAACAACTTCTTCTAATCAAGCCCTTAGCAAATAGATCCTCAATTTGAGTTTTTAGTTCAGCCTTTTCTTTAGGAGCCATTCTTCGGTGTGGGAGAACTACGGGCGTAGCTCCAAGAAGTAGATCAATACGAAAATCTATTTCCTGTTTAGGCGGGAGAGAGCTGACTTCGCCAAATACATCGGGAAATGACTGAACTATAGGTGTGGTGTCAAGATCATCGGGAGGAGCATCAAGAGAGAATATGAAGCTTCCGGCATATTTCTGAGGTGATTTGCATTTAATGACGAGTGGTAAGCCTTGGTCGCTTACTAAAGAAACTGATCGGGATTTGCAAGAGATGACAGCATCGAATTCGCTTAACCAATCAGCTCCAAGAAAAAGGTTGAATGCTTGAAATCAAAGCACATAGAAATCCCAAGTAAATCGAGAAAAATCATACATCAATGTAACATCTTTGCAAATACTTCGGAGGTTAGCAGGTCCTCCGATGGGATTTGAGACACATAAAGAAGTAGTGGCAAGAGTGGACTCTAACTTGAGCTTATTACAAATGTCAATCGATATAAAGCTATGAGAAGCACCAGTATCGAATAATACTCTAACGGGTGTAGCATGTAAATGAAATATACTACGCAAAGTACCTTGGTCATCCTGAGCGGGTGGTGCAGATGGTGCATGTGTGGTGACAGCAAAAACTCCAGAGGGTGTACCACGCTTGTATAGTGGGCAGTCTTTCTTGAAATGACCTGGCTGTAGGCATACATGGCATAAGTCTTTCCTAGTCGTAGAAGCTGGTGGAATAGCAGCTCCGGTAGATGGACAGCTATTAGCATAGTGGCCCTTCTTATCGCACTTGAAGCATGTGATATTAGCAAGATCGATAGGGCTTTTCTGAGCATATCCCAATCCTGTAGTCTTCTGCCAAGCTTTCTTTTGCTGATCAAAGTTCATCTTCCTCTTCCCGGGCTGGCTAGAAGAGGGCTGAGTAGGGGCAGCCTTGGCAGTGGATCCCTTAGGCTTTGCCTTATATCTAAGGGCATAGTCAACAAGCTCTGTGAAGGTGCAATGGATGTGGCCGGTAAGTAAGTCATAATACTCTGCTCTAGCTCCCATAATGAACTTCTCGTTCTTCAGAAGTGGTGTATCAATCAAGCCGAGTCCGAACTTGGAGAGTTCGTTGAACTTTCTCTCATACTCAGAAAAAGTCATATTGCCCTGCTTAAGATCCATGAAAGCTCTATAAAGTTGGGCCTTCCCAGCAGCTGGCATCCATTGTGTCGAGAAAGTATCCCTAATCCAAAAGATAGACTAGATGAACAATCATTTCAAAGATAGAAGGAAGAATTTAAACCATTAGAATCCAAACCATTCATACCTAAACTGGGCCCAAGTGATGGTGTCCTCCTCGATACGAGAAGTAACGGATTCCCACCAATCTTGTGCGGCATCTTGGAGTTGCCAAGCAGCAAGCTGACGCTTCTGAGCATCAGTAATCTCCAATCCAGAAAATATCTTCTCCAAACCCTTAAGCCATTGCTGAGCCTCTATGATGTTCTCGGATCCAGAAAACTTAGTACCTCCCAGTTGTGAATACTCCTTGCTAAGAGTAGTGAATTTGACAGGAGCTGGAGCGGCAGGTGCAGCCTGGGCAGGACCATTGCCTCTTCCACCTCTAACATTTCTTCTGGTACTCATCCTGAAATACCAAAAGAGATTTAGAACCAAAGATAAGATAATAGAATGCTAAGAAAACTAATCAACGAATCAAAGGAGCTTGAATTTTTTTGAAAGGATTTGGATATTGAATCGATTCTCCTCATTCTAGAGTATTGCTACCCTATCTCTAATGAGTTTCTTTATAATCCCGAACTAAGGTTTTTTTTTTGGGAAAACCAGAGCTCTGATACCAACTGTAACACCCCGTATATTTGGACCATTTAAATTGACAATAATCCACACTTGTCAACTTAAATAATACAAAACACGGAACATTATGGGATTATAAGTACATAAATGTAAATGAGAATCAATACAACATCACAGACTCAGAACAGTCACAGAATAATGCAACGGAAAATACATCGTCATAATAGTAGTTCATGAAGCTACTACAGAGAATACAACAATGTCTCAACATAAAACGACTGAAAAGAGATACAAGATGTCCAATACATAAGTACATCAAATACTGGAACAAAATGATACAGATAAAAGCTAAGCCTTCAGCATCTTCGACCAACCTTGACCAGCAACGGAAAAGCTTCAGACTGACCCGAGCATATGCAAAAGAAACACTCGAGTCAGGACTCAAAATCTTATACAGGATAATCAAATGCATATAATAAATTCCATAACTCAAAGGTGAATATAAACATCATTAAGGGATCGATAAACTTCCTACAGAATACGCTAAATAGATAATGTCTAATCCATAAAGTAAGATATCAAAGTAGGGTTAAGCAGGGCCCATACACCTCTTAACCTGTTTATTCCCAAAAGCATATACAAGACCGTAGTTTCCCCAAAACCGGAAGTCACCAGAGGGCAATCCATATACTAAAGGTACAAATCAAAATCGTAGTTGTCGCGATAGGATAATTAGTATGACAAGGTACATGAGGCGATACCAACTAGGATACTAGTAGTTGCCTGATCCGGACTGATGTTGGGCATAGCAGCTACCACCCCAACACAGCGAAACAACACTTCCAAATCAAGGGGTGCACCCAAATCGAATCACATAAGTAATAGATAAGGTATTGAAGAAGTGTGTCCGCTAGAGATGGCGATCCTCAATGGCCCGGCGCGGCTCCTGTTTTAGTCATGTCAGGGGTCATCCAAAATCGTTCTCTTTCTTCAGTCAACGCGTTCATCAAACCATCCACTTCATTCTGGATCAACACTTCGCGTATATTAGTTATTAAAGTGGTTTTCGGTATCGACAGAGAGTATGTCCATAATCCGATCCCGGTCTCTTTAATAACTACGTATTAATTACCCAACAGTCAACTTTTTATTAAAGTTAAAACAAATCAAATCCAAAGGTCAAGTTGCAAATTTGACTTCCAAATTTGATATTTCATAATTCGATTCGTTTCAATTACTAAAATCATATTTCGAAAAAAAAATTCTAGTTCAAGCCCTATAGTTATCAAAATTTAAGTATTCACGTTAAATCAACATTTCACTTATTAAATCAACTCAAGTTTATGGATTACATGAAATAGTCAATCTTAGTTCAACACATTAAATCAAGTTTTATTCTTTAAACATTCCTAGGTTCATTACTATATCAATTTCATTTACTACGTTCACTTTGTCAAAACTTCGTTTATTCATTCATCAAAAACTCGAAATTAAATCACTTTATCTTCTAACCTATTTACTTCTTAAATCATATTTCGATTAACTTTGTCAAACACTTTGTTCAACTAAACAAATCCGTTTCAATTCATTACATTAATTCGTTCTCATTTATTTCAATTAAATTCATTTCTTTATTCCCACAAATCTAATTTATTTAATTCGATAAAATCCATTTTATTTATTTCAACAAGTTCATTTATTTCATTCAATAAAATCATTTTATTTATTCCAAAACAAATTTATTTATATTTCATTCAATAAAATCATTTTATTTATTCCAAAACAAGTTCATTTATATTTACGTTACCAAATTACAATACAGTTTTCTAAGTTCATTCCATAATTCCAAATAAGTCTCAATTTCAAAACGTTCTTTGTTGACCGTTCGGTTTCTTATTTTAATTATCTATCCTAGGCCAATTCATTCAATTGGGTATTTATCATTTCAACCCGATTCTATTTAAATTCAAAATCAAAACATACAAAGGGAACTTGCAGTGTGATAGCTGGGATGGTGTTAAAGTAAATAAACAAGCAATAGCATCCATTTGCAAAAATTCAACAATTCAAATAATCCTGAAATAATCGTATTAATTCGCGTTTGTTATTTACGCCAATTAATATAACTATTTCTAGAATCTACACTATCATTTCATGTAGATTAAAGATTATAACATTTCGGTTTCACCTGGTCGTTCAATTTCAATTACAACAGTTAATTCAATACGTTCAATAGTCCAAAGTGACATTTATCAAATTCTACGTGTCAAACAATTTAAAGGGTCAATTTAATTAATCAATATTTATCATATAAAGGGGTCAAGTTTAACATATGTCATTCAGGATTTTTATATCTATTCTATATCAAATTCAGTTTCAAATTTATTATCAATTTCAATAACAACAATTTAATATCCCATAGCAAATTTGGCGTCATACTATTCAACATACTAACTTCAATTCAATTTTTAACATTCAATCCATTTAACGTCCAAATTAACATTCATAACATCCAACATCTAATTATCATAGTATAATAGATATTTGAGTCGTGAATAGAAAATATTCACCTTGCGTGGTAAGAAGTTTGACGACGAAGCACGCAGACGATAGATAAGAGCCACGAACAAGCACAACACTAACGAACAACAAACTGCAAGCGAATAATAATTCAATTACAATTTGTTCAATACAAGATATATATATATAGATTGTACATATATATTCATACCAATCAAAGAAGCAGGGTATGACGACAAAAAAGACGAAGCCTAGGCTTGAGATTCCGGATCAGCAGCTGAAATAACAAGACAACGCTGAATATTAATACTTAGCAAAATCTAAACAACGCTATACGCAAAACACTATCTCTGGACAAGACAAGGACCAATGTTTGATGAAAACTACGCGGGTGACCAGCTGGGTAGTGGGTTCGGCAGTGGCCGTTGGTGGTTCGGCTGGTGGTGGCGAACGGGCAGAGGGGTCTCGGCTGAGGCGACGTGGCTGCTGGGGTTGTGGGGTCTGGCGGCAGACTGGGTGGCACGGGGCTGCAGGCGTTGTGGGGTCTGGCGGCAGACTGGGTGGTTGGTAGGGGCTGGGTGGCGAAGTCAGGCGGTTGGGAGGGCTGGGTGGCGAAGTCAGGCGGTTGGGAGAGGCTGGGTTATGGGCTGTAGGCGGTCTGTGTGGCGGTAGCAGGCGGAGTGGGTGGCACGGAGGGTGGCTGGTAGGGCGCGGAGGGTGGCTGGTAGGGTGCGGATCTGGTAGTGGCAGCAGGCGGTTGGGTGGCTGTGGGTTGCTGGGGTCTGGTGGCGGAAACGGAGGGCCTGGGACGTGGCTGGAGGCGGAAGGTGGAGTGGTAGGGCTGTTGTTGGCGAGTATGGGAAGCAGGAGAATGTTCTCACTTTTAAAACAATGGCTGAACAAAGTAAAAGAAGAAAAGGTACAAACCAGTGGAGAAGAAGGAAGGACTGAGGAAAGGAATGAAATGAATTGCTAGTCTTTAGATTTGAAATTTTTTCTCTTGAAGCAGCGTATGGGGAAGTGGTGCAGCATAATGGTAGCATTTTGAAACTCACAAATAACATTAATTCCACTGCATTGGAACTAGAAGGGCTGCTCAGTTCTCTAGGTGATTGCTGACTGGGCTGCTTCGATTCTCACACCAATTCAGCCCAATAGGAGCTGAATAACTGTTCGTAACGGACAGTTTATCAACCGATAAAATGTCAGTAACTTCTAATTCCGAACTCCGAATGACACAAACCAATATACCGTTTTGATCGGCGCGACGAGACGGATCCAACGGTATGAAGATATAAGCGGAAAAATCAGTTTTATAAAATTCGACTTTTCTCTCATTACCGAAAATGCAATAAAAACGCCGAAGAATAAGGTCGACGGAGCTTAAGATGACCGAATTTTGAAAAACGAAAAATGAAGACTTTGTCAGAAGATGGTTTAGAATTTTTCCATGTAAAAATATTCAAGTTTGGAAGATAAAAATTTTCGCGTTTAAAATGAACTGATATGTAATTAAACGCGAACAAATCTTACTTCAGTATTTCTCAACGAAATTTGGCGCACGCCTATGTCTATCAAGACGTATTCCAATTTGTGAAGTTTGGATAGCAGCGGAAATTGTTTGTGAAAATTTGAATTTTCACATCAAATAACGATTTTAAAATTTTAAACTGGGTCTGAATTTCAGGGTCGTTACAGGGAGGCTAGTTATCTCTAGTCTGAAAAGCTTGTTCCTCATTCTATCTCCACTGTTTATTCTGCTCTTGCTGGTTGTAGTATCCCCCCGATATTCAGATGGCATCATAGAGTTTGGAATGGTCACTACTCTCATATATTAAATTTCCTTCTTTGAAAGATGCTTAGAAATGCTTTAATGACTAAATCAAAGTTAAGTTCAAGAGGGCTTACTATTGATAACATGTGTGTTTTCTGTGATAACCACACTAGGGACAATGTGCATTTATTTTTCAATTATGCATATACTTTCTCTATTTGGGCTGCTGTACTATATAAGGGAAGCTTTCATCCTCCTTTGAAGTTTGCTTTTGATGAGTGGAATAGGATTTTTAAGGCTACTCGGTGGAAAAATGAAAAATCCCTTCACCTATTACTTTGTTTGAAGTGGTGCTTGATGAGGTTTGGACGAAAAGGAATTAAAGTTTTTTGAAATGAAAAGTGTCCATGCAAAGGTGACTTGTAATGTTATATATAGTCGAGTAAGATTTAGTGCAGTGTTGCATGGCTTACTCAGTGATCATGATGCTGAGGCAATATGGTCTTGCAGTGCTTGATTGTGCTGTTGTGTGTTTTTCTGTTTAGTGCTTTTTACCTTTTTTCTCCTCTTTATTTGCCTTTGTTACTTTTGGAGGAATTAGCCTATTTTTTCCTATTTTGTTTCTGTGTTTAATAAATTTGGAAAGGGCCCAGTTCAACCCTGCTAGCTTAGCAAAAAAAAAATTTGAATGTGAACGATGTTGGAATTTTGACCAAAACCAAATTTGATAAACCAATGTGATATAGTTTTAACAAAGAGAATTAATATAAATAATTGTTACTACCGGATACCAATTATAATAAGTAAAATTAAATTTCACCAAAAAATGTGTAAATGATAAGTTAAACCAAAATGTAACAATACTGGCCAAGGTGACATGCGAATGTTAATATTTGAATTATTCGATATTAATCGTTGACTAAATTTACACATTTGAGTCACACAACTGAAATAAAGAATACTCTTAATGAACCATATGATTTAATTAATTTATAATCATTATAAATTAATTAAATTAATTAATATTTATGAAATATTAATTATTAAATTTTATTTAATTTGTTTGAATGCCATTAATATTTAATAAAGTGCATTATAAAAGTAATAAATGCACGTATCGATATACGTTATCAATATATTTGTTTAAGTTGAATTTAAATAGAATATATACTAAGTGGGTTTTTTAATCAATTTAATTAATTAATATTTATGAAATATTAATTATTATAATTTTAGTTGATTTTTTTAATACCATTGGCATTTAATAAAGTGCGTATATAAAAGTTGTAAACACGTGGATCGATTTATGATACCAATAGAACATTTAAGATTTAAATAGATTAAATGCTAAGTGAGTTTAGAATTTTTTAACCCCACAAGACATTTACTATGGTCGACCATAGATGATAAAGAAAGAGAGGATTTGATGAGATTTAATTGAGAATTAGATAGAGAAAGTGTTAAAGGAGGGAATTAGATAGAGAATGTTCTCTTTAAAACTATTCTCTATTATTTATTTTATTCTCTCTATAGACAATTCTTTCTTGGCAAAACTATTTCACTCCTCACCTTCAATCCATGATTGAACTTTTAATAGCCTCCTATGCCCAAAATTTTCAAAATGAATTCAAATTAGAATCAAAAATGAAAATGGAATTCTTGCCTCTCAATTTTGGTAAGATCTAAAGGTCGATTCATTGAAATTTAGGAGTTTTTATCATCAAGGTGTTTCTCTTGGCTACATCTCAAAAGTAATATTTTTTATTTATATATGAATTACAAAATCTATATGTTTTTAATTCTTCGCCTCCACTATCTCTTTTCTTATATGAATTTTGGATCATGTTATGAATATCAGATTCCTTCCTTTGAATCGGTTGTATTGTCATCATGTTAATATGTTTTAACATCACCTTGTTCTTTTACATGTTATTTATGTGTTATCAGTGATAATAATTATGGATTCATCACTGCTCTTGTTTTTTTTTATTAATATTGTGTATATATTTTAGATCTGAATCTCATTATCACGAATTTGTATATACCTAGGTTGTCTAATTTCCTTTAAGAATATCATTGTTTGAATTTTTTTGAAATTTTTTTTATTAATACATTAGGTTTCATACCATAAAGGTTATAAATTGAATGTTTTTACCCTAAATTTTGAAAAAAAAATTGATAATTGATTACTTGAAAATTAAGTGAATTTAAAATCCATAAGTTGATTTAAAAAAACTTTAAACCTATTGATTTGTTTTAACAATTGGACTTGGATTATTTTGTTTGAAGATATCACATTTGAGCTACAAACTAGATGAATATATATTACAATGCTGTTTTGTTTCAAAACATTGATTTCTTTACATCTCATGATTTATTTCTTAAAATAATAATTAGATCTATGTTAAGTTATTTTGTTCCTAGATATGACTTTTAAATTACTAACTAGATGAATATAATTTTAAATGTTGTTTTTTTAAACATTTATTTGGTTTGTGCACACACACACACACAGATGTGTGTGTGTGTGTACGTATGTATACACACGCATGCACATGCACATACATGTGTGTATGTACGTACTTATTTAAGATTCATAAAATATACTTTTATGTAAAGTATTGCAATATTTTATTAAACTATCTTTTAAATAAACTAATTTTACATAGTCCAGTCTAACTTTAATACATGTTTTGCAAACAAAGTTCATTCTAATGTAAACAAATACTAACACACATATTAAATAAATAATATTAAAAAAATTATTTTGAAGGAAAAAGGCATATGTAAAGGAAAATGTGTCTATTGCGGTATAAACCTCAACACCTGATCAATGTTCACATTAACCATGCACACTTCCACATGTTGCACTTGCACTTTCACACGTCGATGCATTTTATGTGCTCATTTACTATACATACAACTTAAAATTAAATTTAAGTTAATTTTGAAACAAATAAAATTAAAAAATATTTTATTCGAAATTTCAGATCATATCTAAAATCAGTTTAGGTTTCTTAAGTTTAATTAGAATCAAAATGGAAAGAAAATTTTGAAATTCGCATATTTGACCCGCTTCTGACCGGTCCAGTTCCAATAATAGTGTCAATGTCAAATAATTTATGCAGTCTAAATTAGTCATGTTAATGCAAACTAATTAACCATACCTATTTTGTAGGGTATCTATAAAAATAGTGTTTAGGTAGGATTTGGGTAATTAAGTACTCTACCCTACCTAGCTACTGGCTTGATCCAAAAAGTAAAGTGAGTCCAAAGGTTAACCTTATAGAAAAGGCCCAATTAGGAACTAGGCATTGGGCTAATTTTCAAAATATGTTTCGAAACCAAAAAAAATAAATTTAAAATGTAAAATTTAAAATAAGAAATATATTATAAATGTTCGAACTTCATCTCTAGTCGTCCGAATGTAGAGAAAACAGCTAGTTCTTAAAAAGGCGTCTTCACATCTCTTAGCGCCTACGGTTGCTTCTCTTTATTGATGGATAATTCTAAAATATTGTGACTCTATTTTACATCCCTACAGTACCTATAATATCCTTTAACCATCTCTAAGTCAATATACAATTGAATGATATGAAATTCATACCTAAACTCTCAAAACCAAAAGCATTTACACTGTTCTTCAAAAGATTCATGTGATAAAGAGATTTTCGGCTAGTGTGCTTCATCTCCACATCCCATATTCTATTCGAATAAACTCCTTAGCCTCTACACCTTCACTCGATATCATTTAATTTGGTTATAGGAGTCCTTATACTAAAAGGAGACAATCTATATATGGAAGATACATTGTGTCAAGAAGTAACTTTTTGTTACATTGGTTGTTCAAGTCCTGTTTGGTTATTCAAGTGGAATCGTTGTAAGATACCTATTCCTCAAGGTTAAGTGAGGGTTGCTTAGTTAATTCTAGAAGGAGCCTGGGATAGGACATAGGAAAGAAGGTCTGGACCTGTATAAAATTGATTGTGTGATCTACTATATTATTTTCTTTGCCTTTACATTCTTTTAATTACTGTCGGCCATGTTCGATACTGTGATAGCGATTAACAAAAGGTATCAGAGTCGGTGTTCTACTGATCGTAACAACAACCTAGAACAATATCTAGAAAGAAAAGATTCGGTCAGAGCTCAAAGATATTTGAGAAAAAAGAAATTTTTTGAAAGCAAGCAACAATCAATAGAACCAAGGTACATGTGTTGCGTGGCTAATCTCAGATCAAAATCGGTATGCTTAGATTCTTTATACAGTGATCTTTCATAAAAGCATGGAACTTATTAAAAGATTTTAAAATGTAATGAAAGGTCATTTCTATTGATTTAGCTAAATTAGATGATTGTGTGTGTAAAATTAGTATTTTAAAGGAAGAAAAATAAGTTTTTAGTAAAACAAACTAGAGTATTTGATAATACAGTGGAAGAAATTGTTTTGCAAAAGGATTTTCTATTACACTACAAGAAAAACCATTTATAGTTGCAAAAATCGGTGGCGTTTTATTGTAAATGCAACAAAAAATAGATTACCAAATAATATAAACGTGGCAAAAAATAATTCACGTTTCCCGCTTCTAAAAAAAAGAGTCCGCGCGAACTAAATAAACGTAACCTATCATTTTACTCTCGTACTTAACAAAATTCTCGTCCTTAATTTGCTTTCTTCTTCAGAAAAAAAATTTCCCCTTTTAATCGTGTTAAATTTTCATCGCACTCAAGTATCATCGTCAACTCCGTCGTTTCCCCCTTACTCAACATCGAGTCGCGGCAGCCAGCAGATCTAGGTATATTTAGGTATGAATCTTTTAAATCGATTAGGTATATTTAGGTATGAATCTTTTAAATCGAATTTGTGATTCTATTTGGATTTTATATGAATTTGAATGCATCTTATTTTCGTATTTTTTCCTAAACTATTACTGAAATGGTTGATTTAACCCTAATTGCAATGATCTGTTGGGATATCTGCTTTGGTTTCTTTGAGTATATGAATGTTCTGTTGAAGTGGTTCAGTGAATCAATGGTTGCTTACTGAGAGGAGGTTGAGGTTGCGTGTTTCGGGAATTTGGTGGGTTCAAGTAGCATTGATGGAGGTCAAGGGTTTGTTTGCGATTGGGTATTGGCTGGCTCGATGGTTGAGAGTGGTAAATGTTGGAGCATAAATAGTCTTTTGTGGAGTGGCAGGCACTGGAAATATGTCAGTTGTGTGGATGTGAGGTAGTGAAGAGGAGGCGGTGAAGTTGACTGTTGGTTTGGTAAGAGGAAACTGTTGGTTTGTACATTCTAAGGCTTTTAATTTATATGCAGTAATTCTATAATTTGCTAGACTTAGGCTTTGAATTCATGCATGGATTAATTATAAATACATGTAAATCTGAGGTTAAATGCAAAATATAAGTGTAAAATTTATATTTTTGGAGGTTATATGCAGTAGTGCTACAAGTATTTGTACTTCAACGTCTAGTTATTTTTCTGATTACAACAGATAACCAATTTATACGTCAAAGATTGGAAACTTATTTGCCTTCAAATGTCGATAATGTAAAAAGGCTGGGTTTTTCTAAACAGGTGATAAAACCATGATTAACTTAATATGTATTTTGAGAATTAGAACAAATAATCTAATACTAAAGCTCACTTTTTTTTTTTCCTTTTTTCATAGAACTAGTATAGAATACCGACAATGAGCAATGAATTTCGTGCATGCTGCAAAGAGGAATGTAAGAAGTGTAGAAACATTTTTATGCCCTTGCAAGGATTGTCGGAATCTTAGTCGTCATGATGACCAAATCATCGTTGAACATTTAATTATAAAAGTAATGGATCCTAAATACATTGACGGTGTATGGTTTAACCATGGTGAAGAGATAAATGTAGAGAATAAAACAAATACGTTTGACGTATATGAACTATTCAAGATGATTCACTATGAAGATGAAGATTTTTTGAATCAAGATTTTTTTGATGATGATAAAGACGATGTTGATTCTCGAAGAAAAAAGGATGAGTTAGTCAAGAACTTGGAAGATGCAGAAACTCCATTATATCCTGGTTGCACAGATCACACAAAATTATCTGCCATCACCGTCTTGTATAATCTTAAATGCGAGACTGGCTTGTCCGGTAGTGGTTTTGATAAGCTTTTAGCTGTGCAACATCTATTTCTGCCGAAGGATAACGTGCTTCCCAAAACCTTATATGAAGTCAAGAAATTTCTTAAAGCATTCGACATGGGTTTTGAAAAGATACATGCTTGTGAGAATGATTGTTGCCTTTTTAGAAAAGAATACAAAAATTTAGAAAGTTGTCCAAAATGTGGTTCCTCGAGATGGAAGAAAAATCAAGATACTGAAGAGGTTATACAAGGTGTTCCAGTTAAAGTATTGAGATATTTCCCAATCATTCCATGGTTTAGACGAATGTATAGATCTCAAAAGATGGCTAAAGAATTAAGATGGCATTTTAATAATAAAAGTAACGATGGAAAAATGCGTCATCCCGTGGATTCTATGATATGAAAAATGGTGGATGAAAAGTATAAATCTTTTTCATCTGATCCACGCAATCTTAGGCTTGGTCTTGCTACAGATGGATTCAATCCATTTTCCATGTTGAGTTCGAAATATAGTTGTTGGTCGGTAATGCTTGTGACATACAATCTCTCGCCTATGTTGTGTATGAAGAAAGAAAATATTATGTTAACTTTACTTATTCCAGGCCCGAAGCACCCGGGAATGATATTGATGTATATTTGGCGCCTTTGGTGGAAGACTTGCATCACTTGTGGTCTAATGGAGTTACTGCTTATGATGCATTTAGTAAAACTTTATTTAAACTGAATGCAATTTTGTTATGGACGATTAATGATTTTCCGGCTTATGGAAATCTTGCTGGATGTCGTGTGAAAGGGCAAAAAGCTTGCCCATTATGTGGTGTCAATACCCATTCTCATTGGTTGAAACATAGTCGAAAGTTCACCTACATGGGTCATAGAAGATTTCTACCTCCTTTAGATTCACGGAGGAAACAAAAGGCATTGTTTGATAATACCATAGAGACAGATGGTGCTCCTAGAATGCTTTCTGGGAGTAACATCTATGCATTATTGAAGGATTATCCAAATGATTTTGGAAAAGGAATAGAGGAGAAAAGTAAGAAGAGAAAGCATGTCTATGATAAAGAAGATGAATATGATGATACTAACAGTTCTACAGAAGTAGAGCTATCAAGGTGGAAAAACTACCAATTTTCTTTGATTTGCCTTATTGGGAGGTTAGTGGTTAATTTATTTATTTTTCATTGTTTTAATACAAGAAAAACCCAATAATGCATTATTGTTTTGGTTTTCATAGGAACTTCCATTACGTCACAATTTAGATGTGATGCATGTGGAGAAGAACATTGGTGAAAGCCTATTGGGCACAATGTTGCATGGAAATAAATCCAAAGATGGAACCAACTGTAGAAAGGATTTAGAGGATTGGGGAATTCGAAGTGAGCTTCATACACAACCTCGTGGGAATAAAACATATCTTCCACCGGCTCCATATATGTTGTCAAAATCCGAGAGAAAAATATTTTTCAAAAGACTGTATGATTTCAAAGGACCGGATGGCTACTGTTCAAATTTAAAAAATCGGATTTCGTTGTCGAATTGCAAAATTAGTGGATTGAAGTCACATGATTACCATGTATTAATGCAACATTTATTGCCAGTAGCATCGAGAGGGTTCATGGCAAAGAAGGCAAGAAAAGCGATAATTCGCTTATGTTCTTTTTTCAACAAATTATGTCAACGTGTTCTTGATAGAGAGAAGGCAGAACAAATCAATGTTGAAATTATTGACGTTTTATGTGAGCTTGAAATTTTTTTTCCACCATCTTTCTTTGATATAATGATACATTTATCCATTCATCTTGGAAAAGAAGCACAAATGTGTGGACCTATTCATTTTCGATGGATGTACCCATTCGAAAGATATATGAAGACACTCAAAGATTATGTCAGAAACTATGCACGACCAGAGGGATGTATTGCAGAATCGTATCTTGCAATAGAATGCATGTTGTTTTTCAATGAATTTTTGAAGAAATCGGGACATATAGAGGAGAAAGGAGCTCGAAATGAAGATTATGAAAGTATTAGAATATTAAAGGGACGTCCAATTTCAGCATCGAAGACAATTAAATTGCCAGTTAATGAGAAAGAAAGTGCTCATTTAGCTGTGTTAATGAATATGGTCGTGGTGGAACCGTTTATAGAGTAAGTTTATGTTATATTGTTTTAAATATTTTGATGTGTTCGCAATGATATATATAACTTATAATCAACTGTTCAATACTAGTTTGCATTTGGAGGAATTAGAAAATTCAGACCAACGCATGACAAAAAATGCGACCTTACTTTGGGAAACACATACAAAAAGTTTTGTCGATTGGATTAAAAGGAAGGTTAGTTAGATTTCAAATATATTCTCATTCAACAATCAATATTACTATATAAATTTACATGCTAAATGAAATTTGTTGTAGATACCTATTACCTCCAAGGATTATAATGACATGTTAAAATGGATTGCTTATGGTCCGAAGGATGATGACATGTCTTTCAAAGGATATATCATCAACGAGCAACGTTTTCATGTAAAAGATTTAGGGAGAGAAACTCAGAATTGTGGGTTGACTTTTGATGCAACTACTATGTGTAGAGCAAGTGCTAAAGATATGTCCCAAGTGGTTGATGTGGTCACTTATTATGGAATATTGACAGATATAATTTTATTAGATTATCATTTGTTTTATAATCCAGTTTTCAAGTGTCGTTGGACGTATAAAGGAAATGGAGTAAAAGGTGATGATGATGGGTTCACTCTTGTTAATTTACATCAAGCATCATTTTCACGAGACCCATACATACTTGCATCTCAAGCAAAACAAGTATTTTATTCAAGAGAGAACGATGTTTCTAATTGGTACGTTGTAATGAAAGCACCGTCAAGAAGTTTTAATGATATAGAGGAGCACGATTGCATCGAGGAAGATATTCAAGTGGTGGAAGATGAAATAACTGAAGCGGATGATGAAGTTGTTTGCTATGTTAGAGAGGATTGCGAGGGCATAATTGAGTAGATTATATGTTCTACTTGAGCATAGTTGTTCATTTGCTTTAGTGATGGTTGAACTTATATATTAAATCCGGGCTATTTGGAAATTTCATTGAACTTGTATTGATTTTCTTTAGTGATTGTTGTTCATTTGCTGCACTAATGCTTTGTTTTTTTTAATGTTGCGAATGGCTGTTAGTTTGCACCATTTAATTTTCTAATCCATTGCAAATGCATGTACCATTCAATTTTTGTTCTTTGTGTTTTGATCTTTGTATACTTCCATAGACAAAGCATTATATGTTCTTATCAATTCTGTTTGCATATATTGCTTGATAATGAGTAGTGTTCTTATCAATTCTGTTTGCATTACATGTACATTTTCTCATAAAATTACAAATCTGTTCATCATCTCAAGGCTTTTAGGCCTGCTTGTTTGGTTTGCAAACTGCCACATCTCTTTTCAGCTACATGTTGATGATATTTAAGTGTTGTTTGTTAATATTTATCGCTACTTATTGTTTACATGTGCTTATTGGTTTATACTGTGTTTTCTGTCACTTGCAGAAAAATACGTCTACAACATCTGTACGTACCCGCTTGTAGAGAAAGGCTGAAGAACAAACAGTCAAAGCTAAGAACAAACAGTCAAAGCGAAAATGTAAAGTTCCAGCTAGTATAAATGAAATAGAAGAACAACCAGACAATGCTAAGAAGCAAGCCACTGTTCACAATGAAGAAGACGAACAACCACTAGATGATATCCCCTCTGACCAAAATGAAGGACTCCGCTCAGAAAATGAAACCCGTCCTGAACAAACTGTTGATGCCGAGCTGGAAATTGGGAAACAAAGTGAAGTTGAAGTCGAAAGTACATCTCGGAAAAGAGGCGGTAGAGGTCCAGCAAAAGCAAAAAGACTCCCGTCATGCAGTCAGGATCGAATTGAAGTTGAGTTCAATGATCTAGGTATACCAGTAGGGCAAGGGTCGGTATATTTATCCTCTTTTCTTGGACCGCTTATGCGGGAGAAGGTTCCATACACCATTGATGATTGGAGGAATATTAGTGATGACTTAAAAGAAGTTTTGTGGCAGTCGGTTCTGGTATGAAGCAGGCATCTATTATTTAACATTCTGACTCTAATATGTTTTGAAAATGACTTCTAATATTGCATGGTCTTGCCAATTATAAATTGAAATTGCCATCTAATAACTTCTGGATAAATTGAAAAATAGTTCTTGCCAATTATAAATTGAAATTGCCCTCTAATAACTTCAGAAAACCTTTCAGATTTAATTAAATCTGTCGTATTTAAATTAAATAAATTTTACTAATATCATGTTTTGATGTATTGTTGCAGATTAGATTTAAATTGGAAGAGGAATGGCAAAGAAAAGCTATATTTCAACAAATGGGAGTACTTTGGAGATCGTCAAAAAGCAAATTGGTTCGAAACTTGCAAAAAGCGGAGAACGATGAGGAAAGACATAAACTGAAACCTACAAACATAAAAAGCATAACCGATTGGAGGAAGTTTGTGAAGGCGAAAACAAGTCAGGAGTTTAAGGTAAATCATTCCTACTGAACTCATCTGGCATGTTTCTGCAAATCCATCTACATAGTTAGCAACCGATAAATTTCTTTAGAAGTGAAGTCCAAGTGTTGGTGGATGTTAAGGGTTCCTGTTTAGGTATTAGCTACAGGAACCTATGACAGAACAAAATACAAATGCATTATGACAAGCACAGGAACATTTTAAATGAAGTAAAAAAAACACTTTGCAAGTTAGTTCAATCTATAAATATTATTAGTAGATATGGAATGATGTATATGTCACTGAGTTATCCAGCATTAATAATACCAAATAAGTATATGACCATGATGAATTGATTTTCAAATAAATTGCAATCCTCACCATACATATTTACCCTACATTATAAATATTAGATAGTTTTTCTTTTTATGATTTTGGTTGTTAAATTCTATCATCTTTCAATATTTTCAGCAAAAAAGTGAGAAATATTCAGCCCTTAGGTACACACAACTTCCGCATACAACCGGTCGTAGGGGAATGGCTAGAAAGACCGAAGACATGGTAAGTTAATTAACTATAGCATTATTTAACATTATTTTATACCTGTCAGTTTATTAATTTAATGTTATTCTATTTTTAGAAAAAAGAAAGTGTAGATCCATCGTCCATAAGTAGAGCTGATGTGTGGATTATATCTCACATTAAAAAAAATGGTGAACCAGTGAACATGGAAGCTGCGAATACTATTGTAAAATTGTTTTTAATTTTATTGGTATATTTTTTTTGAAACTATGATATTTTTACCATTGTACATTATCTATGTATATTTATTTATATAGGAGGAGATCAAAAAATATGGTAGCCTATCCCAATCCAGCTCGACACAGAATGATATTGGAAAAGATGCTCTTGTACATGTACTGGGACAAGATAAACCGGGACGGTTAAGGGCATTGGGTAGGGGTTGCAATTTAACCAAGCTAGCTTTGGCCCAGTCCAAAGATAAACAAGTGTCTCAGTGTCGAGAGGAAATAGTAGAATTGAAGGGAATGATATAGACTCTGATGGACCAGAAGGTAAATTTTTGGAAATTAATTTATATTCGTAAAATATTAATTTATATTCGTGCTTCACTGCAGGGTAAAGAAAGTTCGAGAAGGAACTCACCTGATTCGGTAAAAATAATATTTATATTACTCAATAAATGAAATTTATATTTATATTTTTTAATCCAGTAATTGATTTAATTTTCGGTTGATTAATTGTAGAGCGACGACGAAGTATGTTTGCTGTTGAATTGGGATGGAACCTCTGGAGTTGTTGCCCATGGGAGGCTGTTGTCCATGGACCCAGATGACGTTGTCAATGGCATTCGTCTTGGACCAAATGCTGGGAGCGTTGTTATAGATTCAGTGGATAAAGCAGATACTTATTTATGGAGGCCTACACCTGAAATGGCAGTCTTAGCATACGCTAAGAATAAGGTAGTTGCTTGGCCATCAGTTTGCATCAAGGTCCCGCTGCGAACACGGTTGAACTGTAGTGCAGCCAGTACGGTAATTTTTTTCACGTTAAGTATATTAGTGTAATATGCTGCGAGCTTATTGATGTCTAAAATGCAGCGAGCACACCCCCCATCTGAATAAATATTTAACACATATTCGTTGTTTTTGTATAGCATACTAAAGTCTTGAATTTCACTTCTCATTTTTAGAGTACCAGCATCATCGAAGACACTTGCAAGATTTACAGTTGGACTGAGGGTGAAGGTGTAGTTGCCGAAGGAAGAATCCACGCCACTGATCCAAAATATACTGTTAATGGTACTCCACTCGGTCCGTCTGCTGTTGTGATTCGGGTGGACAAAGTAATAAATAAAGATGCTTATTTGTGGCGACCCACATCTGATATGTCGTGCATTGGAGATGCAGTTGGTAGGAAAGTAGCATGGCCAAGATCAAAAGTAGAAGCTGATCAAGAAATACTAGATGAGAGTCGTGATGATACTGAAAATGTTGTGAATTCTCCCATGAAATCCGCACATATGGTCATGAATAAATCGCAAAATGTAAGTATTAATTTTCAAATTTGAAGAAGTTAACTGTGTATGAAAGTTTATTTAATGTGCATGTATACATTGTGCATAATAATCTCTTTTCTTTCAGCCGATTGCAACCATGCAAAAGGATGCCAAATGCCAGTTGATCGATTTGGGTGGAGCAGACGTAGTGGCTGAAGGAAGTATTGCATCAACTGATCCGATAACGATGGTCCATTGTCGTCCATTGGGACGTAATGCTGTAAAAGTTTGGATTGAACTGGTGATAGTTCCAGATGCAGAGATATGGAGACCAACATCGGGTCTGACGTGCATGGATGATTGCTTTGGCGTTCCCATAGCTTGGCCAATGGAAAAAATCATTATTAAGTCAAAATGAAAGGTATATAATTTTTTTTTATATATACATTAGGAATGCTAGCAGCTAAAGTGCAGATAGATTTTTGGTAAAATGATATAAGTACATAAGTAGGGGTGTTATATTCGAATTGTGATTGAATGATTGTGATTGGTGGTTCAGGTTCAGGGGAGGGAAAATAATTGATGGTGAGGAGTTATGTATGGATTGTGGTGGAATGTTAGTTGAATTGATGATGAGGAGTTATGTATGATTTGATGGTGAGCAGTACAGTGATAGTGTAGGAAGAAGTGGCAAGGTAGTTGAGTGTTGTGGCAGTGCAGAGAAGTGGTCGATTGTCATCCATATGTTTTGTTTCAGTACATTGCTTATTTAAGAAGTTTTAAGTTCAGGTTTTGTTTTCTCACTCTTTTGTTCTGTTCTTTGTTGACAGGTAGTTCAGGTTTTGAAGACATCAGCAATGACAGGTAGTTCAGGTTTTTATGGTGGTTCAGGTTTTGCTCGGTACTTTGGTTATTTCAGATGTTTATTTCAGATGTATATGTACGGTTATGACGCTTATGGTAGTTTGGTTATAACACTTATGGTAGTTTGGTTGTGTATGTGTACGGGTAGCTTTTTGTCGACACCTATGTATGTGGATGTATGAATGTCTATGTATCTTGTGGATCTTCAATGCGTATACGTATTTTGTAGTTGTTTAATATATTGTATTCAAAAGTGTATGTGCTTGCGTATTCTGTTATTATATAATTGGATGCTAGATCAGGGGTAAATCTGGAGTAGCAGGTGGAGGGAAACAAACGCTACTGGATATTATTTATTTTGGTAGCGTTAAAATGTCGCTACAAAAGAGTGATTAAAAACTCAAGTACACTTATGCTGGCGTTTATTAAGCGCTAAAAAAATGTATATAACGCCATGAAAAGGTAACGTGGAGGAGAAAACCCTTTCGGTGGCGTTAAACAGGCGCTACAAAAAATTTAGATAACGCCATAAAAAAGTATCATGGAGGAGAAAACCTTTTCGGTGGCGGTAATAGGCGCTACAAAAAAGGAATTCTATGGCGTTATAAAAACGCTATCAAAAAAACAAATTTGGTGGCGTTTAAAAAAGTGCAACTAATACTCGAGGATTTTAGTGGCATGTTTTCTCGTAACGATTATCGGAACGCCACTAAAAATACGTAGTGGCGGTTTTTGGGCGCTACAAAAAATCAGTTTTCTTGTAGTGTTAAAAGATAATGAGCGTTTAAATAATAAAAATATTGATCTTTTGAAGGAAATAAAAGTTTTGCAAAATAAAAAATGTTTTTTAAGAATTCTTTAAATGATTCTAATTCTAAAGTTTTGTCTCTTGAAAAAGAAAACAGTTCCTTAAATGATAGAAATCTAGAATTAATTAAAGATTGTGAACTTTTAAAAGATAATAATATTATTTTGCAAAAATAATTTTTGATTTTAAAGCGTTTTTTGATAAGTTAAATGAGAAGATCACAATTTTAATAAAGGAAAAATGATTTACTTCTTTAACTACGAATACCAAAGGTCACAATGATAGAACCGGTTTAGGTGATAAACAAGATAAATGTAGAAATAATACTAGATATGCTTTCATGTATGCACATTTTAATACTAGTGCTAAACAATGAGATAGTCCTAAAACCCCTTTATGTCATGAAAGTACCCTACCTAGAAATAGAAACTATTTTTCAAGTATAAACTCGATTACATTTGATTTTAAATTATGGGTTCCTGCAAATCTAACCAATCATGATGAATAATTATATATTAGCAATTATTACGACACTGATTAATAAAGAAAATTATAAGGGATCAACCACATCCAATTGGATATGGTTTCCTTAGCCATGAACCTTATATTTTTAGAAAAATGAGTATAATTTTGCTTACACTTGACATATGTGTTAGATACTCATCACTTTGCATTAGTGTTAAATTATTTTTTATTTTACTTATCCATGATACTTCTTATCTCTTTTATAAAGGGGATGAAAAGTACACATATATAGAAAAAGTACATAGATGCATTTCTTAAGAAAGATATTACATTTAGGGGGAGTTTATAACATATAATATGCCTTTTCTCTTATCTCTTTTCATTGATGAAAAAGAGGAAGAAGAACATGTGCTTTACATATTTTATATTGACGTTATAAGTAGTTGAGAGAAATAAACTTATTATATATATATAGCATATATTAAGGGGGAGCTATCATTTTATATTATAAATTTTTTTTGTTGTCATCGTCAAATAGGGGAAGAATGAAAAAACCATATCTATGGTGTTTTGATGATAACAACTAAACAACAATGCCACTAACAATTTCATCAAGTATATTATAGTAGTAAGCATTCAATAAAGGCAACAAGAATAAAAGCATGCATTAGAGAATACTTCATAAGAGTACATAAGCTTTAAAAGACTTACAATGCTATTAACAAACTACTGAAACACATCAAAGCCAAAGTATTTACAAACCGGGTTTTAGAAATCTACATATAAAAATATTATTTTACATAGGTTCAGTCGACTGAACCCATTTTCAGTCGTTTGAAGGCAGCTGACTGAAAATAAATTTAGTTGACTAAACCATTCGACTACAAATGCACTTCAAACTACTTTTTTGGCTATGGTCTCAGGATTGAATTTCATAAAGAGTTAGCTGACTAAACTCCATCTCTAGTTGATTGAATGCATAGAAAATGGCTAGTTCTTGAAAAGGCTTCTTCACATCTCTTCGTGCTTATGGTTGCTTCTCTTCATTAATGGATATTTTTGAAAGGTTATAACTCCATTTTAGCATCCCAACAACACCTATAAAATCCTATAACCATCCCTGAATCAATATAAAACACAATGCTATGAAATTCATGTCTAAACTCTCAAACCCAAAAGAATTTACCCTGTTCTTCAAAAGATTCATGTGATTTAGAGATTTTCGGCTAGTGTTCTTCATCTCCAAATCCTATATTTTGTCGAATAAACTCCTTAGCCTCTATCCCAGCACTCAATATCATTAGGTTTGATTATACGAGTCTTTGTATTAAAAAAAGACAATTCGTATATAGAAGATACACTGTGTCAAGAAGTAATTTTTTTACATTGGTTGTTGAAGTCATATTCGGTTGTTTAGGTGGAGTCATTGTAAGATACCTATTCCTCTAGGTTAAGTGAGGGTTGCTTAGTTAATTCCAAAAGGAGTCTGGAACAGATGTAGGACGAGAGGTTCGAACCAGTTTAAAATTGGCTATGTGATCTATAATATTATATCCATTGCATTTACATTCTTTTGTTATTGTCACCCACCTTCGATCCTGTGCATAGCGATTAACAACAAAGACCATAGGTTTGGAGTTGTATATGTACAGCTGATGTAGTGTTATCCATCGCTTGTGGGCATATGATTTATTGAGCAAACACATGGTGTAACGACCCGATATTTTCAACCATTCGCATCCATTATAAGTGTATAGGTAAACACTCATGCCGGAGTTGAATTGCTCAAAATACCGCGTTGTAATTAAAATTTGGCAAATCTCAGAATATACAGTAAATAAATATAATCACAGATCACAGACACAGAGTAAAATAATGCAACGGAAGTAAAAGAAATAGTAGTTCATGAAGCTACTATCTAAATATGTCAGAGTTACATAAGATACAACAGAAGAAATAGAGTACAACAAAAGTCTCAATAAAATAACCAAGTACAAGCTGAGTAGAACAACGGAACTGAAATAGATAGGATAAGACAAGCAGATAATCTCCAGCAATTCAAATCTCCAAGCGAGTGGAAATCCAAATCTGTGAATAACTCAGGCTGACCCGAGCGTAAAGCAAAACACAAAACACTCGAGTCAGGACAATATATACTTATATTATGTAAACCAACTCAAGCGAACTGTAATAAGGGTACAAGTAACTTAGAAGATGCTTGGGACCGGCCATCCTCTAAGGATCCGTTAAAATATCTACTATGTAGTAATATTCGCTATTATAATAGTGTCTAAATAAGTAAAGTATAATCATATAGAAAATAGCGTTAAGGGGATGGAGAACCTTAACGTGGTCGGATCTTAAAATCATAATCGTAGTAAAGCTCGATATGGTAGGTGACACGGCACAACTAGGCAATGCCAGGGTAGATATACCAATTACGCACACGGACTGATGGATACGCATAGCAGCCACTACCGTTCCACCTCGAACAACACTCCTAACTTGGAGGATGGCCATCTAATCAATCACAAGTAAGAGTATAATATCGAAGAAATGTGTCCGAGAAGAGGTGCTACCTCACTGGTCCGAGATCGCTCCTGTTTTAGCCACCTTATGCCAAGTCACGGGAATTGGGTCCACGTAACATACCTTAAGAACGTCGCCACCATCCTACTTCATTCTGGAATCCCCACCGCGTACACAGTTGCTAAAGTGGTTTTCGATAAAACAGAGAGTATGTCCATATCCGATCCCGGTCTCTTTAACAACCCAACGTTATTATAACCCGTGGTTATAAGTTTAAAAACAGTTTATACTTCAAAATAGAATATCATTTCAAATCCAAATCTTTATCAAAATAAAGATTAAATCAATTCCAAACCATTTCCATATTTTTAAAATATCATATCATTTCAAAACTTCATTTCAAATCATTTTAATATTCCAAATATCATTTGAGTTCAAATCTAAATATTCAACTTTAAATACCTTTTAAATTTAAAGGTATACTTCATTTATTATCATTTCAAGTCACCTTTTAAATAGTTTATATTCCAATCAAATAATTGTTTTAAACCTTTTAAAAGTGTAATTATTATATTTTCAAATCAAGTATTCAATTTCCAAAGTTTCAAACCATTCTGAGTTCGTTTACTAAGTCAAAAACCCTAATTATTAAAATTTCAGCATTTCACAGCATTTAAAAACAACTGCTATAGGTTATATTTGAAAACATTTTTAATTCAGCAAAGATAGCACTTAAAACTGCTGTTAAAACTCAGTTTTAGTTGAATTATAGTTCAAAACAGAAAAGACAGCATATCAGAAGTGCGGCGGTAGGTCAGATTTCAAAACAAGGGTTAAATTTGGTTTCAGCAAAGAATGCAGACCATTATAGCATTTCCAGAGAATGCTATAATAGACCTGAGTTCAATATTAGCCTATAAGTTCAATTACAGCAACTACAGCATTTCAGAAATGCTGTAATAGCTCTTTTTACACAATTTTAGTTCAAAACAGAATCTATAGCATTTCTGAATGCTATTAAAAGTAAATTTCAGGTGTTAGTGTATTTCCAGCAATTAAATAACTTTAATTTAAAACACATAAACATTTTAAAAATCATATTTTAACATTTAAAATGTTCATTTACATATCGTTTAACATATATCTTTTCATAATAAATTTCTTATAATAAAATCCAATTTTCAACAATTTACTTAATAAATTTAAGTGTAAAAGTTTCCAATTCTTCACATTTCAACAAATAACTTAACACTTCAAATTTAAATTACCATTTCACAAATTTAACTAAATTTCCAATTTTATTTAATTAACTTAACCCTTTAATTAAAACCAAATTTCAGATTTCCTAGTCAAGTTATATTTTAAAAGATCACTTTTAAACATTCACTTATTTAACCACTTAAATTCATAGAAAAATCAATAATACTTTAATAAATCACTTAAATTCAAATTTAATCAAATTATCATATTTACCATTTCCAAATAAAATTTAATATTGATTTTATTTATATAACTTAAATATCATTTTTAACCAAAATTCCAAATTTCCAACTTCAGTAATATTTCAAAAATCCAGTTAAACCATTCATTAATTACATTTTTAACACATGGAAAAAAATCATAATTTCTTTATTTTAAAAAATTTCAAAATCTATTTAAATCAAATTTCATAAATTTATAATTTTTTAAAATACTTAAAAATATCCAAAACACTTTATAAAATAACCATGGGCCTGTATATAATTTTCTAACCTAGGTCAAGTGATACGGATATGTATCATTTCAATCCGCATTTAAAAAAAGAAAAATCCGTGTTCTATCATTTCAAACCCGCAATCCCAAGTTAAAATAAATTAAATAAAAATCGTTCAGGCCTATCATTTCAGCCCATAACAATTATTCCCTATTATAAAGTCCGTTCGGGTATGTATCATTTCAACCCATAGTGATTCTAGTCTACAGGGAACTTGCAATGGTGATAACTGATATAAATAACAGAATAACATTAAATAACAGTAACATATGATATAACAGGTGTATAAACATCATATGATCATAATATAGTCAAGTATAACATGATAATATATTTCTACAGATTCACAGGGTGTCAATTTACTAGTTATATAGGTACATATTGTCTGGTGAGAATAACTCACCTGTTTGTGCTGGAGATATCAAAACCAATGACACAATGGAAACAAAAGCACGATGACAAGACTACGGACTTGAGTGGAGAGCGAATCCAAGCTACAACTCTTGTGCACAACCCAAAACAACCAATCAAAACAACAAAATTCAATACGACTTTAAAATGAAATAACTTTGAAATGAAAAGAGATTTGAATGTCAAATCTTTTGCCTTGTTTTCTACAATGCTTTGCATGGCCTAGGGGTTTATTTAGGTCAGGTTTGACATGACTTTGGCTCAGGTTTGATCATAGGAATGCATGGCATAAAGGCTAGAACATGTGGAGGAAGTTACAACACAAGAATATCAAGAGACTAGGCAACATAGTGGAGTTTGGTTCAACTTTTGGCTCGGTCTATGGGTCAAATGGCTCGGCTATCATCTAGTACAGGTCTGGACAGAGGTTTGGGTGATGAGTAGCAGCAGCCAAAGGTCATGTAGCAAGTGGTGGTGGTGGCTAAGGGGGTGGCCAAAGCAAGATATGGAGGGTAGGTGATGATATGTGTGTTCTAGGCAATGTTTTGTGGAGTTTTGTGGTGATGGCTTCAAGTGGAAGGTCATGGCCTGCCTTGGTCAGAGGGAAGGGAGTGTTTGCTGTAGTAGATGGAGGAGGTGATGATGGGGATGAAGGTGGTAGAGTCTAGGCCAAGCAAACATGTGAAGAGATCAAGGCAAAATTGCATAGAAAAGTAAGAAAAAAAGTAGAAAGAAAAGAGGGAGATTACCAATTTTTTTTGCAAGATGGAGGCCATGATTTTTTTTAGGGTTTTGGAGCTTTGAAAATTCGTGAATAAGATGAGGGAGTCGGCTGAAAATGAATGAGGAAAAGAACGCCAAAAAATAAAATAAAAGATGTATTGATTGAAAAGAAACGGTAGAATTCAAAAGGGCTAAGCACACAAAAGGTATCAAACTCTTCATATATCTTTAATTCCCTTTTTATAACTTTATATTTCTGGAAAAAATAATAATCCCAGATAAAATTTCGAAATTTTATCAAAATATAATAATTTATATAAATATTTATCAATTATATAAAGTTAAATTAAGAAAATAGCTAAAATAGTAAACTAGTCTAGAAAATTTGGAATTGAATAGAATAAATTTTTAGAAAATTCATATGAGCTTGTAATATATTTTTAAACATAAATAATAACATGAAATAAAAATATATTCACAAAATAAACATTTAAAATTTAATTTACATATAATTTCTAATGAAGAAAATAGCAGAAAATAGGAAAACAGCCTTTAAAAATAGGAAATCATCATAGTAAATTTTGGAAAAATTCTATTATCATTTTTAAAATATTTAGAGATGGAAATATATATAAATAAACATATTGACACATATTAAAATAAAATATAAGAAAGAAAATATGATTTATAAAATTTAAAATAGGCAAAATTGCACAATAAAACAAATTATACTAAAAATTGAAATGTACATAACTTTTACATTTTAACTCCGTTTTCAACGAAACGAAAAGCAGTATTCATGTTATTAAATCTATTTTCATAATAAAAGATAAAATTTATAATTTCAAATATTTAAAATTTAAATTTAAAAGTCAAAGTTTTACTATTTTAACCAAAATTCACTTTTCTGGAAATATTAAATTTAATCATATTTGGAATTCTAATCCACATACAAAATCAAAGTTTTTATATTTAAAATAACAAAATTTATTCTTTTCATAAATAAAGTTTTTAAATCTGGAAATCAATTTAAAAATAATTGTAAAATACAGGGTTGTTACACTCTCCCCCACTCAAAACTTTTCGTCCCCGAAAAGGAACGAGGTACGGGAAAGCACAGAAAAAGATAGAATGAATAGAATTAAGACAAGATGATAAGAAAATTGGAATTACACCTGATAACTATTGTTATAGGTAAGTTTAACAAGATGGAGGTGATCAAATCAAGAATATAAGCACGAAAAAATCCTCTAGAGTCTGAATCTCCCTTTTCACTTGACCGACGGTCTATGAATGGAAAACAGTGTTCAAATCCGGATGAATAACAAAGATTATCAAAGATTACAGAAAGATTTCTAAACAGAAAGATTATAGAAAGATGCTTATACCAGCCTGTAGCAAGATGAGGGAAAATAAGGACAACCAAAAGATGGTTTGAAAAACAAAATAAGATAATAATTTGAAACCATAATGCTTTGAAATCATAACAATTTAGGGATGTTTATCATTTGGAAATCATACTACTAAGATCATAACACTTGGAAATGTTATTCTAAAAAACATAATACTTAGAAAATCATAACACCTTTTAAAATAATCTTCATTTAAAATATTTTAATTCATTTAAAAGTTGTAACATTTCTAAGTTCATTCAATTATAAAAATTTCCAAAACATTGTATTTTCAAAATAGCAGCACTTATAAAATGCTACAGTAGATATATTAGCATTTCAAATCAGTTTTATTCCAGAAATATTTATTTGGATATCTTTTAACTTAAGACTTATTAAAACATAATTTTATGAATGGAATATCCAAATAAACTATACTACATTTATTAAGTCAAAAGTTCATTATTTTACTTAACTCTTCATTTAACAAATAACCTAACACTTTATTTAAAATGCCCATTTCATAAATAGATATTCCTTCAATAAGTTACACTTAAAATTTCCATTTGAAAACCAAATTCTCAATTATCAAATTTAGTGATGTTAAAATACATTTTAACTATCATAATTATTCATTTTTCAAGACTTATCAATTTCATACATAAAATATTTATCATAGCAAATATAACAATCAAATTTCTTTACACATTTATTCATTTAGACATCAATTAAACTATGAATTCGAGTTAAATAAACTTTATTACAAAATGTCCAATTCCAATGTATTTTATTTTATCTATTCAAAGATACATTATTTATTATACAACATATTCATTTCAGGAAATAACCATTATTAAAATTCTTAGGTTAGACTTAAGGTTCCATATTAAATCAAATTTGATTATTAAGTTATTTAAATAAAATCTCTTTAAATTCCTTTTTCACTATTTACCTCTGTTAATCTTTTATAACTAAAATTTAAGTGTATAAAATTTATTATAACCACTCAAATTTTATTTATAAAATCCTTTTTATATTGTATATTATCCAATTACATTGTTAACTTATAAAAAAAATTTAAGGTAAGTTATATTTGAATGCAACTGTATTATACAAATAAAACTTTCCAATTCAATTATCTCAAGTTTGAATCATTTATTCAAAAATTTTAATTTTTCTTTTTATAACTGAAATTATTCTTTAAGATGAAATTTAATAATTAATTTTCCAGTTTCCTTCAAACCAGTTAGAGATAAATAAATATATGTACATAATATGTTAAATCAATTTAAATCATATATCTATATATATTATAAATCAAATCATATTTAGAAATTCAAATAAATTAAATCTTTCAAAACAAAGCTATAGTAAGACTACAGAACGGTCTCTTCAGTTCAAAACTCGAAAATGAATGTCGATGATGTTGCAGTCATCACCGAAATTATTTTCCAGCGACAAAGAGAAGAGCACTAAATTTTTAAACCTTAAAATCCTTTAGAAACATATTTCTACTTAGAAATACTTTAAATAATATATCCTTTTACAACTTTAAACACAAGGTTTGAAATCCATCGGAAATTAAATTCTTAAATTTCTTCTTTTAAATTAATTTCAGTTCCCAAATAAATTTATAAACAACTATTTATAAATTCATTTATAGAACTATAAATGATAAGTTCCATAAATTTGTTTATATCTCAAAATTTATTTCATTAACCAAATTTAAAATAATATTGTGTCAGTTTGTTCTGTCAAAGTGTTTTAGAAATCCTATCGATAGCGTTGATCAGACGAATCGATCAGAAACCCAAATCAACATCAACAACTCAAACAACACAATCTATAAAACAAAACATAGATTTAAAAGTACAATTTAAAATGTTTGGAGATAGTTTAGAAACAAAAGACAAGATGGTTAAACAGAGTAGAGAGATGGGTAAGCTTAGATAAATCGCGGACAACCTTAACCGGGTCAACCGTGACTTAATGAATAAGATCAAATGTGGATTTTCGGGGGTAAATCTACATCCGATCTCAAGAGATAGAGTTTGGAATAACAAAAGATATTAGCATCTAAATCAAGGATAGATATAAATCTCTGGTGAATCGATGCAAATTTGTAAAGGAGTTCCCCCCTTTACCAGAAAATTAGAATATTGGCGAGACAGCCAATTCACTATAAAGATCATTCGAAGTGGAGTTATGTGATACTCCAAAGTCAAAAGAAGATGAATAGTGAGGGACAAGAATGAATTTTGGAACCGTAGGGAACGTTCCAAAAATTCAAAGGAAATTCGAATCAAGAGGAAAAGATTCAAAATCGAACGAAAGTGATTCTGTAAATAAATTTACCATACATTCTAAGTTTTGCCTCAAAGCCAAAGCTCTGATACCAACTATAACGACCCGATATTTTCAACCATTCGCATCCATTATAAGTGTATATGTAAACACTCATGCCGGAGTTGAATTGCTTAAAATACCGCGTTGTAATTAAAATTTGGCAAATCTCAGAATATACAGCAAATAAATATAATCACAAATCACAGACACAGAGTAAAATAATGCAGCGGAAGTAAAAGAAATAGTAGTTCATGAAGCTACTATCTAAATATGTCAGAGTTACATAAGATACAACAGAAGAAATAGAGTACAACAAAAGTCTCAATAAAATAACCAAGTACAAGCTGAGTAGAACAACGGAACTGAAATAGATAGGACAAGACAAGCAGATAATCTCCAGCGATTCAAATCTCCAAGCGAGTGGAAATCCAAATCTGTGAATAACTCAGGCTGACCCGAGCGTAAAGCAAAACACAAAACACTCTAGTCAGGACAATATATACTTATATAATGTAAACCAACTCAAGCGAACTGTAATAAGGGTACAAGTAACTTAGAAGATGCTTGGGACCGGCCATCCTCTAAGGATCCGTTAAAATATCTACTATGTAGTAATATTCGCTATTATAATAGTGTCTAAGTAAGTAAAGTATAATCATATAGAAAATAGCGTTAAGGGGATGAAGAACTTTAACGCGGTCGGATCTTAAAATCATAATCGTAGTAAAGCTCGATATGGTAGGTGACACGGCACAACTAGGCAATACCAGGGTAGATATACCAATTACGCACACGGACTGATGGATACGCATAGCAGCCACTACCGTTCCACCTCGAACAACACTCCTAAATCGGAGGATGGCCATCTAATCAATCACAAGTAAGAGTATAATATCGAAGAAATGTGTTCGAGAAGAGGTGCTACCTCACTGGTCCGAGATCGCTCCTGTTTTAGCCACCTTATGCCAACTCATGGGAGTTGGGTCCACCTAACATACCTTAATAACGTCGCCACCATCCTACTTCATTCTGGAATCTCCACCGCGTACACAGTTGCCAAAGTGGTTTTCGGTAAGACAGAGAGTATGTCCATATCCGATCCCGGTCTCTTTAATAACCCAACGTTATTATAACTCGTGGTTATAAGTTTAAAAACAGTTTATACTTCAAAATAGAATATCATTTCAAATCCAAACCTTTATCAAAATAAAGATTAAATCAATTCCAAACCATTTCCATATTTTTAAAATATCATATCATTTCAAAACTTCATTTCAAATCATTTTAATATTCCAAATATCATTTGAATTCAAATCTAAATATTCAACTTTAAATACCTTTTAAATTTAAAGGTAACTTCATTTATTATCATTTCAAGTCACCTTTTAAATAGTTTATATTCCAATCAAATAATTCATTTAAACCTTTTAAAAGTAAAATTATTATATTTTCAAATCAAGTATTTAATTTCCAAAGTTTCAAACCATTCTGAGTTCGTTTACTAAGTCAAAAACCCTAATTATTAAAATTTCAGCATTTCACAGCATTTAAAAACAACTGCTATAGGTTATATTTGAAAACATTTTTAATTCAGCAAAGACAGCACTTAAAACTGCTGTTAAAACTCAGTTTTAGTTGAATTATAGTTCAAAACAGAAAAGACAGCATATCAGAAGTGTTGCGGTAGTGCAGATTTCAAAACAAGGGTTAAATTTGGTTTCAGCAAAGACTGCAGACCAGTATAGCATTTCCAGAGAATGCTATAATAGACCTGAGTTCAATATTAGCTATAAGTTCAATTACAACAACTACAACATTTCAGAAATGCTGTAATAGCTCTTTTTACACAATTTTAGTTCAAAACAGAATCTATAGCATTTCTGAATGCTATTAAAAGTAAATTTCAGGTGTTAGTGTATTTCCAGCAATTAAATAACTTTAATTTAAAACACATAAACATTTTAAAAATCATATTTTAACATTTAAATGTTCATTTACATATCGTTTAACATATATCTTTTCATAATAAATTTCTTATAATAAAATCCAATTTTCAACAATTTACTTAATAAATTTAAGTGTAAAAGTTTCCAATTCTTCACATTTCAACAAATAACTTAACACTTCAAATTTAAATTACCATTTCACAAATTTAACTAAATTTCCAATTTTATTTAATTAACTTAACCCTTTAATTAAAACCAAATTTCACATTTCCTAGTCAAGTTATATTTTGAAAGATCACTTTTAAACATTCACTTATTTAACCACTTAAATTCATAGAAAAATCAATAATACTTTAATAAATCACTTAAATTAAAATTTAATCAAATTATCATATTTACCATTTCCAAATAAAATTTAATATCCATTTTATTTATATAACTTAAATATCATTTTTAACCAAAATTCCAAATTTCCAACTTAAGTTATATTTCAAAAATCCAGTTATACCATTCATTAATTACATTTTTAACACATGGAAAAAAATCATAATTTCTTTATTTTAAAACATTTCAAAATCTATTTAAATCAAATTTCATAAATTTATAATTTTTTAAAATACTTAAAAATATCCAAAACACTTTATAAAATAACCAGGGGCCTGTATATAATTTTCTGACCTAGGTCAAGTGATACGGATATGTATCATTTCAATCCGTAGTTAAAAAAGAAAAATCCAGGTTCTATCATTTCAAACCCGCAATCCCAAGTTAAAATAATTTAAATAAAAATCGTTCAGGCCTATCATTTCAGCCCATAACAATTTTTCCCTATTCTAAAGTCCGTTTGGGTATGTATCATTTCAACCCAAAGTGATTCTAGTCTACAGGGAACTTGCAATGGTGATAACTGGTATAAATAATAGAATAACATTAAATAACAGTAACATATGATATAACAGGTGTATAAACATCATATGATCATAATATAGTCAAGTATAACATGATAATATATTTCTACAGATTCACAGGGTGTCAATTTACTAGTTATATAGGTACATATTGTCTGATGAGAATAACTCACCTGTTTGTGCTGGAGATATCAAAACCAATGACACAATGGAAACAAAAGCACGATGACGAGACTACGGACTTGAGTGAAGAGCGAATCCAAGCTACAACTCTTGTGCACAACCCAAAACAACCAATCAAAACAACAAAATTCAATACGACTTTAAAATGAAATAACTTTGAAATGAAAAGAGATTTGAATGTCAAATCTTTTGCCTTGTTTTCTACAATGCTTTGCATGGCCTAGGGGTTTATTTAGGTCAGGTTTGACATGACTTTGGCTCAGGTTTGATCATAGGAATGCATGGCATAAAGGCTAGAACATGTGGAGGAAGTTACAACACAAGAATATCAAGAGACTAGGCAACATAGTGGAGTTTGGTTCAACTTTTGGCTCGGTCTATGGGTCAAATGGCTCGGCCATCATCTGGTACAGGTCTGGAAAGAGGTTTGGGTGATGAGTAGCAGCAGTCAAAGGTCATGTAGCAAGTGGTGGTGGTGGCTAAGGGGGTGGCCAAAGCAAGATATGGAGGGTAGGTGATGATATGTGTGTTCTAGGCAATGTTTTGTGGAGTTTTGTGGTGATGGCTTCAAGTGGAAGGTCATGGCCTGTCTTCGTCAGAGGGAAGGGAGTGTTTGCTGTAGTAGATGGAGAAGGTGATGATGGGGATGAAGGTGGTAGAGGCTAGGCCAAGCAAACATGTGAAGAGATCAAGGCAAAATTGCATAGAAAAGTAAGAAAAAAAGTAGAAAGAAAAGAGGGAGATTACCAATTTTTTTTGCAAGATGGAGGCCATGATTTTTTTTAGGGTTTTGGAGCTTTGAAAATTCGTGAATAAGATGAGGGAGTCGGCTGAAAATGAATGAGGAAAAGAACGCCAAAAAATAAAATAAAAGATGTATTGATTGAAAAGAAACGGTAGAATTCAAAAGGGCTAAGCACACAAAAGGTATCAAACTCTTCATATATCTTTAATTCCCTTTTTATAACTTTATATTTCTTGAAAAAATAATAATCCCAGATAAAATTTCGAAATTTTATCAAAATATAATAATTTATATAAATATTTATCAATTATATAAAGTTAAATTAAGAAAATAGCTAAAATAGTAAACTAGTCTAGAAAATTTGGAATTGCATAGAATAAATTTTTAGAAAATTCATATAAGCTTGTAATATATTTTTAAACATAAATAATAACATGAAATAAAAATATATTCACAAAATAAACAATAAAATTTAATTTACATATAATTTCTAATGAAGAAAATAGCAGAAAATAGGAAAACAGCCTTTAAAAATAGGAAATCATCATAGTAAATTTTGGAAAAATTCTATTATCGTTTTTAAAATATTTAGAGATGGAAATATACATAAATAAACATATTGACACATATTAAAATAAAATATAAGAAAGAAAATATGATTTATAAAATTTAAAATAGGCAAAATTGCACAATAAAACAAATTATACTAAAAATTGAAATGTACATAACTTTTACATTTTAACTCCGTTTTCAACGAAACGAAAAGCAGTATTCATGTTATTAAATCTATTTTCATAATAAAAGATAAAATTTATAATTTCAAATATTTAAAATTTAAATTTAAAAGTCAAAGTTTTACTATTTTAACCAAAATTCACTTTTCTGGAAATATTAAATTTAGTCATATTTGGAATTCTAATCCACATACAAAATCAAAGTTTTTATATTTACAATAACAAAATTTATTATTTTCATAAATAAAGCTTTTAAATCTGGAAATCAATTTAAAAATAATTGTAAAATACAGGTTTGTTACACATGGTCAGCATCCCAAGGCAAGCGAGTTCTAATACCCACTAGAGAAACCGAAAGATTTCTATTTTTTGCTTAGGCTTTTAAGAAATATAAAAATTTAGTAGGACTCTTATTAGAAAAATGAAAAAGTATCATTTAACCTTTATAATATTGTAAGAACATCTGCTATATAAAGTTAAAATAATCTACATCGATAAATTTGTGCAACTAATAAAATTGATAAAATATTTGTCAATTGAGACATATAAAAAAATTGAATTAAAAATTGACCACTAGAAATATTTACATGACTACCCATGCAAGCGTCTAATTATACAACCACTAGCCACATTCGTAACTTGGTCGCTTGTATTTTTATTTGTTTGAGATCATGTATTGCCTTCTATGTGTTTCAAATTCTAAAAATAATATAAGAATATGAATATTCAATCCATATCGATAACATATAAATGTTATATGGTGAATGGTTTTATATTTGCAGTGTACGAAGCTTCAATGTATTGAGTTCAGTCGAAATAAGTTAGTAAACCATAATATAGGATCATGTATTCAACCTGATTGATTACTATAAGGATCCGATTTTGTTAAATGTATCACTAGACTAAAAGTTACAAGATAGGCATAAGAATTCAATTGTTGAAATTTCAGATTGATCAATTTATGTAAAGTGCAACATATTTGATATCCTTAATGTTGAGGATGGTCAAATGCACTTTTATAAAGGTTCATTATGATATTATAATAAGGGTTTCCTTTTGAATGCTTTGACCATCTAGAACGAAAAGCGAATGCACAAGAGTAGATGAAACCTAAGGCATGGTTGGGATGAAGAAAGTGACTAGTCATTTCTACGTCATAAGGAAATATTGAAAAGGAGAATTGTAAAATAATAATATATATTTATCATTAGAATAAGAAATATGAGTTTCATTCTAAAACGTATTTTCATACAGAAAATTGTTTTATGTGAGATTTATTTCTTTGAGTTTAAAATATTTGATCTAAAAACTCTCGACTATAAAATGGTTGTAGTATATTGAATGAATAGCTTATCTTAAATAGTTGAAAGTAGCCTCATATTTCATATGATGTTATAATAATGGCGTAAATAATGAGTGCATGTTATATAATACTTAATGATCAGATCAAGTTATGAAAATTATTTTTGTATAAGACATACCAGACATTATTTATGAAATAATAACTGTTTTTGGTATTAGCTGAAAATTAGACATAGTTTTATTTCAGTATGAACATTATGAATATCCTTTATAAAATAAAATTATAATAGCGGTATTTATTTTTATAACCAAAGTGAAGCATTATAGAAGTGTAGGAAATTATTTGCAATTCTTTTTGGAATTATGGACAAGCAACGATTTTGAGAAATAATTATTTGATTATAAATCATGTGGTACTAGCTAATTATATCTCAAATGATTGAGGGCAATGCATCCAATTAGTGGGAGTAACATAAGAGTTGATGTACTCTTCGGACTGATACGGGTAGATGTATGCAATTACAAGTCTGATAATGCCAAAACGGTTCCACATACTTCGTTGTATTAATTGATGAATTATCACAAGCATGAACATGTATATTTAATACACATTTAGTATGTCTATGATAAGCTCATTGAATATAAGATGGAAGTAAATAAAACGGCATGTAATTGAAAATGTAATGATTCGTTTTGATCAAATAGGTGAGTATTTTGAAAATGTTCCGAACGTACCTAAAATGAATGATGATTTGATCTCAAAATCACTCCTCCTTATGATACATAATGATGTATCGATAAGAAGTAATCGAGCTTTATTTAACAAAGTATGATTAATGATAGTTCAAGTCGAGTTGACTTTTTTCTACAAGGTCATATACTTAAGTGTAGCACTGAAGGTTAAAATTAATTCCATTTAAAGAACGGTTTACTAAATCACACAAGGTAGGAGTTTTTATAAGAAACCGCAACATATCCTATGTTAAGGAGTTGATAGGTTGTGCGAGTTGAATGATTAAATGTAATATTGTACATGAGGATCTTGATATGGATCACCCTAAAAGGAGTTTGAAAACAATCATTATTGGATGGCCTATTTATGTTTTGAACATAAGTATTGTAAACTAAAACCAAATCAGTTTCTTATATACAAGGAAATTTATAAACTATTCATGAAAACTTATTCCATAGTACCGAGAAATAATTGTTATTTCAGGAAATACCAACTTTGTATCAAATGAATTTTTTTTAGAAATTATTGGCAGTAAAATCGATTTAGATACGATCCAAAGATGAAACTGATTACATAGGATGAAATGAAAATAACCAAACCTAAACGAACATAACGTTTAGGGTGTTAATAAGTATCCTCGTACATTAGAAGAGAAACTATGAGTTTTTTTATTAATATTGAGAACACATAATCCTCATCTGTCAATAAAACCATTGAGAGTATTGCATCCTCGATATGGTATGATGCACAAATCCAAAATGGACTCCAAGTACATTATCTAAATATTATTTTGACAGTTGTACCCAAAAGAATTTAATCCATCGGCCACTAATGTGTCTTCAAGTGGAAAACTATTGCAGTTGGAATATTGTGAGCGACATTGGAAAGAATAACATCGTAAATTTCGATTGTTGAAATTATCGAAATAAATTCATCATTCAATGTGCTCAAGTGTAACGACCCGCCATTTTTGACCGTTCAAGTCAACAATAATCCACACATGTCCAACTCAAACCGTTCAAAAGGCAGATAGTTATTGGGGTTAAATAAGAAAAGAAAAGGAAGAACGGAAACAAACTCAGAATCTCGCAGCGGAAGGAACAAGATATAATAATAAAATAACAGTTCATGAAGCTGTTAAATAAATAAATTTGATTATTATTATACATCATAAATCAGAGTTACATACATATCAGAGATAATACAACAATGCAGCGGAAAAATAATATGGTAGTAGAATATAAATGATGTAATACCAAACTCCGTCTTCGTCCTCTAGAATAGATCTTCAACCTTATCTGAAATGCTCAGGCTGACCCGAGCGTAATGAAAAGACAAAACACTTGAGTCAGGACTAAAATATCTCATGTAAGTCAAATCGAATAAGAAATATGAGTGTGACGGCATCAGAGATGTTTACGGGGTTTGACATCTCCTATCCAGTGTCAACGTGAGTGCAATAACTTAAGAGATGTTATGGGATTTTCCATCTCTCAAGGATCCGTTAAACTATCTACTATGTAGTACAATACGCTATTATAATATGTCTACATTAAAGTAAAAGTATTAAAATAGCGTTAAGCCATGGCCCATTCCACCCTTAACACAGTTTATATTCCCAAGAGCATATACAAGACCGTAGTTTCCCCAAAACCGGAAGTCACCAGAGGGCAATCCATATACTAAAGGTACAAAACAAAACGTAGTGGTCGCGAATAGGATAATCAGTATGACAAGGTACATGAGGCGATACCAACTAGGATACTAGTAGTTGCCTGATCCGGACTGATGTTGGGCATAACAGCTACTACCCCAACACCGCGAAACAACACTCCCAAAATCGCGGGGTGCACCCAAATCGAATCACAAAAGTAATAGACATGGTATTGAAGGAGTGTGTCCGCTAGAGATGGCGATCCTCAATGGCCCGACGCGGCTCCTGTTTTAGTCATGTCAGGGGTCATCCAATATCGTTCTCTTTCTTCAGTCAACACGTTCATCAAACCATCCACTTCATTCTGGATCAACACTCCACGAATATAGTTATTAAAGTGGTTTTCGGTATCGACAGAGAGTATGTCCATATCCGATCCCGGTCTCTTTAATAACTACGTTATATTTTTCACACCGGTTGGATCTTTTATATTTTCAAAATCAATTCATAATGATTATCAAAATATCATATTCGCTTCAAAGATCAAATCCATTTCAAAATCATCATATCTACTCGAAATATACGATTTCATTTCAAAAATCATTTCGCCTCAATATCTCATTTCAATTTCAAAATCGTATCACATTCAAAAGTTATACCGCTTTCGAAATCATAAGTCTTTTAAAATCAAAACACTTTGGAAATCAAAACCTTGAAATTCATAACACTTTGAAATCATAGCTTGAAATCATAACATTTTGAAATCCTAACACTTTCCATAAACTCGAATTCTAAAATTAAAATTTAATCAAATCTCAAATCATCAATTTCAACTCGATTCAGCTTCTCAATAAACCATTTCAAATTATCAATTTCAAATACATGATTGAACCACAAAATAAGCCATCTCACTTTCATTATATTTCAAAGCTTTAAATATTCACATTTCAAAACAGTTCATATATTTATATAAGCATATAAGATTCGCTTTTAAAACCATTTCGTATTCAAATTAGAATATACTTCAAATTAAACATCCGTAATAAGTAATTTACTTAATTTCTGGAACAATTCCAATTCAATAAACTTAGATATATATTCGGATTTCAAGAATTCATTTAAGTATTACATTCCAAATAAATTTCAGTTCAAATCCTATTCAAATCAATTTTATCTTCAAATTTTAATTCAATAGTTTCAATTTAGTTCAATTCACAAATTTCTTTAAATTTCAATTCAATTCCAAATTAATTGAATCTCAATTTCAAATAAATTTTCAATTCCAAACTCAAACTTGAAATATCATTTCATATAAATTTCCTTAGAAATATTCAGAGTTCGATTAAAAGTCCAATCCTTTAAAACAAATCAACTTTCGAAAATTTACGCCGTATTTCGTTTTTCTTAAAAATCTAAACCAAATGAATAATTAAACAATTTCATTTACCAAGTTTAAATTCCAACATCTCGAGCTTTAATTTAAAATAATTCAATTTCCATAAATTTGATTTTTTCATAAAATCAATTCATTTAAATAATTTCAAAACAACTTTTTAAAATCATTTAATTTAACCAACCCGGTGTCCGTATATAATTTTCTAACCTACGGCCAAGTGATTATTTATTTCAGTTAAATGTCGTGGATGAATATATATCACATAAACCAATCACAATGTCATATGTAGGTATAACAGGATACATATAAGCAAATAAACATCCAAACATTTAAATATCAACCAATAGCATCCATCGAAATAAATCATCCAATAGACAATACAATTCATGACAATTTCATAGTTACCAATGTCGGGTAATTTAATCGCAATTCAATTTTTATTTCAATTTGACTGTCAATTTAATTTTCAATGGTGAATTCAAATGACAATCTATATGGCAATTAATTTTTTTTTAATCAAAAACGACAAATAAAATTCATATCACTTCACAATATCAAATTTAACTACCATAAATTTTTTTAGTCAATTGTGAGCGTATAAACACTCACCTTGATTTTCTGTTGTCGCCGAGACGTTCCGGTTTGGAACTAAAACTGGACGACGCTCAACTTTAGCCCAAATTTCCACCGTCTCCAAATCCATCCAAACCAGTTTCATTTCGAAGCTCTCGTCATTACGATCGCAACGCAAAAATTCTTGTTCCAATCGGACCTCGTATGTGAGAGTTATACATTTTTAAGTTATCGACATTTGAATTTATAAAACAATTCATATTATACTTAGATAAATCCATACCCCAAAGCAAAGAAGCCCAGCCCACTAAACTCCATCTTCCCCAACTTGCCTGGACACGCACAGAGGAAGAAACCCACCAAGCCGTGCACTAATCTCCAGTGATACGGAGCTACAGGCGATGAAAATCGAAACCGATTGTGCCGCGAAGCTTCTCCTCTCGATCTCCATCTCCCGGACCCCTCACATCGAAGCTCGCACCTACCAACCGAAATGCGCATGCGAACAACCTCCTGCTACAGTAAAAGTCGCGCCCCTCAAGGAGTGGCCGCACGTCTCCAAACTTGGCACCTAGGTGCTATTCCTCGTGACGAATGCGATGCCACAAACCCCGCTCCTTATCGATGGCCAAAGCTCGAGAAACAAGCAACCCTAGCTCTACCGCCCATTCGACCTTCATAGTCGAGCAACCCAGATCGAAGCCGCACCCTTCAAATCGCATACCGCTTCGAAGCTCGGGTGAAAACAAGAATTTAGAAACAAGTTTCGCGATTTTTATTTGAGTGGAAATCGAGTTACGATTTTTCAAAGTTTCCATTGTTTTTTTTTCTCTTACTGCCTGAAGCTTGCGTGCAGATTTAAAAGGAGGAGAGTTGATTCTTGCGTGTGGGAGGCTTACTACAGTGATTTGAAAAAGAAGCTGATGTGAAAAGTTGACTAGACAATATATTAATTTAAATTTCAAAATATCCCAATTTATGCAACTTAAACTCATGAACCCCTATCGAGGCATGCCGCTAGGCGTTCATAATGTTATATCCCTATTCCGGACGCAATGGAAAAGGTTTCAAGCCCTAATTCGATCGTATGTGGAAGATAGCTTTTGAAATCGATTATTTTAATTAAATTCGAAATTTAAATTTCTACGCGTTTCAAGCTCGCACGGCCAAACGACAAGTCCGATTGCTACGAAAATTGAAATCCGACAATAACAAACTATTACGGATCCAATGGAACTAGTTTCGTTCAATTCTGAAACTGTTCGAAAAATGGCTATTTTTCAGTCGATAATTAAATATTAAAAATATTCAATTTTCACAGATTAACTTTAAATTCAATTTTAAAAGTTCTATAACATTACTATAACTCCAATATGATAAGATAAAATTTTACAAATCATTTTCAATCATATTCAACTCGATTTTCAATTATTTCTGAAATTTAACTTATTAATTTATCGATTTAATTGTCTAATTAAATCCAATATTCGAAAAATAAATTATTCGACTATTTAATTTCAATATAAAATTCCCCATTTTAAATTATTAACTTTTAAATCAAATTTCAATTGTTCACAAATTCCATTTTTAATTTCACAGTAATTACCAATCTTTTACAATGCAGTTTTCCATTATAAATCCAATATAAAAGATTATATTAGATTCAGCGTTCAATTATATTGTAATTCAAATTCAAGTTATTTAATTCCAAATGAATTCTTTTATTTCGATTTACACTTTCATTATTGAATCAACCATTTACTTATACATTATTATCAATAGTTTATAATTCATTTACTTTCATTTTCTTCAGCTATCATCTTATTTAAATTCACAGTAATATTAAATTACATTCATTTACGTTGATTTCCATAGTATAACTTCAATATTAAATGTTACATTTTATTTATTTCGTTGTTTACAATCAAATTCAATTCATTATTTACATTCACTACAAGTTAACATCCATATTTAATTTACAAATAAGTTATTTCAGAATTCAGTTTTGTATTTTAACTTGTAATTCGCATTTAACAACACAAAATTTTATTTCCTTCGGATTTTTATCCAAAATCTTCATTTTAATTCGTATTTTTAAAGTGTTAAAAATACGGGTCATTACATCAAGTTAATTTGGATTTTACTTACAAAATTATCGTCTAGTATGACATTCTGTTTTGGTACATATGCGATGAAACAGAAAATTCTAAATGCCGATTTAAAATAGGTTATTTGCGCATAATAACCAAAGTGTCTCGCTATCAGTGGGAATAAATTGAGTTTATAGGTTTTTGGATATGGTCCAAGAATGGTTATGCAAGTATTATTTAACAAGCATCGAAATTGAATAAGTATTTTTGTAGAAATGTAAAATAGTTTGATTTTTAGTCAAACATAGGCATGTCAATGGATACTTTCAGATGTGGATAGTGCCATATTTGCGTCCACATCCAAAATCATTTGGAAATCGAATATCTGCATCCACGGTGTAACATCCCCTATTTAGAGGCCCGAAGCTAAGTGCTACAGATGCGGTAGTCATCCATAGTATTAACTTCCGATGACCAAATATGGTAATTTTAATGGTATCCAAAATATAAGAAGCACTTGAATATGAAATAAAATCATCACAGTTAAAACATTTTTCTGATTACATTTCAAAGCAACTTTTTATATCCAAGTTACATAATACCAAAATGTTTCCTAGGTTCAAATCAAATATAATTATTACAAAGTACGCCAAGTGCGACATATGAAGATGCCCCCTTGGTTGACCAGAGTACTATATATTCATAACTGACGTAATACAACACAACGGAATCAAACAAAATAAAACAGCAACTCCTAAATGTCTAACTTTAACCCCCTGCTCGTCTTCGAAAGTTTTATTCGTCCACCTACTAAAACCTGTAAATCCTCAACCCTCGGCCTACTCAAATCAATTTTGAGCACCCAGGAGTTTAAGGGGAAAACATAAACTTCGAGTCAAACATAAAGCCTGGTGTGAATAATTTTATGCATCTCGGTTATTTGATATTAAGTGAGACCATGCCGCTTAGCACAACGGGTTCCCCTCTGTAACGACCCGTAAATTTTAACTGTTTTAATAACGTTATTAATTAAAATTTTACAAAATTTTAAACGATAAAATTTGGAAATATAAATTTGATATTTGGAATGCGTCTAGTTAAACATAGCAACTGGTAAATTTTCGTCCGAAAATATGAAAGTTTATTTCGCGCATAAATTCACTTCAAATTAATCAGTTAAAAAGCGATGAAAATAAAATGTTTCCGAAACCTAAATATTTTTATATAGAAAAATTCTAAACCATCTTCCGAGCAAGATGTCACTTTGTCGTTTTTTCCAAATTCGGACATCTTTGGCTCCGTTTTTTGGGAAATTAGCAGCATTTTCGGTACCGATATCGACTTTTGATCGGATGATCGTACCACTGATATCTTTATACCATTTTGATCGTCTCGTCTTGCTGATCGCTGTGGTATGTTCACTTCTGTGTTTTGGTGTCTGGAATGCGGAGGAACCCACGTAATGGAAAATCGTATCGATACCTGTTATTTTAACCTTTGGTCTTTCTTTTGCCCTTTCGTATATTCAACCTGAATCGAATAGTCATCTGTTTATATTCCCAAAATTGTTAAACCCCTTTTATGCCTGTTCATTTCTTTCGGTCACGTCACATAAGAGATTTTATATATATTTTTTATTAAAGTTTCTATTTATTTTATTCTTTATGCTGTTGCCTATTCCTCTACCCATCTTTCCATTCCTGCTATTTCTTTCCTCTTTATTTTTCCACTTCACCCAGATCTCTTTGCCAAAGCCATGGTGACCCACACGTGCCACGTCTCATCTTTTCCCCGCCCACTACCATTCACCTACCAGCCATGTCAGCCACAGCCGATCGAAACTTGCGGCACCCATCTCCATTTTTTCTACGTCATAAACCCTTAACCAGCTAAACCATGCTGCATCTTCCCCTCCGACTACCATAGCCTTCGGCATGTCACCTTCTCCCCGATCTCCCTTAGCATGGAAGCCTTAGCGCCACCTGAGATCCGCCGCCGTCCCACCTCCACACGCCTGACCGGCCACCGCCATGACATTCCGTTCCCATGCTTGTAAACCTCCATGCTAAAGCATCTTCGACCATCTCTAGGCGCTGTTCCAAGCTCGTCAACCACCAACGCTCCATCACCACCCCATCGCATCGCAAGCCTAACCGCCTCCTAGGCTGCAACTTCCTTTTTTTGCCTGCCGAACGTTCCCATTTGCCTAGCATCCTCACCACGACTTCGTCCTCTCCTCCACACGCACTCCACCTCATCTCATTCTCCGATATGTCAACTGCTGCCCCTCGTGCTCGCCTCCAGCGTTCCCAAAACCGCAGCCTTGTCGCCGCCTTATCTCTCCGACCTATGATCGAACCTCCCTGTAGCCGTGCACCGCTTCTCTTTATTTTTTAGGATGATCTGGGGTTGCGTGTTGCCTGTAGCCGCCTCTTCTCTTGCTTGTCCATTTTCGACCCAACAACCAAGGTATATGTATAGTATTATTTGTATATGTTATGTTTATATACTGTTTCATATGAAAATCCTACAGGGTCATTTTTCTGTTTCATTTTTTTTGTATTATGGTTTTATTTTGTTGCGAGCAGTAATACATATATAGGTTCTGTTAATATTTTCAAGGTATATACTTTACTATATAATAGTGTATAAATATATGGTTTAGTTTGCACTTACTGTTTATTTTTGAACTACTATTATAATACAAAAGTCGTATCATATATATACGTTCTATATCATATATATAATTATGTGCCTTATATATGTTGTTATAGTAAGTTATTTTCTATCAGCTTATGTTGGTTATATATGTTATAGTTCATAAGTTACGAAGGGCATTTTATATTATATTATAAAGATTGTTTATATAGTCTTATCTATTTACAGTTGAGTTTACGATTTATATGTTACAAAGTATATAAAGTATATAATCTGTTACCTAAGTTATATGGGCTTTAATGTATGTTTATAGTATACATTTGTTTGGTTTTAAATTTTCGTATAGAGACTTTGTTTTATGTGTTTTAAAATTTAAAATAGTGAGTTTTGGAATACATGTATATATATTTTATATTTGAATGTTTGAAATTAGAATATGATTTTTGTATATATATGCCATTTTATATGTTATACCTATATCAATTCACTTATACCAATTATTTTCATCAATCCAGTTCTGATTCGATTTCGTCAATTCCTATTGTCAGCTTTGCTTGTCAAATTTGCGTCCAATCTTGATTTGCTTTGGATTCGTAACTCATATGTGTTCGTTTCTCTCGAGCCTCGAAAGGTGAGCACTCACTCACGATTAACGTTCTTTTATTTATTAAATCTGATTTCAATTGAAACGACAATTGAAATATGCTGCTGTAGTTAATTACACTATTTTATATGCTATTACCTGTATCAGTTCACCTGTGACATCTGACACTATTATCTGTTAATTATTTATGCGATGATAATACAGTTTGGCTGATAATTGATTGATTGTTGATGTTTATATTAGATGTTAAATTGATAATGATAAAATGATAAATAGTATGCAATTGAACTTGATATAGGATAGTTAAATGTTAAATTTGGTAAAATGACATTTGTATAATATGACCCATTTGTATAATTTGATTTAAATGACATTTGGCACGTAGGATTTGTTTAATTACATCTTGAACCACTGAATGTATATTGTTAAATTGATGATGGATGAAATTGTAATAGATAACAAGTGAAAACCGTAATGTAAAAATCTTTAATCTACATGAAATGATAGTGTAGATTCTAGAAATAATTATATTAATGCGTACAAATAACAATGCGAATTAATACGGTTATTTCGGGATTATTTGAATTGATTATTGGATTGTTATTGTTCGTTGTTATTGCTTGTTCATTTACTTTGACACCATCCCAGTTATCACACTGCAAGTTCCCTTGCTATGTTTGATTTTGAATTGAATTGGAATCGGGTTGAAATGATAAATACCCAAATTTAACTTTGACCTAGGATAGGAAATTAAATAAAACCCGATTGGTCAATAATTTGATTTACAAATAAAATGAAGATTTTATTTGAATAAATAATATGGTTTTGAAATGAAGTTGAAATTTGAATTTTTAATGAAAGGAAAATGTTAATATTTAATAATCTGAAACAAAATATTAACAATGTAATTGATGAAAGAACGATGTTTAATTTGAGAAATGATATATTAAGTTTGAAAGGATTTAATAATTAAGTTGAAATTATAATTAAGTTTGAAATTATTAAACTTTGAAATTATTTAATAATTAAGTTTTGAATTATTTAATAATTAAATAAGATTGAATTATTTAATGATTAAATTGAATTGAAATTCTTTAATAAGTAAAATTTAACTTTTGAATAAGTGAATTTTTACTTTGTAAATAATTGAAATTGAATTTCTTTATTAATTAAGTTTTGGAAAATTATTTAAGTAAGTAAATAGGTGAAATTGAATTTCTTTAACAAGAAATAAAATGCGATTTATTGAAATTAATGTAAGACTTGGAATTTAAAGAATTCGATTTGATGAATTTAATTTAATTCAATTTGTAAGTTTTGATATAATGAAGTTGAATTTAAATAATGGATTTAATGAATTGGAAATTTAATAGAATTGTTTTGAATGATAAATTTACTTAACAAATATTGAAAAAATCGATAAAGGAAGTTAAACTGATTTGAATGTTAAATTAAATTAATTTAAATGATCTTGGAATGAAACTTATATTCGAACTTGAATCTATATTTGAATCGTTTTAAATAAAATTTGAAATTGTATTATAAGATTTTGAAATGGTAATTTGGAAGTTTTGAAACGTAAATTATGGAAAGTGATTTAGAAAGACAAACGAAATGTTGATTTATAATCTCTGATTGAACTTGAAATTGATTTGGTTTTGAAATAAATAAACGACCAATCGGTGAAATAATTTCGAAGGTTATTAAAGAGACCGGAATCGGTTATGGACATACTCTCTGTCTAAACCGAAAACCACTTTAATAACTATACGCATAGTGATGATCCAGAATGAAGTGGTTGGAATGATGTACGTGATGACTGAAGAAAGAGAATGATAATGGATAGCCTTGACACTTGTGTCAAATTGGAAATGACTAAAACAGGAGCCGTGCCGGGCCAATGGAGGTCAGCTACCTCAAGTGAACACACTTCTTCGAACTACTCATTACTTGTTGTCGATTGGTGCACCCTTGATTTTGGGAGTGTTGTTTCACGGTGTTGCGGGCGCTGCGGCGTTGCGTTCTCACCAGTCGGGATCAAGCAAACGGTAGTATCACTACCTTGGGTATTGCCTCATGTTCCTTGTCATACTTGTATTCCCTATTCGCGACCACTACGAATTTGTTTTGTACCTTTAGTATATGGATTGCCCTCTGGTGACTTCCGGTTTTGGGGAAACTACGGTCTTGTATATGCTTTTGGGAATAAAAATGTGTTAAGGGTGGAATGGGCCATGACTTAACACTATTTTGATATCTTTATATTACTGATAGACATTATCTACTTATCGTACACTACTACCTAGTAGATAGTTTAACGGATCCTTAAAGGATGGTTATTCCAAACATCCTTTGAGTTACTTGTATTTCAATTGCTATTTCACTTGAGTTGGATTTATTGATATAAGAATGTTAATCCTGACTCGAGTGTCTTGTGTTTTTGCTTTACGCTCGGGTCAGACTGAGTGTACCAGTATTCGAGACTCACCTTTGGAGTTGGAGCTTTGCTTGAAGATCCAGCCATCTATTCTGCTTTCAATATTCGATGTTTCCAGTGATGTATTCTGATTTGTATCTGATGTATCGTATTACTCTTCTGTTGTAAACTCTGATATATCTTATACATTTATATAGTAGCTTCATGAACTACTATTTCTTTTATTTCCGCTGCAAATTATTACTCTGTGTTTGTGATCTGTGATTATATTTATTTACTGTATATGTTCAGTTTTGCTAAATTTAAATTAACAATGCGGTATTTTGAGCAATTCAACTCCGGCATGAGTGTCTACCTATACACTTATAATGGATGTGAATGGTCCAAAATAGCAGGTCGTTACACCCTCACTAATATCCTTTTAAAACATATCTTCCGCAAATCATAATCCTGCAACCAAAACTGGTTAAAACTGTAACGCATTATCATGTAAACATACATATCAGGTAAACAAGTGGACTATTTGTCCGAACACTATAGTCTTTTTTGGCTAACTACCAACCTTTTGCTGACTCGGGCCTACCAGACAATATAAACAAATAATCTAGCACCTGTTAGATATTCCTCTTTTGGACGGTCTTGTAACAACCCAAAATTTAAGCTATAATAATTAATTAACGAATTAATTAAACAATTAAATAAGTTTGTGAACTTTTAATAATCGAGCTACGGATGTTTCACCATTGTGTCCGAGGTGATTTTCTGATCAATTTCCATATATAACTTGTCGAAATCCGAGTCGGTATGGAGAAGATACGAGAGAAATACGAATCAGAACAAAACGAAAGAAAAAAATAATATTAATAGGGCAAGGTCGACCCAAGCCTAGCTCAGGTCGACCCTAGGGTCGACCACCATATACTCAGGTAGACCTATAGGTCGACCCTCACTAGAGCAAAGTCGACCCACCCTAGTTATTTGACGTAGATTCGTCCAGTTTTGAGCGAACACATCATATTTTGATTTTTCTCAAATCCTGTGCATTCGTGCTTCCATCCAAGGGTCTCTAGCGAGCCTATAACGTGGTTGCACCAGATTTAATCTTCAAATCCAATGGTCTAAGATCCCTAAGTCACACTATAAATAAGACCCTAGGCCTAGCTATTTTTCTCATTCAGATTTTCTCCCAATTGGGTTCATTGCCTGAGGCTGGACCCTAAAAAGAAATTTTTTCTTGGGAGGAGATCTTTTTAATAAAAATATTCTATGCCCTAGAAGTGGATCCGGGAAGGCCAAGGAATAGAGCCAAGGACCAAAGGTGAGTGGTTTGTAATTATTTTATATTTTTAAGTAATTTAAAATAAAAGGGTTCTCAATAGTTGTAGTTTTCTACAATTTTGAGGCAGTTTTATATAAGTTAGTTTTTAAAGGTATTTTCACTCTATTTTATTCAGCTATTTTTATTCCGCTATTTTATTCAGTAATTCACAGTTATTTGCAGTTATTTTGTATTTATTTACATCTGTTTTACGTTAGAATTTAGCCTGTAAATGTTAGTTTCTTTTTATTCCTTTTTATGCGAATAAAATATAAGAATATTAAAAAGAAGAGAATTTGCTAATATGGATTAAATATAAATAAACAATGAATTTACAAAAATTAGATGTAAAATAAGAAAGCACTGTAATAAAAAGAAGATAGAATGAAATAGGTAAATTTGAGACATTTGCAAGCATGTTTATAACTAGTGCTTATAACTAAAACGATGGAATAAAAGAGTAACAATTATAACATAGGTTATAATTAAGCAGAAAGAACAAAAGAGGCTTATTTTAAAACTTAGATTAAGTTAATAAGCAAATATAGCACAAATAACAAAAGAGGCTTATTTTAAAACTTACACTAAGTTAATATACAAACATAGAAGAAGGGCCCGTACCAACAGCATTCCATTTCAGTCAGGAACTGATGGTCTCACAATAGTTATGTGAGGATGGGACACGCTTATGCTAACTAGGGTAAATAAGTGGCTAATAGATAGAGGCTCAAATCTGGGGATTTGGGCAAGGGGCGCAAACTAGAATTTGTTTATTAGGACCAATACTGGTAGCGTTCCCTTTTAGACTAGGACTGATGGTCTCACAACACTTAGGTGAGGCTGGGCAGCATCTCTTTCAAACTAGGACTGATGGTCTCACAACAGATTAGGTGAGGCTGGGCACGCTTATGCTGATTCAGGTAAATAAGAGGTCAAAAGAGGGGGCGACATTTAGTGTGTACCGGCAATGAACGAGTGTGCGACATCGATTAGGGTAAATAATTCGCTACCGCGTTCCAAGCGCTAAGAGGTGTCTTTTGCTGTGGGACCAACAGGATTGGATCAGCTCATAGTGGCACAACAGAGATAAAAGGCCGATCAATGGGTAGAACTAGGATTTCAGCCTAATTAAAATAGGATTAGGATTTCAGCCTAATCATAGCAATCTAAGGTAAATGCAAACAATCACAATCAAAGCAAACAATCACAATCAAAGCAAACAATCAAATAGTATTTTATCCCAGTTTTACCTTTTCTGCATTTCCTTTAAACTAGAACTATTGCTAAGTCAATTATCTTTATCTTGCTAAAAAATGCTAGTAGTTACTTTCACTCACCAAACTTATAGTCCGACCCACTCCTCTATTTCCCCATTTTCCCCCATAGGCCATCAGAGTCGAGGACAGTAGATTCAGATTTCTTGGAGATACATTCTCGGAGTTCTTCATGTATTCTTCTTCATTTCATTTTTCTTTTCATCTGGCTTTTGATGTACTGATACTTATGAGAGGGGTGATTATTAATATTTATGTACTCTGATTATGTGAGACTGGGATATATTTTTCATAAGACATGAGAATTTGGGTTTTTAGACATATTCTGTTTTTATGACTTATTGATGAAGTTTAATTCTGAATAATGAATTTCTATTTAAATATTTCCGCTGTTTTTACCTATTTGTCATGTGAATCTTAGTCTCTATGATGCTTTAGCTATACCTATAATGCACCACAGTCTTTAGTGTGCCCTTTTCGGGTATACTAAGAGGTGTGGGGTGTTTCACTTGGTATCAGAGCCTAAGGTTATAGACTCCTAAAAACTTGTTTTAAAAGTAAAGTATTTTTCAAAAGTAAAATATCTTCAAACTAGAAGTATTTTTCAGAAAGAAATTCTTATTATAGAAATGGTTTTCAAGTATAAGAAAGTTTTTATAAAAATACCCTCAAAGTCCAGTTCAACCTTCTTTCGATTCTTTCGAGCCTAAATTTTCTTTTCTTTGCATAGAATGGAAGACGCTCCAAATCTTCCAGAGGGTGTCCAAGTCCCTGGCTGGCTTCGTAGATACTTTCAAGCTACGACACCAGAGGTGCAAGGGCAAGCACACAATGCAGCACCAGCGGGTGGAGATCGCATTAATCCACCTGCAACAGCAAATTTTTCTAATCTATGCAAGGACTTCGCTAATCTAGGAGGCAAGATATTTTCCAGCACGGAGGATTTCGTATAGGCACGAGCTTGGTTTAGGAATACGGAGCAGATATTAGGGCTGTTAGGATTGGAGGACCAACAGAGAGTTCAGCTTGCATCTTGGCAACTGAAATGAGAAGTGTAATGCCCCTAAATTTTAATTAACATTATTCGGGATATTTAATTGGATAAATTAAATAGAATAATGTGAATAAGTAGGGAGATGAGATTAATAAATCTAATCGCTGTGTCTAAATGAATGAACTAAAATAAGACTTAACTAAATTTAGAAGGAGGAATTTCCTAAGGGGTAAACTTGGAAATGGGGCTACATTTCTTTCTATATATCTCTTCCTCCACCTTAATAAACTTCCACTTTTTTCATTCTTAACTTCCATATACTTCGGTCGGCCATTAAAAATCTCTATGAAGAGTTTAAATCGAAGAATAAGCTAAGGAATTAAAGCTAGGAAATTATCTCATTCTCCAATCAACTAATCAAGGTGAATAATCATGTTTATCATCTCATTTTTCTATATTTGGATCGGTTAGGGGTTATACCCGATTCATGTTTATGATTTTGGTTAGGATATAACCTTTTAAACCTTTAGTTGGATAAGACATGGGTGTTTTAAAATGTTAATGGGCTAATTAACACGTTCTCATTCGGTCTTGGTTAAATTCTGAGTTGTTTTTTATTTTCATATGCTTTGAAATTTTAATATGTTGAAGTATATGATTTATCTGATTTTTGGTGATTTTTGGGAATTTTTCCTTAGTGATTTACTAAGGTAATTAAATTATTTAAACCCAAGGGCTAAAATGAAAATTTGCTTCCGAATTTAAGTTGCTTTTGGAAATATTTGAGGAAGAAGTATAGTGTTTTGAGAAAAAGGTTGACTTTTGTATACTTTTTACTATTTGGAAGTACAAGAGAAGGTTCCTTAGCCAATCAAAATTAGACAAACAAGATAAAAACATCACTTTAGTGGACCTAGTTCTGCCTTCGACTCTAACAAGCCTGCTTTTACCCTTTCGATGAAGTCGAAAGGTACCTTTTGCCTAAGGCGGAAGGTAAATAGTTACCCTCCATCAAAGTCGAAAGGTAGGCACGGGGCCGAAGGGAAGAAAAAGACGAAGGGATGGGGAGGCTACTTCTTTTGCTTTCGGATAGAAATAAAAATTGTTTTCGAATAAGTTGAAGGGGGATCCTTCGACTCTAACATTTTATAAAAGACTAAAATTTATATATATATTCAAAAGGGGGTTTCGAAGGGGATCTTCGAAAGCTTAATCCTTCAAGAGTAGTGTTTTAAAATGTTTTCCGAAAAGGTGTTTTAAAAATCTTTCGGCAAAGCCGAAGGGTAAACCATCCGACATGGTCGGAAGTATACTTTCGAAGGGTTGGTTACAACACCAACACTTCATTGTTTTTTAAAGGTTTGAATTTGAAAGGTTTTGAAGGGGTTATCTTCAATGATTGCGAAAGGTTTGACGTCGAAAGTTTGATTTCAAATGGTTTTGATTTCAAAAGGTTTTGATTTCGAAAGGTTTGATTTCGAAAGGTTTGATTTCGAAAGGTTTTGATTTCGAAAGGTTTGATTTCGAAAGGTTTTGAAGGGGTTATCTACAATGATTGCAAAAGGTTTGATTCGAAAGGTTTGATTTCGAAAGGTTTTGAATGGGTTATCTTCGATGATTGCAAAGGTATTGATTTCGAAAGGTTTTGATTTCGAAAGGTTTGATTTCAAAAGGTTTGATTTCAAAAGGTTTGATTTCAAAAGGTTTCTGAAGGGGCTAACTTTGGATGTTTATTTGCTTTCGAATGGGACTTAATTCGAAGGGTTTTAAAGGGCTGTTTTTAGGCATTTTTCCTGAGTAAAGTTTTGCTAATTCAAAGGGGCAACTTCAAAGGTTATAGCATAAAATACTTATCTTTGTTTGAATATATAAGGGGGATCCTTTTTTAAAAAGAATGTTATAAAACCTTGGGGACACCAGGGTGGGCTTAATGTTTTCGATATATAGTTTGGGGTAACAAACAGAAATTTCTTTAGAAAATATACATTGGGGCTACCAATGTGTTTTTATTTCATTTAACCTAATTGGGGCTACCAATGGGAATAGGTTAAACATGTGGTATACCTGGGGAAAATAATTAATCATGGGAATCATGAATTTTTATAAATAATCATGGGGATCATGATGTTTTAAGTAGCCAAGTGATGGGTTCTTGGTTAACCTAGGAAAACCATGGAATGTGCGGTGGATAGCCCACATCAAATCTCTAAAGTAAAGAATGTTTTGCCAGAGGTGGTTAGCCTCGAGATTTGGCACCCAAGGGTTCATAGTCATCCTAGGAAAACTATGGAGTGTGTAGTGGATAGCCCACACCAACTTTTATAAAACAATGTATAATGGATAATCTGCATTTATTTTGAATCGATTTGGGATGGATAGTCCTATTTAAACTATGACGTATAGTCATTTTAAAGATTTTAGAGGGGAACTCTAATATATGGGTAGATGGGATATCTAATAAATGGGTGGATGGGATATCCAATACATATGATTTATGGCTTTATTTCATATTATGTTAAGACTAATCATTTTGGGTGTAGGGGCATATTAAATGATTTGCATGTTTCGTTTTGGATATTAGTGAGGGAAAACCCATTCCGCTAAGCGGCGTGGTCTCACTAGCTATCTATTTATTATAAAAGATGATAGGGGATTATTCATGCCAGACTTATTGTCTTACTCAAAGATTATGTTTCTTCACAAACTCTCGGGTACTCAGAATTAATTTGAGTAGTCTGAGGGTGGGAGACTTTCAATTTTTTGGATGAATAAGCTTTAGGAGACGTGCAAGAGGCAGTGTTAGCTATATAGGAGCTATTTTGTGTTTTCCATTATGATGTACTAAAAACTGTAAAGCTCGTATTTATTAGTTCTTTGATCATCATAAGGAGACATCTTCATATGTCGCTCTTATCGTATTTTGTACCTGTATATGTGATCTGAACGTGGTTAACGTTTGTGATTATGTAATTAAATCTTAAATTGAAATTCATAAGAAATGAGAAATTCTATTTTGTTGAAGTTTAAAAATTTTCTTATTCTTGTGTTTCTGTGTTGCCAATAGTTTCAAGATTCCGGTTTTGGTCACTCAGAAATAACACCTATGGATGACTGCAACATCCGTAGCAATTAGTTTTGAGCCTCCGGAAGCGAGATGTTACAGGTTGGTATTAGAGCATGGTTTATGTACTTAAAAGGAATTTGAACCTTAAAATATTTTTAAAGCATAATCTAATAAATCTAAAATATGGTTGGGCTTGGGTAAGCGTTATAGTAACGTATGTGTACTTTGCTATAAATACCTAAGCATGTATTCCCCACTCTCGTAGACCGTTCTTCTATATCTTACCAAGATTGGATTTTATGTAGTAGGGAAGTAAGATATGGAGGCAGGAAACGAAAGAGTGAATCAAGGTGGAAGACGCATCGTAACACGTGGAAATATTCCACCCAGTACTAGGAGCAACCAGGGTCGACAGGCAAATGCAAACCCAGATGCAAATGCCAATGTTGGTGCTGAGATTCTGCCGGTTGATATGGGGGTTATGTATCAGTTCTTCATGAATATGATGCAAGCTAAAGCAGATGTGGGAGTGGCTGGATGGAGGAGCTAATTCGGTGGCCTCAGTTGGCAATAATTATGCCAAGCTGAGCAGGGATAACGCTAGTTTTCGAGGGAAGCCTTTTCTGGGAACCAAGGATGCAGTAGGAGTCACTACGCCAGAAAAGTCATTTTGCCACGGCTTTGGGCCGTGGCTAAACGATTTTGCCACGACTTTGGGCCGTGGCAAAAAATTTTCCACGGCCCAAAGCCGTGGCTGTTTTCTATTTTGCCACAGCTTTAGGCTGTGGCAATATTTCGTCAGCCACGGTTTAAAGCCGTGGCAAATATATGTTTTTCCACGGCTTGAGGCCGTGGCAAATACATGATTAGCCACGGCTTAAGGCCGTGGCTAATTTTTGTATGTTACTCAAATCATTTAACCGTCTCAGTGGTTCTTACTTCAGTTCAATTCAATACAAAATAGTGTCTCAGTTGAAACTCAAAACATAGAGTAAATGTCTCAGTTCATAATAAGGTTCACTGTTACAAACAGTTCATCAATTACAATACAATGATACCTGCATATGCACACAACAAATAAAATCAACAAAAGAATCTTGATTCCTTTGACAAGCATTATGTACAAGAGTCATAACAGTAGATTGTGGAACTGTGCATGTGAAAATAATACGACTTACACCTTAGACTTCACCAAACTGTATATATGAGAACCAAATTAGCTTCTGTCGTACAGATGAATTATTACTGCTCAAAACTAAGCTTCATGTTTGTTCAGTTTTGGGACAGTACTTCAGCATTTACGCTTCAGCAGGACAGTCAATGCATGTACAGATCAACTGTAATAGGGCTCAAAGAAGATCGGATACAGAGCTGCTGCTCATTCAATAGGCAGTAACACATGGCAGAGAAGTGTAGAGCTGATGGTCATACACTATCAATTGTTTGATTCAGCTTGTAAAAGCAGCTAGAAGTACATGCATCGTTTAAAGATCAGTTTGAATGCATGATATCAAGCTTCGTCAACTGATATTGCTTCAGAATTTGGACATGATGTCATGTTACTGCAGCACTCCCTGCTATAACACCAATGAATATCAGATTACACCAGAACAGTCTTGAATCCGGATATATACTAAATGCAAACAATCTTAAGAATGAAAACATGCATGGAATTCTCCTCTTGCTCAAAAATCATCAAGAAACAGTTGTAATGTTTCAGGCTCGCATACCTTATTCACTTCAAGCATTTTCCGTACAGATTTAAGAAAGCTGGAATCTAGAAACTTCAGCTATTGTTTAGACTGCAGTTTGTCAAGTAGAATTAGAGAATGCTTCACCCTGATGTGTTCTGATGTGTCCATTCGATCATGCTGTAAAAACACGTCACACTTCTTCATTTGAAAATAATAGTACAGCTGCTGTAATCAAGATTCTTTTTGTTTTGGAATAATGAGTCGAAATTAACTATAAATGTCACGAGAGGTCCAAACTCTCAACGATAACAAAAACCTCTGCGGAGTTGGAATGAATTATAGCTTAATGAACATCAAATAGGAATTTATACAGTCATCAATATATAAAGTATTCATTGTCAATTTATAATTTGAGTTATAGGTTGGTTTATATTTAAGGTCTGGGGGGTATTTTGCATAACAGTTTGAAAGTAGATATCTATATAGAATGCAGAATTCACTTTACAAGTGTATATATAAGCAAATTAAAATTCTGGACTCGGCCGCCTTATTTGAGTGTAGTAATAATCAAATGTAGGACTATAGTGTCAATGCTAGCTTGACATGTCGAATGGCTTGAGCTGTACATACAGCAGCACATTACAGACTTACAATGGACGATGTTGATGAGATTGCATCTCTTTGCTTAATTTAGCAGAGTCCAAAAACAGGGCTGCAAACATGTGTTTAATAAGTTCAATTCAATAATTTGGCATATGGATCATAGTATTAGATAACAGTAAGATCAATTGCCTAAATTGACTTCTTCCAATTAAGAACATCGACGTCCGCCTTCTCCTAATCAGCTAGTTCGAAATCTTTTTACAATAAAAAATAAAGAACACCCAACAAAAACTATTCAAACAACTTGATACACTTTTTTGTTCAAAGCCAGCCAAACAACAATCATGCTTCTAGTTGCATATTGTTTGAAATAAATCATACGATAAAAGATATTGTTTTGAAATTCATGACACCTAATTTGCATATTTCATGGTGCACATGCACAAGTATATTAAATTTCATTTACCTGAATTTATAAAAAAACCAGGATAGAAGATCTTGTATGTTGAGAGTTTACTCACATATGACTTGTAATCTTAAGGAGAGAAAAGAAAATTCAACAAAAAATATATCATGTCTGAGAAATTAGATACTAAATTATATTTTATTTTTGTATAAAATATTTTGTTCAGTACATACGAAAAAGAATGTGGTTGTTTGTTTCACGTCCCTCATATCAGAAATCATTCATTTCACATATCCACCTTAAGAACCTAATCAAAATTTGAAAAATCAAACAAAAGATGTTCAAATGTAATGGTATATCTGTATATTTTGATTATGAACTAAAACCTTAGTTTAGATCAATTGTATATCTTTGTACCAAATGGAATAACATTGCATCTTTTATTCTTGATCCAATCATTGGATTCCAATATGGAATATGTACATGTTGTCTTTAGTGATCTTCTTTCGCGTATCAGTTGTTACAGAAAATAAACATGGTGCTGTAACTCTTTAGGGTCATTATTATTATTATTTGTGTTCAATTTTTATTTTCAGTTGGTTATGGACTCATGCAACAACAAATTTTTTGGTTCTAGGGACTTGGAAGCAATAGAGGAATGTTGATGTCCTAATTTAAAATGTCTTATTATCGTACTACAACAATTCCTAACTAAATTATCGAAAAGCAACATATGGAACAGACTAAATTTAAGTATAAACAGACTATACACTAATGATTAATTGATAATTATTGGTATTTAATAAATAAAATGAAATAAACATACCATTTCATGTTCTACTATAGCGTGACTTGTACGTCCAGTATGATGACCATAGTTGTACAGTGCTCTGTTTTTTTGCCTATATCTCATCTTTCCCTTGCACCGGCTTTTGCTTCATTTTTCATTAACTCATTCCAATCTTCTTGGGCGATTGTTGGTGGACAGTTTTTCAACCTCTCTTCGTCATTATCGAATTTGTCATAAAAGTTTGTCCTCATTCCAATGACTCGGCCATTTTTAAAAAAAACAAGTCCTTTGTATCTGGCTCTAGCACTAGAAATTGTCAGTTTGATAACCAACCATAAGTTAATTGACTGAGTGAAGTGCAGTAGAATAGTTAATAATCATTTTATTTGGTCATTCTGCTAAAGTTGATAATCCTTTTCTCATAAATAATCATTTCAGCAAGTATTAAATATCTTTGGGTCCATCTTGTACAGCCATGATTGAAGCAGGGATAAAAGCATTTGATTGCTAATATTGCAATTGATAGAATGATTTGAAATAAAAAATAATAATAAATAAAGTAGAATTTGTTTATGGAACATGAAGGCAACATGAAATGTGAAATATTGGTTACATTTTTTCTGAACATGGTTAATAGTTCAGATAATCTTACAATCTAATTGTGGAAATAGAGGAAAAATAGAAACAAAAGTTCAAATGAATAATGGATTTTCATTAGTTAATAAACCGACCTTAATCTATTCTAGTGGATAACGGTTATGAATACCAAGTTGCGTATGCATTGACTGCAACTATGTAAGTGGAAGTAATTGATATCGTCACACAATATAAAATAGATTAAAGCAATGCTGTATTGAATTAGATTGTTTGTCTACTATTAAATATAAAGACCCTATAAACAATGAAACAAATGGTAAATTTAGTTTTTATTAATAGGAAAAAAACTGTGTCCCAATTATAAAATAGCTCTCAGGTAATGAAATGGCATGAAGAAATAGTTTTGAACTTGGTACATTTGTTAGTGATAAACATGAAGAAATATTTTTGAACCTGCTACACTTGTTGGTGATAAACATGAAGTGGCAGGCATAATCTCAAGAATTCTCATCTTATTAGAAAATACCTATTGAAAATACTCAAACCTAGAAAAAATTTAAAACATGTATAATTCATAATACAGACATATATACAATAAATACATATAGGTGGCAGACATTATTAGCTATCTTTCCAGTGGGAGAATCTGGATATATCATAATTTGGTTTTATTAAGAAAAAACCCATGTTTAACTAAAGCATTTAAGATACATGGACATGAGAAAAGATGCATTTGCAACATTCCACCTAAGGAAGTTCCATCCTTATATTAATGTATGTAGAAGAATTTATCACGAGAGAGGCGTAATAGCTTCATCATTAAAGCTGCACACATCACAGTCTATTTCTAACTACACTGTAAAAATAGGCAGAGGTCGAGAATTGATTCAAAGTTTTACACATCACTATCTAAAAAGGGATAGACGTAATAGCATTTAAGCACATACTCCGAGATTTGAGTAGATGAGTACATATACGAGATTTGCGTTTGTAAGGTGCTGAGTTCTTTTTATGTTTATTTTATTGAATATTGGCAACTTATCAGTTATATTTCCTTTAGGCATCTATGGATGATATTTTGCCTCTGTTAAAATTACATATCCATGTGGTAATATTAGTACTGTTACAGCTCTTTTTAAGTGCAAACTGAGATGTTTGGCTTTCGCAGTCTCTCCTCGTTAAGGAATTCTTGTTTATTGAAGGAATTATTGAAGGAATTCTTGTTTATTGAAGGAATTCTACAGTTGTAACTATACGTTTATGGTAAATACATAAAATTAATCTATAGCAATCTGAACGGTATGGAGACCCTTTGCATAAACCCTGCAAACTAACTAGATCACGGTTTGTCTTCACACATGAGACTGTATTCAATTGGTTACACTTAGTACGTAAGGATGGTTACACCGAGTGGAACCAAGTAAAATCTTGTACAAACAATAAGGTACCTATATGAATAAACTGATCTTAGAAGAGTAATCAAGGAAGTTAGTACCTATACCCAAAGTAAGTTGTTCAATATAGTATATGTACCCTTCAGCCGAATCTAGTGAATTCTGCAGATTTACAGCATCCACATTTGTCTAAGCATGTCTTTTTGGCTTGAAAGGTCGGGCAGCACCGGCACACAAGCACCTGGCAGAAATTCAGAATACATTCATAATCAAAGTCCTTCAAAAATTGTAACGACCCGTAAATTTAACCGGTTTTAATAACGTAATTAGTTGAAATTTTGTGAAATTTTAAACGATAAAATTTTGAAATATAAATTGATATTTGGAATGCGTTTAGTTAAACAAAACAACTGGTAAATTCTCGTCTAAAAATATGAAAGTTTATTTCGCGCGTAGATTTACTTTCAATTTAATCAGTTAAAAAGCGATAAAAATAAAATGTTTCCGAAACCTAAATATTTTTAAATAGAAAAATTCTAAACCATCTTCTGAGCAAGATTTCAGTTTATCGTTTTTCCAAATTCGGACATCTTTGGCTTCGTCGATCTTATTTTTCAGCGTTTTTCTTGCACTTTCCGCTAGTAGAACATTCGAATTTTTATAATTCAATCATACCACAGATATCTGTATACTGTTTTGATCGTCTCATCGTGCTGATCTCTATGGTATAATCAATTTTGTGTTTTGAAGTCCGATACGCAGTAGAGTCCGTGAAAAACGATTTCGTATCGGTACACGTATTCGTGTCCTTTCGGTTCTAAGTCCTTTCGTTTCCTTCGGTTCTTGTGTCTATTCATTTCTCAAAGGTGAAAGCTGTCAGCCCGCAACAATTATTACTTTCTGAATTCAACTCTTACTCTTTGATATTCACGTCGTTCAAAATTGTATGTGATGTGAAGAGACACGTCCTTTCCGGTTGCAAGCTATCATGCATTTATTGTATGAAATTGTTACATTACTTTTGCTTACTGAAATTCATTTCTTCTTACTTCACCTACCATCTCCTCCACTCCTCTTTGTATCATTTCAGTTTTTTTTTTTTTTTTTTTTTTGATGATGAAAACTTAAATATATGCTTGCCTTCGTTTGCTCATCCATGCTTGCTTTAGCATGAACATCTTTTATGGCTGCTAGCCATTTTCACCATGCCTCCCACTGCTCCCCTCCTCCTCACGCCCTTCCTCTCGGCCAAAACCCAAACCCACTCCACACAACACCACGCAAGACAAACAGCCCCGACCTCTGCCCTCACGCACCTCTCCCCCCCCCTCCTCCAGCTTCACCGACCGAGTAGCTCCACAACCCGACACCACTGACGTTCCTTCTTTCACCTCGCTTTCGGTCATTAGAGCAGCAGGCATCACCTCTTTCTCCGCCTTCGCCCAGACCTGCCGCCTACCACTCCACTGCCTTCACCGCCTATGCCACTGGAACCACCGCACCCTTACTTTCCTATTTTCTCCACCTTGCCTCGGCAGTTGCGCCGCCTCCGCCTTAGCCTGCTTTGCCGAGACACCAAACTCGCATGACTACCCTTCCCTCCTCTCTCTCTCTCACGCACGCATTTCCTTCCGTGCTCCGACCGATCATAGCAGCTTCATGTATGTTTAATTTTTTTTTATGAGTTATATATTCCGTGTTTATAAGATTATATATAAATCTATTTGTTATATATGCATGCAAGTTTAGATAAGTTTACATTTATGTGTAATGTGCAGTAGTAAATCATATGTACTTATTTAGTAAAGCATGTTGTTAACATCCTGATATGTTTATATTTATATATTATGATGTATTTACATTTTATTAATACTTTGGAAAGTATACAAATTATGTGTTTCATAACAGAGACGAGACTATTAAGTTTTATATATAAACAAGGTTATAAGATATTGTTTGAAAACTGCCACTGTAGCTACTTTATGAAACTATATTTATGAAGATATTTTATAACTTGATTTGCTCTATATTCCTAATTCCATTTTACGTGTGTTTGGGGAAAATTGATGTAAATCGGTTTTTTAAACTATAAGATATAGATGTAGTTATATATATATATTTTACACTGCTGCAAACACGACCTGAGTTCATGTTTGACGCATCGTATCTCTTCTGTCTTACGTCGGAATGGGTTGATTTTATTTTTAAAAAGAAGTCAAAGTTACCTAGTTTATGCATGTCAAATTTCAGCCAAATCCGACATCGTTTGATTAGTGGTCGAGGATCTGGAAGTTAGACCCAGACAGCTGTTCTTTTGTACTTGGAATTATTTTACACTGCTGCAAACACGACCTGAGTTCATGTTTGACGCATCGTATCTCTTCTGTCTTACGTCGGAATGGGTTGATTTTATTTTTAAAAAGAAGTCAAAGTTACCTAGTTTATGCCTGTCAAATTTCAACCAAATCCGACATCGTTTGATTAGTGGTCGAGGATCTGGAAGTTAGACCCAGACAGCTATTCTTTTGTACTTAGAATTATTTTACACTGCTGCAAACACGACCTGAGTTCATGTTTGACGCATCGTATCTCTTCTGTCTTACGTCGGAATGGGTTTATGCTATTTTCAAAAAAGAGTCGAAGTTACCTAGTTTATGCCTGTCAAATTTCAGTAAAATCCGACATCGTTTGATTAGTGGTCGAGGATCTGGAAGTTAGACCCAGACAGCTATTCTTTTGTACTTAGAATTATTTTACACTGCTGCAAACATGGCCTGAGTCTATGTTCGTGACATCGTAACTTTTCTCGTCTCTTGTCCAAAACAAATGAATCTTTTGCAGTTTGAAATACAAGTTTTGATCTTTATTCATACCAAATTTCAGACCATTTTGATCTCGGTAGCACATAGAATTATATTGTTAAACTTTGATGCATGACATGTTTTATTTGTTGCTATGTTGAATGTTGTGATTTGATTTCATCGATTTCTGTTATCAGCTTTGATCGTTGTATTCGTGCCGATTTGTTTTGCTTGGATTCGTAACTCAATCTCTGTGCCCGTATCAGTGTGCGTATCCGTGTCATCTTCTCGTGAATCTCTAGCCTCGAAAGGTGAGCAATCACTCACGATTAACGTTCTTATATTTATTAAATCTGATTTCAATGGAAACGACAATTGAAATATACTGCTGTTAGTTATTTATATTGCTATATCTATGACATCATCTGTATCTGTTCACCTGTGACACCTGACATCATTATCTGTTATTTATATTGATATATATATATATGCCATCATCTGTATCTGTTCACCTGTGACATCTGACACCCTTATCTGTTATTTATACTGATGATATATGCCTGTTACCGTTGTTATATTATTATCATATCTGTTATCATTCTGCAAGTTCCCTGTTAGTATAGAATCACTATGGGTTGAAATGATACATACCCGAACGGACTTTAGAATAAGAGAAAATCGTTATGGGTTGAAATGATAAACCCAAGCGATTTTCAAATTAAATTGAATTTGGGGATTTCGGGTTGAAAAGATATATACCCGAATATATTTTAAATTGCGGATTGAAATGATAAATATCCGTATCACTTGACCATAGGATAGAAAATTATATGCAGACATCGTTGGTCTATATATACATGTTTTGAAAAACATTTCTACGGTTTTGAAAGAAATATATGGTTTTAAATAAATAATGATTTTAAAGATTTATTAAAGTTGATTTAATAAAGTTGATTCGAATCATTATGAAATATGTTCAAGTATTTATGTAAAGTTTATATTTTTTAAATATAGAATTTATAATGTTTCAGGTTGAAAGATAAATTTGAATTGATTTGGAATTCTTAATTATTTAAGAATTATACTTAAATAAGTTGATTTGAAATCTATTAAAAATTGAAATTTTAAGATATGTTTTATAACTTGGATTAATTGAGAAGTGGCTTTAATGAATATTTCAAATGATATAAATTTAAATGAGATATTTTGTTTATTTGAATTCGTGAATTGAAGTTGTATTAGATGTTATTGAAATGTCAAATATTTAAAGCTTTGAAATATATTGAAATTGAAATGGCTTATTTTATGGTTTAAATATGTATTTGAAATCGATAGATTGAAATGGTTATTAGAAACTGAATTGAATTGAAATTGATGATTTGAGATTTGATTAAATTAAAATTTTGGAATTCGAGTTAATTTGAATCGATTTGTGAATTTTGAGGAAGCTATTTTATTTTATAAAGAAATTTTAAATTATATTTAAACTAATGATATTTTGCTTTATAAATTATTTTAATATAAACTATTTTAATATAAATCATTTTTGATATAAATTACTTTATTTATAAACTATTTTATTATATATACTAATTTTAATATCTAAACTGTTTAAAAGAAAAGTACTATGATTTTGGAAATGGATTTATTTGAAGCAAAAGTGATATCGCATTGATATGGTTTTTAAAATGGCAATGATGTGTCGGTTTTGAAATATAACTATTTTGAAAGTTTATTAAATGACCATCGGTGAAATAATACGTAGTTATTAAAGAGACCGGGATCGGATATGGACATATTCTCTGTCGATACCGAAAACCACTTTAATAACTATTATACGCGGAGTGTTGATCCAGAATGAAGTGGATGGTTTGGTGAACGCGTTGACTGAAGAAAGAGAACGATTTTGGATGACCCCTGACATGACTAAAACAGGAGCCGCGCCGGGCCATTGAGGTTCGCCACCTCTAGCGGACACACTTCTTCGTTACCATATCTATTACTTTTGTGATTCGATTTGGGTGCACCCCTCGATTATGGGAGTGTTGTTTCGCGGTGTTGGGGTAGTAGCTGCTATGCCCAACATCAGTCCGGATCACGCAACTACTAGTATCCTAGTTGGTATCGCCTCATGTACCTTGTCATACTGATTATCCTATTCGCGACCACTACGATTTCGATTTGTACCTTTAGTATATGGATTGCCCTCTGGTGACTTCCGGTTTTGGGGAAACTACGGTCTTGTATATGCTCTTGGGAATAAAAATGTGTTAAGGGTGGAATGGGCCATGACTTAACGCTATTTTGATATCGTACTTTACCGATTAGACATTATCTACTTAGCGTATTCTACTGTATATATATAGATAGTTTAATGGATCCTTAGAGGATGGTTATCCCAAACATCCTTTGAGTCACTTGTATTTCAGTCGTTATTTCACTTGAGTTGGATTTATTGATATAAGAATGTTAATCCTGACTCGAGTGTTTTTGTGTTTTCTTTACGCTCGGGTCAGACCGAGTATACCAGTATTCGAGACTCACCTCTGGAGTTGGAGCTTCGCTTGGAGATCCAGCTATCTATCCAGCTTTCAGATATTCAGTTGATTCTAGTGCTGTATTCTGATATTGTATTTGACTATTGTATTCGAGACTTCTGTCGTATCTTGTTTAACTCTGTTATATATATAGTAGCTTCATGAACTACTATTCTTTTGTTTCCACTGCATTATTGTTATATTACTCTGTGTCTGTGATCTATGATTATTTTATTTACTGTATATGTTGAGTTTTGCCAATTGAAATTAACAATCTATTGTTTTGAATTATTCAAGTCCGACATGTGTGGATTTATTGTCGATTTGAATGGTCCAAAATAGCGGGTTGTTACAGTTGGTATCAGAGCTTTGGTAGCTCTAGGCAAAACTTAGCATATAGGGTAAATGTATTTACAGAATCACTCTCATTCGAGTTTCAATCTCTTCCTTTGACTCAATTCCTTTAAATTTTGGAACGTTCCCCTCGGTTCCGAAATTCATTCGTGTCCTCCACTATTTGTCTTCTTTTAATCATGGAGCACCCCATAACTCCATTCTGAATGTTATCTATAATAGATCGGCGGTCTCGCCAATCTTAGAATGATTCGTAAAGGAGTAAACTCCTTTATAATAGGCATCGATTTACCGGAGATTTCTGTATCCTCGGTTTACGATGCTATCTATTACCTGCTATACCTGAATTCTATCTCTTGAGAGCGAGTGTTGGTTTACCTCGGAATTCATCATCGATCTTATTCTTGAAGTTACGGATGACCCGGTTAAGGTTGCCCGTGAATTAAATAAACGCATCCATCTCCCGATTGTGGCAATTGAATTATCTTATCTTCCGTTTCAAACTTATTTTCGAATCCAAATTCTCTTTGATTTGAGTCAACAAAAATTTGAATCCCTATCCTTATTTTGAAAATTCATTCCTGTATCGTCGAGCAAAGAAATGTATTTGTAAACTAATATATAAATGTTTTAATATATACTGTGTTGTTTGAGTTGTTGATGTTGATTTGGGTTTCCGATCGATTCGTCTGATCAACGCTATCGATAAGATTTCCAAAACACTTGAACAGAGCAAATTGACACCATAGTATTTTCAAAATTTGGTAAATAAAATAATCTTGTATGATTATATTTTTTTATAAGTACACATTTTCTGAAAGTGAATTGTTAACTGAATTGGTTGTCAGAAAGGTAATATTTGATTTCACTATTTGTTTTGTAAATCATTAACTATTCCAACATAAAAATAAATGAAATTATAAAAGTTGGTTTATAGATTTATTTAGAAATTTAAATGAAATTAAAGTAAGAATTTGAGAATTTAGATTCCTAAAATTTCAAGCTTTGGTTTTTAAATTTTTAAAATGTATATTATTGAACGTATTTTCAAATAGAAACCGTTTTCTAAGAATTTAAATATTGAAATCAGTACTCTTCTCTTTGTCGCTGGAAAATAATTTCGGTGATGGCGGCCGCATCATCGACATTCATTTTCGAGTTTCGAAGTGGAGAAACCATTATGTAGCTTTGCTACGGTTTTGTTTGAGAAATGTTTTAAAATTTGAATTTCTTAAGTATGACTTGATTTATATATATATATATATATATATATGGGAATATTATTTTAAATTTAATTTGATTTAATATATATAGTATATACATAATTATCTCTAAAGGGTTTGAAGTTAAACGGAAATTTAATTCTTAAAATTACGTTAAAGGATGTTTTCAATTGTAAATAAAGCTAAATTGTGGATAAATATTTAAGCTTGAAATAATTGGATTTGAAAATATTATTTGTATAGTACTAAATTGCATTTCAATATAACTTACCTAAATTATTCAGAAGTAAAAAATGTAATTGGATAATATACAATATAAAATTTGAGTGTTTATAATAAATGTTTTACACTTAGATAAAAAAAATATATATATGCTAATAAGTGGATAGAATAATAAGTTAACTAAATGAGATGAATATGATAAATTTGTTCTGAAAGAATTAACAAATTGAAATTTGATCAACTTATGAAAATACCTTGAATTTAAAGGCAATTAGTAAATATAAATTAATTTAAATCGAAACTTTTATGGTTTAAATTTATTTATATGGGTTAAATATATGTGATTAGATATATTAAGTAGAATAAATTTGACAAAAATTTGGAGTAAAGAAGAATTTAAACTGCTGAAAAAAAAATATGATTATAATAAAAGACTATTCAAATTTATGGTTTTAGAAATTGTAAATTTAAGATAACTGGATAATAAGATAATGAATTTAGAAATAGTTGAGATTGATTTTAGTAAAATCAAATGGATTAAATCAATTATTGAATATCAATTAATTTAAATTTGAATTTATATGGTTTGAATTAATTGTTATTTTGTATTTCAAATCTGTTTTCTTTCTGGTTGTTTCTATTCCCCTACCTCGTTCCTTTTCGGGGACGAAAAGTTTTGAGTGGGGGAGAATGTAACAACCCGTAAATTTAACCGGTTTTAATAACGTAATTAGTTGAAATTTTGTGAAATTTTAAACGATAAAATTTTGAAATATAAATTGATATTTGGAATGCGTTTAGTTAAACAAAGCAACTGGTAAATTCTCGTACAAAAATATGAAAGTTTATTTCGCGCGTAGATTTACTTTCAATTTAATCAGTTAAAAAGCGATAAAAATAAAATGTTTCCGAAACCTAAATATTTTTAAATAGAAAAATTCTAAACCATCTTCTGAGCAAGATTTCAGTTTATCGTTTTTCCAAATTCGGACATCTTTGGCTTCGTCGATCTTATTTTTCAGCGTTTTTCTTGCACTTTCCGCTAGTAGAACATTCGAAGTTTTATAATTCAATCATACCACAGATATCTGTATACTGTTTTGATCGTCTCATCGTGCTGATCTCTATGGTATATTCAATTTTGTGTTTTGAAGTCCGATACGCAGCAGAGTCCGTGAAAAACGATTTCGTATCGGTACACGTATTCGTGTCCTTTCGGTTCTAAGTCCTTTCGTTTCCTTCGGTTCTTGTGTCTATTCATTTCTCAAAGGTGAAAGCTATCAGCCCGCAGCAATTATTACTTTCTGAATTCAACTCTTACTCTTTGATATTCACGTCGTTCAAAATTGTATGTGATGTGAAGAGACACGTCCTTTCCGGTTGCAAGCTGTCATGCATTTATTGTATGAAACTGTTACATTACTTTTGCTTACTGAAATTCATTTCTTCTTACTTCACCTACCATCTCCTCCACTCCTCTTTGTATCATTTCAGTTTTTTTTTTTTTTTTTGATGATGAAAACTTAAATATATGCTTGCCTTCGTCTGCTCATCCATGCTTGCTTTAGCATGAACATCTTTTATGGCTGCTAGCCATTTTCACCATGCCTCCCACTGCTCCCCTCCTCCTCACGCCCTTCCTCTCGGCCAAAACCCAAACCCACTCCACACAACACCACGCAAGACAAGCAGCCCCGACCTCTGCCCTCACGCACCTCTCCCCCTCCTCCTCCAGCTTCACCGACCGAGTAGCTCCACAACCCGACACCACTGACGTTCCTTCTTTCACCTCGCTTTCGGTCATTAGAGCAGCAGGCATCACCTCTTTCTCTGCCTTCGCCCAGACCTGCCGCCTACCACTCCACTGCCTTCACCGCCTATGCCACTGGAACCACCGCACCCTTACTTTCCTATTTTCTCCACCTTGCCTCGGCAGTTGCGCCGCCTCCGCCTTAGCCTGCTTTGCCGAGACACCAAACTCGCATGACTACCCTTCCCTCCTCTCTCTCTCTCACGCACGCATTTCCTTCCGTGCTCCGACCGATCATAGCAGCTTCATGTATGTTTAATTTTTTTTTATGAGTTATATATTCCGTGTTTATAAGATTATATATATAAATCTATTTGTTATATATGCATGCAAGTTTAGATAAGTTTACATTTATGTGTAATGTGCAGTAGTAAATCATATGTACTTATTTAGTAAAGCATGTTGTTAACATCCTGATATGTTTATATTTATATATTATGATGTATTTACATTTTATTAATACTTTGGAAAGTATACAAATTATGTGTTTCATAACAGAGACGAGACTATTAAGTTTTATATATAAACAAGGTTATAAGATATTGTTTGAAAACTGCCACTGTAGCTACTTTATGAAACTATATTTATGAAGATATTTTATAACTTGATTTGCTCTATATTCCTAATTCCATTTTACGTGTGTTTGGGGAAAATTGATGTAAATCGGTTTTTTAAACTATAAGATATAGATGTAGTTATATATATATATTTTACACTACTGCAAACACGACCTGAGTTCATGTTTGACGCATGGTATCTCTTCTGTCTTACGTCGGAATGGGTTGATTTTATTTTTAAAAAGAAGTCAAAGTTACCTAGTTTATGCTTGTCAAATTTCAGCCAAATCCGACATCGTTTGATTAGTGGTCGAGGATCTGGAAGTTAGACCCAGACAGCTGTTCTTTTGTACTTGGAATTATTTTACACTACTGCAAACACGACCTGAGTTCATGTTTGACGCATCGTATCTCTTCTGTCTTACGTCGGAATGGGTTGATTTTATTTTTAAAAAGAAGTCAAAGTTACCTAGTTTATGCCTGTCAAATTTCAACCAAATCCGACATCGTTTGATTAGTGGTCGAGGATCTGGAAGTTAGACCCAGACAGCTATTCTTTTGTACTTAGAATTATTTTACACTGCTGCAAACACGACCTGAGTTCATGTTTGACGCATCGTATCTCTTCTGTCTTACGTCGGAATGGGTTTATGCTATTTTCAAAAAAGAGTCGAAGTTACCTAGTTTATGCCTGTCAAATTTCAGTAAAATCCGACATCGTTTGATTAGTGGTCGAGGATCTAGAAGTTAGACCCAGACAGCTATTCTTTTGTACTTAGAATTATTTTACACTGCTGCAAATATGGCCTGAGTCTATGTTCGTGACATCGTCACTTTTCTCGTCTCTTGTCCAAAACAAATGAATCTTTTGCAGTTTGAAATACAAGTTTTGATCTTTATTCATACCAAATTTCAGACCATTTCGATCTCGGTAGCACATAGAATTATATTGTTAAACTTGATGCATGACATGTGATGAAGCAGCATACCTAAGCTCCACTCCAGTTGCCGACCTAAGCTCCAACTCAATCGCCTCCGACCTAACTCCCACCTCAATCGCGACCGACCTAAACCTAAATCATTGCCAGAAACTCGCGAGCGACATTGATAAGTCGCGGCACCTGAATAAGTCGCGGTTCGTTGAGTCGTTGCCGAGATACCCCATAAGTCGAAGACGAGATATTTCCCCTGAGTCGATTGCCGAGTTTGCCCTAACTCGTGAAGCTCCAGTCGCGGCAATTTCAAAGTCGTCGCCGAGTTATCTGAAGATCGCGAAATCTTTGCCGAGCTATTCCTTTGCCGAGCTATTCCTTTGCCGAGCTATTCCTTTGCCGAGTTATCTGGTAAGTCGCGAAGAAGAAATATCTCGTTGCCGAGTTACCTGTAGATCGCGAAATTAGTTGCCGAGTTATTCATAAGTCGGAACCGAGATAGCTTCCATTAAGTCGTTGCCGAGTTAAGTACTTGTATTTTCTGTTGTATTTTGTCTAAGTAGTGTCGCTGTGTTGCTGTTATGTCGTAGGTCGTCTGGGTTCATAGGTCGACTATTGTTAAGTCGGAACCGACCTAAATACTTGTAATTTTTTTAAGCTTTTCTGAACTGTGTTGTAAATAGTATGCGACTTATGTTAGGTCGGAGATGTGATAAGTCGGTTGCCGACTTATGACTTGTACTTTTTCTGTGTTCGTATGTTGTAGCCTATAAATAGGCAAGTGAAGTCATTTGTAAAGGTTGTTGAATATTGAATAAAATTCTCTTTGTTAGCTTGTTGCTTTCAATTTCAATTGGTAGTCGAGTGTATCTCCTATCTCCACTAACGTCATTCGAGTGCGCTCGGATCATCGTTTGTTGAAGCCGATTCACGGTATCTTGTGCGCAAGATCAACGTCGAAGAATCGTAGATCTCTTTCCCGGTATCTTCGGATCAACGAGTCAGAGATAGCTAGAGTTCGGTATCTTCGGATCAACGAATTCGAGCATTTCAGTATCCATCAATCCACAGATTGCTATTTACGTCGATTGAAGATCGTTTTGAATTATCCGCTGCGTCAACATGTTTTATTTGTTGCTATGTTGAATGTTGTGATTTGATTTCATCGATTTCTGTTATCAGCTTTGATCGTTGTATTCGTGCCGATTTGTTTTGCTTGGATTCGTAACTCAATCTCTGTGTCCGTATCAGTGTGCGTATCCGTGTCATCTTCTCGTGCATCTCTAGCCTCGAAAGGTGAGCAATCACTCACGATTAACGTTCTTATATTTATTAAATCTGATTTCAATGGAAACGACAATTGAAATATACTGCTGTTAGTTATTTATATTGCTATATCTATGACATCATCTGTATCTGTTCACCTGTGACACCTGACATCATTATCTGTTATTTATATTGATATATATATATATATATATATATATATATATGACATCATCTGTATCTGTTCACCTGTGACATCTGACACCCTTATCTGTTATTTATACTGATGATATATGCCTGTTACCGTTGTTATATTATTATCATATCTGTTATCACTCTGCAAGTTCCCTGTTAGTATAGAATCACTATGGGTTGAAATGATACATACCCGAACGGACTTTAGAATAGGAGAAAATCGTTATGGGTTGAAATGATAAACCCAAGCGATTTTCAAATTAAATTGAATTTGGGGATTTCGGGTTGAAAAGATATATACCCGAATATATTTTAAATTGCGGATTGAAATGATAAATATCCGTATCACTTGACCATAGGATAGAAAATTATATACAGACATCGTTGGTCTATATATACATGTTTTGAAAAACATTTCTACGGTTTTGAAAGAAATATATGGTTTTAAATAAATAATGATTTTAAAGATTTATTAAAGTTGATTTAATAAAGTTGATTCGAATCAATATGAAATATGTTCAAGTATTTATGTAAAGTTTATATTTTTTAAATATAGAATTTATAATGTTTCAGGTTGAAAGATAAATTTGAATTGATTTGGAATTCTTAATTATTTAAGAATTATACTTAAATAAGTTGATTTGAAATCTATTAAAAATTGAAATTTTAAGATATGTTTTATAACTTGGATTAATTGAGAAGTGGCTTTAATGAATATTTCAAATGATATAAATTTAAATGAGATATTTTGTTTATTTGAATTCGTGAATTGAAGTTGTATTAGATGTTATTGAAATGTCAAATATTTAAAGCTTTGAAATATATTGAAATTGAAATGGCTTATTTTATGGTTTAAATATGTATTTGAAATCGATAGATTGAAATGGTTATTAGAAACTGAATCGAATTGAAATTGATGATTTGAGATTTGATTAAATTAAAATTTTGGAATTCGAGTTAATTTGAATCGATTTGTGAATTTTGAGGAAGCTATTTTATTTTATAAAGAAATTTTAAATTATATTTAAACTAATGATATTTTGCTTTATAAATTATTTTAATATAAACTATTTTAATATAAATCATTTTTGATATAAATTACTTTATTTATAAACTATTTTATTATATATACTAATTTTAATATCTAAACTGTTTAAAAGAAAAGTACTATGATTTTGGAAATGGATTTATTTGAAGCAAAAGTGATATCGCATTGATATGGTTTTTAAAATGGCAATGATGTGTCGGTTTTGAAATATAACTATTTTGAAAGTTTATTAAATGACCATCGGTGAAATAATACGTAGTTATTAAAGAGACCGGGATCGGATATGGACATATTCTCTGTCGATACCGAAAACCACTTTAATAACTATTATACGCGGAGTGTTGATCCAGAATGAAGTGGATGGTTTGGTGAACGCGTTGACTGAAGAAAGAGAACGATTTTGGATGACCCCTGACATGACTAAAACAGGAGCCGCGCCGGGCCATTGAGGTTCGCCACCTCTAGCGGACACACTTCTTCGTTACCATATCTATTACTTTTGTGATTCGATTTGGGTGCACCCCTCGATTATGGGAGTGTTGTTTCGCGGTGTTGGGGTAGTAGCTGCTATGCCCAACATCAGTCCGGATCACGCAACTACTAGTATCCTAGTTGGTATCGCCTCATGTACCTTGTCATACTGATTATCCTATTCGCAACCACTACGATTTCGATTTGTACCTTTAGTATATGGATTGCCCTCTGGTGACTTCCGGTTTTGGGGAAACTACGGTCTTGTATATGCTCTTGGGAATAAAAATGTGTTAAGGGTGGAATGGGCCATGACTTAACGCTATTTTGATATCGTACTTTACCGATTAGACATTATCTACTTAGCGTATTCTACTGTATATATATAGATAGTTTAATGGATCCTTAGAGGATGGTTATCCCAAACATCCTTTGAGTCACTTGTATTTCAGTCGTTATTTCACTTGAGTTGGATTTATTGATATAAGAATGTTAATCCTGACTCGAGTGTTTTTGTGTTTTCTTTACGCTCGGGTCAGACCGAGTATACCAGTATTCGAGACTCACCTCTGGAGTTGGAGCTTCGCTTGGAGATCCAGCTATCTATCCAGCTTTCAGATATTCAGTTGATTCTAGTGCTGTATTCTGATATTGTATTTGACTATTGTATTCGAGACTTCTGTCGTATCTTGTTTAACTCTGTTATATATATAGTAGCTTCATGAACTACTATTCTTTTGTTTCCGCTGCATTATTGTTATATTACTCTATGTCTGTGATCTGTGATTATTTTATTTACTGTATATGTTGAGTTTTGCCAATTGAAATTAACAATCTATTGTTTTGAATTATTCAAGTCCGACATGTGTGGATTTATTGTCGATTTGAATGGTCCAAAATAGCGGGTTGTTACAAAAATGTTAAACAATGCATAAACAATCATAATACTTGGGGGAAAAATAAGCAATTAACTACACTAGAAATTTAAAACTGAAACAGAATGTGCCTAACGAGTAGTCTGCGCTTAAAAGCCATGTTGAACCAAGTGAAGCTTGGCTCTTTAGTTAATTAACAAAAGAGAAGGTTACTAAAGCAGCAAATATAACACTAAAGATACAATATACTGAGAAAGATTTGTTTTCCAATTCAGACTACCTTCCAAATTTGGTTGCTTGAACTTCTTGCAGATTTGAATATAGTGGCAAAAACACAAATAAATAACCACTACGTGACCAAATTAACATTCAAGTCAGGTACTATTGAGCAGAAAGAAGTTTATTAATACATAAATATTAGCCCTGCAACCCTAATGAAATAAATTAGAAAAGAACACGATCGATAGACTTTTTCTTCTTCTCTCTCTCATTAATCAACCATTGCAAAGTCAACAAAGCGATAAACTATTGAACAACTCGATTGTAAAAAGAAGAGTCTCAAGAATCTGGGTGCAAATCGATTACCGAATGATAATAACAAAAAATTACATAAATTACAGAACGATTACCTCTCGATTGTAATAGTCGGACGCAGTGTGCTACTGTGAGGAAGATGTGAAGGAAGACGGAGAAGCAGATGATGCAACTGTGAGGAAGAAGAAGTACGATTGGGGAAAACTGTGAGATTAGGTTGATACACGATCGATTTGAGTGAGAAGCTGTCGATTAGTTTAGGCGTTATTTTTCAAGGAAGGGTGAAATTAGGGTGTTCTTTTTTTTGGAAGCAGAGAGGCGAGGGTTATTGAGATGGAACCGGGGGGGTGAAATTCTGTTGGTAATATTGGAACGGTTCATAGCCGTGGTAAAATTGCCACGGCCTTAGACCGTGCTAGTTTACTTTACCACGGCTCAAAACCATGGTAAAATTGCCACGGCTCAAAACTGTGGTAATTTTTCCGCCTTGGGGTGTGGCAAAATGGGCAGTATGGTGTAGTGAGTGGTGAACTGGCTATTGCATTGTGAGAGGATATTTGTAGATCTCGGCTTGAAGGATATGCAGAAGAGGAGATTTGCTTCAAGGAAATTGCATGGAGCAGCATTGTTTTGGTGGAACGGAATTACAGTGGGAGAGCCAAAGGAAGATCTGACTTGGGTTGAATTTCGAAGGAGGTTCGAAGAAAGATTTCTATTAGAGGTTGCCAAGTCAGCATTGCTTAGGAAATTTGCAGATTTAGTCCAGGAGGATAGATCGGTGATTGAGTATGCTACAGTGTTTGATTAGTTGTCCCATTATGGATATGCTACTGTGGATACTATCATTCAGAGGAATGATAAGTTTATGAGGGGGGTTGAATCCCGAGATCGACAGAGCAACCATGCCAAACCTCCAAGATCCGTGTCATATTGTTGTTGAGATGGCTATTCAAAATGAAGAGATGCTTTCTACTTTTGAAAAGGGGAAACCAGCCGAGGTTCATAATTTTCAGGGTAAGAAGCGGAAGTTCTTAAAGGTGCCCAGTCGAGGGTAGCAGCTAAGACGAGCAAGGCTAATATTGTTTGTTACAAGTGTGACAAGAAGGGGCACTATGCTAATGAGTATCGCTCGGGTGATGGAAGAGCAGTTGCAGTGAGGTCGAATGTGAAGTGCTACAACTGTGGCCAGATGGGGCATTACAAGGACAAGTGTCCCGAGGCTGCTAAAGCTGGATAGGGAAAGATCTTCGCATTGGAAACATCATCCTCTAGACCAACGGCTGCTGAGAAAGGAAAAGGTGTAATGGAAGGTATGCTTATGATTCGTAGTACTCCGGTTAGGATACTATTTGATACTGGTACATCGCACTCATTTATATCTCAGTATTTGGTAGATTTCTTATGTTTGGAACCTTTATACCTTATTACTCCTTTAAGGGTTGCGAATCCTATAGGAGGGTATGCAACTCTGGGAATGAGATATGACCAGTTAGAACTTGATTGTTAAGTCATATGTTTGCATGCAGTTTATATGTTTGGATTTCGTGGGTTTCAGGATCATATTGGGTATGGATTGGTTAGATAGATATGACGCTAGGATATTATTCCAGGAAGGGAAAATATCATTGAAACACCCTAATAGCCATAACCGAGTCATTTAATCAGTAAGGAGTTCGAGCGGAAATGCTTGTGCATTATTGGGTGCTATGGGAACGGAAGCAGAATTGAAGTAAGTTTATGTAGCAAGAGAGTTTGCGGATGTGTTTGAACCAGTTTCGGGCTTACCGCCAAAAAGAGCAATCAAGTTTCGAATAGATCTCGTACAAGGAGCTGAACCCGTAAGTAGACCACCTAGCAAGATGTCACCAACTGAGATGAAGGAATTGAAGGTGCAGCTAGTGGAATTGGAAGGAAAGAATTTCATTCGGCCAAGCAGTTCACCATGGGTAATGACTGCGGTATTCGTGAAGAAGCCAAATAGGTCGTTAAGGATGTGTATCGACTATCGTATGTTGAACGAGAGGACGATCAAGAATAGGTATCCTTTGTCGAGGATCGACGACTTATTTGATTAGTTGAGTGGAGCCAAAGTGTTTTCCCAACTGGATTTGGCGACAGGTTTCCATCAGCTAAGAGTGGTAGAGGACAGTATTCCTCTGACGGTGTTTAGGATCGGATATGGGTCTTACAAGTGGTTGGTTATGCCATTCAGGCTTACTAATGCACCGGCTTTCTTTGTGGACTTGATGAACCGGATTTTCCAAGAGCACTTGGATAGGTTCGTGTTGGTTTTTATTGATGACATTTTGTTATATTCTAAGAATGAGAAGGATCATGTAGATCATCTTAGATTAGTATTGGAGAGACTAAGGCAACATCAGCTGAAAGCAAAGTTCTCAAAGTGAAGAAAGTGAAGTTCCTTTGTCATGTAGTTTTCGAGGAAGGTTTAGCGGTTGATCCGGATAAGATCGAAGCTGTTAACAATTGGAAAAGACCAAAGACGGTAAGTGAGATTATAAGCTTTCTTGGACTTGCAGGTTACTACCGAAGGTTCATTAAGGATTTCTCACGGATAGCGGCATCCTTGACTATGCTAACCAGGAAGGACGTGAAGTTTGTCTGGTCTGACAAATGTGAGGAGGAATTCCTTAAGTTGAAACATTTGTTAACCAATGCGCTCGTGTTAGTAGTTCCTGATGGGAATCAGGGGTTGGTAGTTTACACCGATGCATGTGGTACCGAGTTAGGTGTTGTGCTAATGCAGAATGGAAAAGTTATTGCCTATGCTTCAATACAGCTTAGACCGCATGAAGTGAGATACCCTACTCATGATTTGGAGTTGGTAGCAGTAATCTTCGCATTGAAGCTGTGGAGACATTTTCTTTTGGGAGAAAGGTTTGAGCTATTTACAGATCATAAGTCTCTATGATATTTATTCTCTCAGAAGGAGCTGAACATGAGACAATAGAGATGGCTGGAGTTTGTTGCAGCTTATGATTTTAGCATCGAGTATACACTAGGAAAAGGAAATAAGGTGGCGGATGCACTTAGTAGGAAACATCAGAATGTGGTGTTAGCTATGTTGGCGGAATGGAAAGACTTGGAAGCACTGGCTGCTTGCAATGTGCAATTGAGTTCGACTGCTGGATCTAGTCGGAATATCGCCATGATGTCTTGTTTCGAAGTTTGGCCAGTTCTGATCGAACGGATTTCTTCTAGGCAGAAAGAGGATCCAGTGTTAGCCAAGGGGATTAGAAGGTTAGAAGCTGGAATCGAGATTGATGGTTTAAAGGATTTAATTCTTGACCGCATGGGTTGGTTGAGGAAGGAACGGTTATGTGTTCCGGATGTTGGAAACCTTAGGAAGGAAGTTCTTAGGGAATGTCATCGATCGAAGTTTATGATTCGCCTTAGGGGAAACAAGATGTATCAAGATATGAAGAGAAGTTTTTTCTAGGAAGGAATGAAGAGGGATGTTGGCTTATGGGTAAAACAGTGTTTGAACTGTCAGCAAGTAAAAGCCATGGTCAAACCGAGGTAATGAAAGTATATGGGTCATAGTGGACAGATTGATCAAAAGTGCCCATTTCATTCCGGTAAGGTCAACCCGGACGGCACTTGTTTTGGCTAAGTTGTTCATGAAGAACATCGTTAGATTGCATGAAATTCCTAGTAGTATCATCAGTGATAGAGATGCTTTGTTTACTAGCGAGTTCCGTAAGAGCCTGTAGAGTGTGCTAGGCACTAAGATCAAGATGAGTGCTGCATATCATCCTCAAACGGATGGGCAAACAGAGAGAGTCAACAAGGTACTGGAAGATCTGTTGAGAGCTTATGTGCTGAATTTTAGTTGTTCTTGGGAAAATCACTTGCACTTAGTGGAGTTTTCCTATAACAATAGTTATCAGACTACTATAGGAATGGCGCCTTTCGAAGCTTTGTATGGAAGGCCATGCAAATCACCAGCATGTTGGCTAGAGACCGGAGACAGGTTAGTCCTTTTTCCAAATTTGGTGAGAGAGGCGACGTAATAGATCGAGTTGATACGAGAAAGAATGAAGGAAGCTCGGCCTAGGCAGAAGAGTTACGCAAACAAAAGGCGTAAGGACCTAAAGTTCTCGGTTGGAGATAGATTATTCATCAAGTTATCACCGATGAAAGGTGTGGTTCGGTTCGGGAAGACCAGGAAGCTAGCACCGAGATAGGTTGGACCATTTCCTATATCAGAGAGGATTGGGAGACTCGCATACCGAGTAGATTTACCGAGCAGTTTGGCCGGGGTCCACAATGTGTTTCATGTTACTCATCTTAGAAAGTATGTTCATGATCTAGAAACTATTATCGCTCCGACGGCACTTGAGAACTTAGTAGTGGAACCAGATATAACTTTTGCGAGGCAACCGGTATGTGTTGTGGCGAAAGATGAGAAGAGGTTAAGGAACAAGACAGTCAGGTTGGTGAAAGTTCAGTGGAGCGACAATGTGAAGTACTGTACTTGGGAGACAGAAGACAAGATTAGGACTACTTTTCCTGGGCTGTTTTAGATGGTATGTTCTATATAGGGTTTATATAGAATTTGGCTGGTAGGTTATACTAGCTTTGATTGCATGGGCTATATGCTTGTTGTTGTGTCCTTACTGAAATTTAAAGGACGAAATTCTTTAAGGGGGGAGTATGTAATGCTCATGAATTTTAATTAACATTATTCGGGATATTTAATTGGATAAATTAAATAGAATAATGTGAATAAGTAGGGATATGAGATTAATAAATCTAATGGCCGGGTCCAAATGAATGAACTAAATTAAGACTAACTAAATTTAGAAGGAATAATTTCCTAAGTGGTAAACTTGAAAATGGGGATACATTTCTTTGTATATATCTCCCCCTCCACCTTAATAAACTTCCACTTTTTCATTCTTAACTTCCATATACTTCGACCGGCCATTAAAAAGCTCCAGGAAGAGTTTAAATTGAAGAATAAGCTAAGGAATTAAAGCTAGTAAATTATCTCATTCTCCAATCAACTAGTCAAGGTGAATAATCATGTTTATCATCTTATTTTTCTATGTTTGGATCGGTTATGGCTTATACCCGATTCATGTTTATGATTTTGGTTAGGATATAACCATTTAAACCTTGTTTGGATAAGACATTGGTGTTTTAAAATGTTAATGGGCTAATTAACACGTTTTCATTCGGTCTTGGTTAAATTTCGAGTTTTTTATTATCTTCATATGCTTTGAAATTTTAATATGTTGAAGTATATGATTTATCTGATTTTTGGTGATTTTTGGGAATTTTTCCTTCGTGATTTACTAAGGTAATTAAATTATTTAAGCCCAAGGGCTAAAATGAAAATTTGCTTCCGAAATTACTTAAATTCGAAAGGAAATTGCTTTTGGAAATATTTGAGGAATAAGTATAGTGTTTTGAGAAAAAGGTTGACATTTGTATATTTTTTACTATTTGGAAGTACAGGAGAAGGTTCCTCGGCCAATCAAAATTAGACAAACACGATAAAAACATCACTTCAGTTGGCCCAGTTCTGCCTTCGACTCCAACAAGCCTACTTTAACCCTTTCGATGAAGTCGAATGGTACCTTTCGCCTAAGACGGAAGGTAAACAGTTACCCTCCGTCAAAGTCGAAAGGTAGGCACATGGCCGAAGGGAAGTAAAGGGCGAAGGGATCGGGAGGCTGCTTCTTTTACTTTTGGATAGAGATAAAATTTGTTTTCGAATAAGTTGAAGGGGGATCCTTCGACTCTATCATTTAATAAAACACTAAATTTTTAATATATATTCAAGAAGGGGTTTCGAAGGGGATCTTCGAAAGCTTAAACCTTCAAAAGTAGTGTTTTAAAATGTTTCCCAAAAAGGTGTTTGAAAAACATTTACACAAAGCCGAAGGGTAAACCTTCCAACATGGTCAAAAGTATACATTCGAAGGATTGGTTCCAACACTAACACTTCATTGTTTTTGAAAGGTTTGATTTCGAAAGGTTTTGAAGGGGTTATCTTCAATGGTTGCGAAAGGTTTGACTTCGAAAGGTTTGATTTCGAAAGGTTTTGATTTCGAAAGGTTTGATTTCGAAAGGTTTTGAAGGGGTTATCTTCAATTATTGCGAAAGGTTTGACTTCGAAAGGTTTGATTTTGAAAGGTTTTGAATGGGTTATCTTCGATGATTGCAAAAGGTATTGATTTCGAAAGGTTTTGATTTCAAAAGGTTTGATTTCAAAAGGTTTGATTTCGAAAGGTTTCTGAAGGGGCTAACTTTGGATGTTTATTTGCTTTCGAATGGGACTTCATTCGAAGGGTTTTAAAGCGCTGTTTTTAGCCATTTTTCTTAAGTAAAGTTTTGCTAATTCGAAGGCTTATAGCATAAAATACTTATCTTTGTTTGAATATATAAGGAGGATCCTTATTTAAAAAGAATGTTATAAAACCTTGGGGACACCGGGGTGGGTTTAGTGTTTTCGATACATAGTTTGGGGTTACAAACAGAAATATGTTTTCGAAAATATACATTGAGGCTATTAATGTGTTTTTATTTCATTTAAGCTAATTGGAGCTACCAATGGGAATAGGTTAAACAAGTGGTATACTTAGGGAAAATAATTAATCATGGGGATCATGAATTTTTATAAATAATCGTGGGGATCATGATGTTTTAATTGGCCAAGTGATGGGTTCTTGGTTAACCTAGGAAAACCATGGAATGTGCGGTGGATAGCCCACATCAAATTTCTAAAGTAAAGAATGTTTTTCCAATGGTGGTTAGCCTCGGGATTTGGCACCCAAGGGTTCATAGTCATCCTAGGAAAACTATGGAGTGTGCGATGGATAGCCTACACCAACTTTTATAAAACAATGTACGATGGATAATCTGCATTTATTTTGAATGGATTTGGGATGGATAGTCCTATTTAAACTATGAAGGATAGTCATTTTAAAGATTTTAGAGTGGAACTCTAATAAATGGGTAGATGGGATATCTAATAAATGGGTGGATGGGATATCCAAAACATATGATTTATGGCTTTATTTCATATTATGTTAAGACTAATCATTTTTGATGCAGGGGCATAGTAAATGATTTTCATGTTTCGTTTTGGATACTAGTGAGGGGAAAACCCATTCCACTAAGCGGCGTGGTTTCACTAGCTATCTATTTATGATAAGAGATGATAGGGGATTATTCATACCAGACTTATTGTCTAACTCGAAGTTTGTGTTTCTCCACAAACTCTCGGGTACTAAAAATTAATTTGAGTAGTCTGAGGGTTGGAGACTTTTAGGTTTTTGGACGAATAAGCTTCCGGAGACGTGCAGGAGGCAGCGTTAGCTATATAGGAGCTATTTTTTGTTTTCCGTTGTGATGTACTAAGAACTGTAAAGTTCATATTTATTAGTTCTTTGATCATCATAAGGGGACATCTTCATATGTTGCTCTTATCGTATTTTGTACCTGTATGTGGGATCTGAATGTGTTTAACGTCTGGGATTATGTAATTAAATCTTAAATTGAAATTCATAGGAAATGAGAAATTTTGTTTTGTTGAAGTTTAAAATTTTTCATATTCTTGTGTTTTTGTGTTGCCAATAGTTTCAACATTCCGGTTTCGGTCATTTAGAAATAACACCTATAGATGACTACAGCATCCGTAGCAGTTAGTTTTGAGCCTCCGGAAGCAGGATGTTACAAGAAGATTTTTACTTTTGGGAGATCATAGAGATGGAAGGTAGGGACATTGGTTAGTTTGGATTTCGGTAAAGGTTTGAGAGAAATTTCTTGTCGCAAGCTGAGAAAGCATGCAATTGGAGAATTTCATTAGTCTGAAGCAAGGGAGTCTTTCAGTGAAGGAGTATATAAATCAGTTTAATCAACTATCGCGGTTCGGAATGAAGTTTGTTATAGACCGCATAAAAAGGCCATCAAGTTTGCTAAGGGTTTGAACCAGCCCCTCCAAGGGTTCACATTGACACACGTACCTATTGGAGCGACGTATGAGTCACTTGTGGAGATGACTCTCATGTCAGATGTTGCTAAGAAAGAAGAGGTTAAGGAGGTACCTAAATCAGAAAACTCCAAGAAGCAGTGGTGGAAGAATAAGAGGGATAAGAACAAGAAGAAAGGAGGAGGACCTCAAAAGCAGATCAAGAAGGGCGAAAAATGTCAAAATTGTGGATTGGTTGGGCATTTCACAAAGGACTATAAGAAAGACACGATGAAGGGGAGGTGTTACAATTATGAGCAGCCTGGGCACCTTAGTAGAGCTTGTCCTCAGAGGGCAGGGCGGAGAGCAGGCGCACCTACAGTGCAAGTACAGGCTTTGGATGTAGCACCTTCTAGTGGACCAGATCGAGGTAGGAAAGTCTCTATAGAAGGTTTGATCTCTATTTCGGATTCGGACTCTTTTTTACTCTGGAGCATCGCATTCTTTCATTTCTAGTTCCTTGGTTGATTGTTTGCGCTTAGATATTTCTCTAGTAGTAGACCCTATAGTTGTTTCAAACCCATAGGAGGATCGGCACATTTATCCATGATTTGTAGGGGTTTGAAAATTTTTATACTAAGCGTAGAGTTTGATTGTGATGCCTATGTACTGGGATTTTCGGGATATGGGATGATTTTTGGGATGGACTGGTTATCCACTTATGGTGCGATATTAGACTGTAAGAGGAGAGTCGTCAGAGTAGAGACATGTAGTGGAAGGACTCTCGAGGTTTCTTGCAACCCACAAGGGTCATCCATGTTGAGCTTCCTTTATTCCCTTGATTCATCACTAGGAGAGTTAGATTCAGTTCCTGTTGTTAGAGATTTCCCAGACGTTTTTGAAGAGGTTAGGAGACTACCCCTAAGAGAGAGATCGACTTTAGGATCCATTTGAATGACAATGCTAAGCCAGTGGCATTACCCGTGAGACATATGGCTCCTAGGGAGAGGAAGGAGTTAAGTAAGCAGATTGGTGAGCTATTGGAGAAAGGCTTCATTAGATGGAGCATATATGAGTGGGGAGCACTAGTCGTCTGCGCTACAAAGGCGGATGGTTCCCTTCGACTTTGCGTAGACTATAGAGAGTTGAATAAGCTCACAAAGAAGAACCGTTACCCACTTCTTAGGATAGACGATCTTTTCGATCAGTTGGTTGGCTCTTCAGTATTTTCTCAGCTTGATTTAGCAACTAGATTTCATCAGCTAGGGTCACTGACAATAGCATCGATAAGACAACATTTAGGACACTCGATGGATTCTTTGAGTGATTAGTTATGCCGTTTGGGCTAACCAACGCCCCAGCATACTTTGATGAGCTGTGTTTTTCGAGATGTCCTAAATAAGTTTGTTATAGTATTCGTGGATGACATTCTAGTGTTTTCCAAGAGTATGGAAGAGCATACTATTCATCTTGAGGAGGTCCTTTGTACACTTCGTGTTCAGCAGTTGGAGGAAAAATTCTCGAAGTGTCACTTTTGGCGTGAGGATGTGCATTTCTTGGGACATGTAGTCTCAAGAGAGGGTTTAGCTGTGGATCCTGCTAAGATAGTAGCAGTAGAGGATTGGAAGGCCCCCAAGAACGCTACCGAAGTTAGAAGCTTCCTAGGTTTGGCTAGCTATTATAGGAAGTTTATCAGAAATTTTGCTAAGATTTCAGCACCGCTTACTCGCCTCACTAAGAAGAATATGGCATTCGTGTGGGACGTAGATTCTGAGGATTCCTTCACAATGCTGAAGAGGGCCCTTACTAGTGCACCAGTGTTAGTTTTACCCAACGGAGTTAAGCCTTTTACAGTATACACTGATGCATGTGGGACGGGTCTTGGAGCAGTATTGATGCAAAAAGGGAGGGTAGTATGTTATGGATGTAGACAGTTGAGAACACAGTAGAAGAACTACCCCACCCATGATTTGGAGTTAGCTGATATTGTTTTCGCGCTCAAGTCTTGGAGACATTACTTACTAGGAGAGAGGTTCGAGCTTTTCACTGATCATAAATCATTGAAGTACCTGTTCTCACAAAAGTATTTAAACTTGAGGCAGCAGTGTTGGATGGAGTTTCTAGCATCATATGACTTTGAGATAGCCTACATCCCTGGTAAAGGGAACGTGGTTGCAGATGCGTTAAGTAGGAAGAGAGCAACCCTTAGTCCAATGTTCGTGGAGTGGAAAAGTCTAGGGTTTATTTCCACCTTTGATTTTAAGCCCTCTACGGACATTACCCCTGGATTATTGGCAGCACTTGAGGTTAAGCCTACCCTCATAGATCAGACTGCCTCAAGGCAGCGAGAGGATTCAAAGCTTATGGATATTTTGGATAGGATTAGCAGAGGAGAGGTCTCTAGACATCGCTAACGCTATTCCATTCATAGTAAAGGATGGCTAAGGAGAGATGGAAGACATTGTGTCCCACGCACTAGTGATTTGACGAGAGCAGTTCTAGAAGAAGCACACCATTCTCGAACGACTATTTATCTGGGTGGTGATAAGATGTATAGGGACATGAATAGAGTGTTTTATTGGAGCGGCATGAAGAAGGATGTGGCAGAGTTTGTAACTAAGTGTCTTGTGTGCCAAAGAGTTAAGCCAGAGCAGCAGAAGCCCGGCGGATTGCTTCAACCATTGGATGTACCCTAATGGAAGTGGGATAGTGTTTTGATGGACTTCACAGATGGTTTACCCCGATCTAGGAAGGGGAATACCAATATTTGGGTGATTGTAGATCGTTAGACTAAGAGCGCCCACTTCATTCCGATCAAGAGTAAGAGGACGGCACCTTATTTGGCATCCTTATATATTCATGAGATAGTCCGACTTCATGGAGTTCCCTCTAGCATAGTGAGCGATAGAGACCCTATCTTTACTAGCGAGTTTTGGAGGAGCTAGCAAGAAGCATTAGGTACACAGCTTAGATTGAGTACGGCCTATCACCCCAGACGGATGGCCAAACGTAGAGAGTTAATAGAGTTCTTGAGGATGTGTTGATGATGTGCATTCTTGATTTTGGAGGAACTTGGGAAGAGCATCTTCCTTTAGAGGAGTTCGCATATAATAATAATTTTCAGGCTAGCATTAGGATGGCACCTTTTGAAGCTCTTTATGGAAGATCTTGCAAGTCACCTTCATGTTGGTTGGAGTCTACAGAGAGATTGCTACTTGGTCCCGACATGGTTAAAGAGACTTCGGAAAAGATTGATTTGATTAGAAGAAGAATGAAGTCAACCCAAGATAGACAGAAATCCTATGCAGATAAGCGGAGAAGGGATATTGAGTTCGAGATAGGAGACTTGGTTTTCATTAAGGTATCTCCGTTAAGAAAGGTAGTCAGATTTGGATCAAGTGGGAAACTTGCTCCCAGATTCATAGGATCGTTCCCCATTGTGGAAAAGGTAGGGAAGAAGACATACCAGATAAAGCTACTAAAGAGGCTCGTGGGAGTTCATGATGTTTTTCATGTTTCGCACTTTAGAAAGTGCTTACATGATTCAACAGAGGTAGTGGAACCTAGCCAACTTGAAGAAGTTGAAGTGGAGAGAGAAGCATCGGTTTGTCGCATTCTTACCAAGATCGTTGGACGTGATACCAAGAAGCTTAGGAATAAGGAAGCACCTTTGGTTAAGGTGCAGTGGGGAGACATCATTGAGGACGCTATGCGGGACTCTAAGGAGAAAATACATACCTCTTATCCGCATCTTTTCGATGGTACATCTTGAATTTTCTATTTCCATCTTTAGTTTTGAATAGGTTCTTTCCTTTAGTATCCTTTGGGAGGGTAGATCTTAGGATTTAACCTATAGATGGTAGGACTAAATGTAAACATTGTACTAGAACATATTATGTATGTTGGACGCTAGTAGTTGCAAGAGTTTGCTAGTGGATGCTAATGGACGCATATATATATATACACACTAGGCACTATTATCTCTTAGGGATTGGCCTAACTAGGTCACTAAAACATATGCATATGGATGTGTGTGCATTTGCATTATATTTTTCCATGGTTGCTATAATGAGTGATTATCATATGATTGTTGCATTTGGATGATGATTGTAGCACGCATGTAGAACTATCAGTTATCATTAGGAAATTTGCATTCATTTGGATACATGGTACGGACATGACGCATAAAAAGGAGGTCGACTGAATCAGTAGACCACCTAATCTTTTGCATTAGTTAGGGACATTAACACTACACTATTGCATATAACATAAATTGCATTAGAAAGCTTAAGGGCAATGGATGTAATGGATGATGGTTGAATATGTGGTTGTAGAATTTTGATGAAAATATTTATTTCATTCTTCTGTCCTTAGAGATTTCGGGGAAGAAATCCTTTAAGGAGGGGAGAATGTAACAATCCAAAATTTAAGCTATAATAATTAATTAACGAATTAATTAAATAATAAAATAAGTTTGTGAAATTGTCAGAATCAAGCTACGGGAGTTGCACCATTGTGTCCATGGCGATTTTCTGATCCATTTCCATATATAACTTGTCGAAATCCGAGTCAGTATGGAGAAGATACGAGAGAAATACGAATCGGAACAAAACGAAAGAAAAATAATAATATTAGTAGGGCTAGGTCAACCCAAGCCTAGCTCAGGTGGACCCTAGGGTCGACCCTCATATACTTAGGTCGACCCTCACTGGAGCAAGGTCGACCCGCCCTAGTTATTTGACGTAGATTCATCCAGTTTTGAGCGAACACATCATATTTTGATTTTTCTCAAATCATGTGCGTTCGTGCTTCCATCCGAGGGTCCGTAACGAACCTATGACGTGGTTGCACCAGATTTAATCTTCAAATCCAACGGTCTGAGATCCCTAGGCCTAGCTATTTTTCTCATTCAATTTTCTCCCAATTGGGTTCATTGCCTAAGGCTGGACCCTAAAAAGAATTTTTTTTATTGGGAGGGGATCTTTTTAATAAAAATATTCTACGCCCTAGTAGGGGATCTAGGAAGGCCAAAGAATAGAGCTAAGGACCATAGGTGAGTGTTTTGTAATTATTTTAGATTTTTAAGTAATTTAAAATAAAAGGGTTCTCAATAGTTGTAGTTTTTCTGCAATTTTGAGACAGTTTTTATATAAGTTAGTTTTTAAAGTTCTTTTAAGTATATTTTATTCAACTATTTTATTCAGTTATTTACAGTTATTTGTATATATTTACATCTGTTTTACGTTAGAATTTAGCTTGTAAATGTTAGTTTGTTTTTAATTCTTTTTAGCCGAATAAAATATAAGAATATTAAAAAGAGGAGAATTTGCTAATATGGATTAAATAGAAATAAACACTGAATTTATAGAAATTAGATGTACAATAAGAAAGAACTGTAATATAAATAAGATAGACTAAAATAGGAAAATTTGAGACATTTGCAAGTATGTTTATAACTAAAAGGATAGAATAGAAGAGTAACAATTATAACATAGATTATAATTAAGCAGAAATAACAAAAGAGGCTTATTTTAAAACTTAGATTAAGTTAATAAGCAAATATAGCAAAAATAATAGAAGAGGCTTATTTTAAAACTTACACTAAGTTAATAAGCAAACATAGAAAAAGGGCCCGTACCAACAGCATTCCATTTCAGTCAGGAACTGATGGTCTCACAATAGTTAGGTGAGGCTGGTACATGCTTATGCAAACTAGGGTAAATAAGTGGCTAATAAATAGAGGCTCAAATCTGGGGATTTGGGCAAGAGTCGCAAACAAGTGGCTCACAATTTGTTTGTTAGGACCAGTACCAGCAGCATTCCCTTTCAGACTAGGACTGATGGTCTCACAACACTTAGGTGAGGCTGGATAGCATCTCTTTCAGACTAGGACTGATGGTCTGACAATAGATTAGGTGAGGCTGGGCACGCTTATGTTGATTAGGGTAAATAAGAGGTCAAAAGAGGGGGCGACAGTTAGTGTGTACCGGCAATGACCGAGCCTGCGGCATCGATTAGGGTAAATAATTAACTACTGCGTTCCAAGCGCTAAGAGGTGTCTTTTGCTTTGGGACCAACAGGATTGGATCAGCTCACAGTGGCACAACAGAGATAGAAGGTCGTTCAACGGGTAGAATTAGGATTTCAGCCTAATTAAAATAGGATTATAATTTCAGCCTAATCACAACAATCTAAGACAAGTGCAATCAATCACAATCAAAGCAAACAGTCAAACAGTATTTTATCCCAGTTTTACCTTTTCTGTATTTTCCTTTAAACTAGAACTATTGCTAAGTCTATTATCTTTATCTTGCTTAAAAATTCTAGTAGTTACTTTAACTCACCAGACTTATAGTCTGACCCACTCCTCCATTTCCCCTTTTCTCCCATATGCCAGCAGAGTTGAGGACAGTAGATTCAGATTCTTGGAGATACATTCCTGGAGTTCTTCATGTATTCTTCTTCATTTCATTTTTCTTTTCATCTGGCTTTTGTTGTACTGGTACTTATGAGAGGGATGATTATTAATATTTATGTACTCTGATTATGTGAGACAGATATATTTTTCATAAGACATGAGAATTTGGGTTTTTAGACATATTCTGTCTTTATGACTTATTGATGAAGTTTAATTCTGAATAATGAATTACTATTTAAATGTTTCCACTGTTTTTACCTATTTGTCTTGTGAATCTTAGTCTTTGTGCTGCTTTAGCTATACCTATAAAGCACCATGTTCTTTAGTATGCCCTTTTTGGGTATACTAAGGGGTGTGGGTGTTTCAGGTCTATCCCTAACTTAAGTTCTCCCGGTCAATTGATCCTAATGGTTTTGTGGCCTCACCAATAACCTACCTCTGTACAAATATATTCCCTTCTGTGTATAACATCATTTTAGTCCTACCTGTGACAAAGCCCTACATATTGGAATTTTGGACTAAATTAGCTAAGGACTAATTGCTAATGTATAGGGAACGACCCTATACAGTCCCACTAGGTATGCAAATATCTGAGTCATTTTATTTAGGGTCATCTACCCAAAATTTTCCTTGAAAACCTTTTCTTCTTAAAATGATTTAAACCTTTAAATCATACTTTAAACAAGAAAAATAAATTCTATGCTTCACTCAAATCACATTGCCATGTTATATATACTTTACACAAATCTTTGTTGATGAAAACATTTGAACCTTTGAAAGTACCCCTTTGGAATCCATTGAAAGCACCCCTTTTGAAACCATTGAAAGTACCCCTTTCGAAACCAAGTAAACACTTTTTATAACTTAGTCCGAAAGACCAAAACATTCCTTTCAAAACCATTTATATAAACCTTTGGAAACCATTGAAAAACCTTTCCTTCGAAAGCTTCAAACCTTAGACATCCTATCTTTAAAACATTTAAACATTGCCTTTCAAAAACATTGGAAAACCTTCCTTTTAAACATTTCGAAACCAATGGGGAACCACCCCTTCTAAACTTTCATTTAAAACCTTTCGAAACCATTTGGAAATCACCCCTTCGAAACCTTCATCAAAATCTTTTGAAAGCATTAAAACATCAAACCTTTCGAAACCATTTAGGTTCAAGTAAAACGTGTGGAAATCCATTCGAAACCTTTGGGTTTTACTTCCAACAGAACAAAGGGCCGTAAAACAACTAAGTCGAAAGCACTCTTTCGAAAGCAATTTCTAAGTAAAGAAGTAATGGTGTCGAAACCAACCCTTCGAAAGCATTGGAGAAGTGGCTTGGATTTTAAAACAAAGTATACCTTCTGAAACCATTTGCTTCGAAAGGTAGAAATCGGCAGCAAGGGGTTTCAACCTCTTCGACGGTATTTTCTTAAAACAAAGGCGCAACTTCTTCGAAACCATTCCTTAAATCAATTTGGCTCGATCGGAAGCCAACCAAGTCAAAAGTATTCCTTTCGAAAGAAAAGCAGGCGTATTTTCATTTGAAAGCAAAGAAAAGCTTCGACCCCATCGGAACCCCACGTTTTGACCCAATACCTTCCTAATAAGTTCAGCTCACTATGCACCAAGTCTTTGATACTATGTTCATTGGTTTCGACGGTGATTGAGGTGGAACTACTAAGTCGGATCCCTAGGTGCCGAAAGTGGCGAAATAGGTAAAAAGCTTATAAAACCTGATTTTAACTTTAAAAAGAAATTCTTTTTGACTAAGCTGCCTTGTTTGTCAAAATATTATTGGTTGCTAATTTTCTTTTCTAAAAGTACTACCAAAATTTCATAATTAAACAATTTAAATAATTTACAAAATAATCCTTGTCCTTTTTAGGGCTGTCAATGGATACCCAAAAAAATCCGAAATCCGTCCGCATCCGTATCCGAAAAGCGGATAATATCCGATACCCGAAAAAACGGATGCGGATACGGATACGAAGACATCCGCATCCGAAAATTATCCGTCCGGTCTTTGTCGATATTATAGTAAAATTGTGTATATTTTAGTATAATGAAAGAAATTTATTTGTTGTTTTATCAAGTTAATAGTTTATATTATATACATTTAATGCTTATTAACCACTCAAAACTATTTATTATCGCCATATTTGTTTATATTTAACACTTTAATGATCAATTGGATTGAAAAAAATGTATGTTAAACTTAAAATTTATATTTATATTTCTTGATTTATCGGTCGTTAGCGGATAGGATAATTATCCGATATCCGTCCGTATCCGCGGATGCGGATATCCGATATCCGAAAATCATTTCGGATGCGGATGCGGATATGGCGTTATCCGCATCCGAAAGTATCCGTTGACAGGCCTAGTCCTTTTTTAAATATGTAAAATTTAAGTCCCATACCTTAAATAATTATATATCTGATAAATCACTTAGGAAAATTCTACAAAAATTCTAGAAAATAATTTTTAATATGTTTTCCAAAATATATTAATTTCAGACCCAAAACATAAATAATTTAGCCATAAATTATTTTAAACGCAAATGATCATTTTCTTTACTAGAAAATTAATATTAAATCCACATAAATTCAGAAAATTATGAAAATTGAAACCCATCTCTAAAATATCATTTTTGATCTAAATCTAAAATTGTAAGGCATTTGGATGTCATTTAATAGGGTTTTCACATTAAAACATATTATAAAATCTATATGAATAAGCATAAATCATCAACAAGTATACATAAACATTTAATCATTCAAAAACATGTCATAACCTTGCAAAATAATTCGGATTAACCTTAAAACCCAAAATAATAGAAAACATGAGATGTAGTCATTATTCACCTTAGCTTTAAAATTAAGGAGTTTGAGATTTGAATGGATTTGATTTGATTAATCTTCTTCCTTTAGCTTTTCTTCCTCTTGTTCTTGCAATGGTGGTCGGCCTCTTTATTTTTATTTTAGATTATGAACTTATGAAATGAACGTGTCGAATGTACATGGCTTAGGATTTAGGGTATAATAATAATACTTATCCCTTATTGCCCTTGTATATTTCATCACATTTTATTCCATTTCAATTTACTTAGTTCATTGGTTAACATGGGACGACTACCCCTTATTAATCACAAATCTCAATCCCCTAATCATCACATTATTTTATGTAATTTAGCTAATTAAATATCCTAAATAATGTTACTAAAAATTAGGGTCGTTACAGACTCCCCTCCTTAAAGAATTTCATCCTCGAAATTACGATAAGATACACAACAAATCAATCATAAAGGTAAAACATGCCATCAAAAAAATCAAGATAAGTGTCTCTAATCATGCTCTCAGTCTCCCAAGTATAGTATCTCTCATTATCGCTCCACTGGACTTTCACTAATCTGGCTGCCTTGTTTCTAAGCCTCTTCTCATCTCTCACAACTATCTGAACTGGCTTTCTGACTATAGTCAAGTCTGGTCTACTACTAAGTCATCTAACACAGTCGGTGCTATAGTAGACTCTAGGTCTCTAATACACTTGCTTAGATGAGAAACATGGAAAACATCATGGACTCCTGCCAAACTATTTCACAACTCTACTCTATATGCAAGTTTCCCGATCCTCTCTACAATAGGAAATGGTCCTATAAATCTCGGTGCCAACTTTCCTGATTTCCCGAATCTAATCACACCCTTCATTGGTGATACCATAACAAACACATGATCTCCACCTGAAAACTCTAAGTCTTTCCATCTTCTGTCTACATAACTCTTTTTCCTAGATTGAGCATCCTTCATTCTAGCTTAAATCAACTGAATCTTCTCTGCAGCTTCTCTAACTAAATCTGGACCAAGAACCAACCTAGCCCGGTCTCTAACCAACAAACAGGAGATTTGCATGGCCTTCCATACAAAGCTTCAAACGGTGTCATCCCTGTACTTGTCTAATAACTGTTGTTATATGAAAACTCGACTAAGTGTAGATGGTCTTCCCATGATCCCCTGAAATCTAACACACAAGCTCGTAACAAATCCTCCAAGACTTTGTTAACTCTTTCTGTTTGCCCATCGGTCTGTGGATGGTAAGCGGTATTCATCTTGAGCTCGGTTCGTAAAGTATCTTGTAGACTCTTCCAAAACTCACTAGTGAACAAGGAATCTCTATCACTTACTATGCTACTAGGAATTCCGTGCAGTCTAACTACATTCTTCATAAATAACTTAGCTAGAATAGGTGCCATCCTAGTTGACTTAACTGGAATGAAATGGGTAGTCTTAGCTAATCTGTCCACTATGACCCATATACTTTCATTTTCTCTATTAGATCTTGGCAACCTGTCTATAAAATCCATAGAAATAGAATCCCACTTCCATACCGGAATATCCAATGACTAAAGCAATCCACTTCGCTTCTGATGTTCGACCTTTACCTGTTAACAGTTAAAACACTGCTTTACCCAAAAGCCTACATCCCTCTTCATTCCTTCTTAGAAGAAACTTCTCTTCATATCATGATACATCTTAGTTCCTTTTGGATGAATAGTGAACTTCGAACGATGGCATTCCTCAAGAACTTCCTTCCTTATGTCTCCTATATTCAAGACACACAACCTTCCTTTCTTTCTCAACCACTTATTCTGGTCAAGACTAAAATTCTTCAAGTCATCACTCTCTATTCCATCCCTTAACTTCTTGATCCGTTCGACCAATGCGGATCCTCTTCCTGTTTAGACAATCTTTTCGATCATTACCGGTCGAACTTATAAACAACATAAGATAACAAATTCTCCACTAGACCCAGCCTCAGATCTCCACTGCACTCTACAAGTCGATAACACTTCTAAATCTTTCCACTCTGCTATCATTGCCAACACTGCATTATGATGCTTTCTGCTATGCGCATCTGCAACCTTATTACCTTTCCCTGATGTGTACTCAATTCCAAAATCATAAGCAGCAATAATCTCTTACCATCTCTGCTGTCTCATGTTCAGCTCCTTCTAAGAGAACAAATACTTCAACGACTAATGATTTGTATATAGCTCAAATCATTCTTCGAAAAGATAATGCCTCCACACCTTCAACGCAAATATCACACCAGCCAATTCCAAATCATACGTAGGATATCTAACTTCATGCGGTCTAAGTTGTCGAGAAGCATAGGCAATCACTTTACCTCTCTCTATTAACGCAACTCCTAATCCAGTTCCATACGCATCTGTATATACTACCAAGTCCTGGCTCACTTTCGGAACAACCAATACAAGTGCATGGGTCAATAAGTGTTTCAAGTTCTGGACTGCTTCCTCATACTTCTCGGTCAACACAAACTCCACATCCTTTCACGTTAGCTTGGTCATTGGTGGTGCTCTCCATGAAAATTCCTTTATGAACCTCCGATATTTTCCAACCAATCCAAGAAAACTCTTTATCTCAGTCACTGTCTCGGGTCTCTTCCAATTATTCACCGCTTCAATCTTAGTCGGATCTATAGACAACCCTTTTTATGATACTACATGACCAAGAAACTTCACTTTCTTCTTCCAGAAATGACTTTTCGAAAACTTCACTTTCAGCTGATTCCGCCTCAGCATTTCAAGAACGATTCTAAGATGAACTTCATACTCACCCTTCATCTCTAGAGTATATCAAAATATCATCAATAAAAACCAACATGAACCTACCCAAATGCTCTCAAAAAATTCGTTTGATCAAATTTACATAGAATGTTGGGGCATTAATTAGTCCAAACGGCATAACTAACCGTTCGTATGATCCATATCTGATTTTAAACGCCGTCAAAGGTATACTATCAAAAAAATCGTCAATTCTTGGTAATGGATATCGATTCTTTATCGTCTTCTCGTTTAACTTACGATAATCGATACATAACCTTAATGATCTATCCGGCTTAGCAAACACTACGGTTGTTCCCTAAGGTGACCTACTTGGCCTAATAAAACTCTTGCCTTTCAAATCCACCAACTGATGCTTCAGCTCTCTCATCTCTGTAGGTGTCATCCTACTTGGCAGCCTACTCACTAGTTCTACTCCACGCAACAAATCGTTTTGAAACTCAATGGATCGTTTCGGTGGCTATCCTACTACTGGCTCGAAGACATCCGCAAATTCTCTAACCATGAAAACTCGATTTAACTCATCTTCTACCTCCACCAACCCCAACAAAGCATTCACCTCACAACTAGGGCTTTCTACGGTATATACAATCTGATCACTACAGTCTGAGTGTCTAGGTGATATTTTCCTATTATGGCAAAATATCCTAGCATCGTACTTACTTAACCAATCCATACCCAAAATAATTTCGAACCCTACGAAGTCAAATACATGCAAACTACAAACAAAGGTATACCTAACAAATCAAACCCTAAGTGGTCACACTTCATCCCAAGTGTTGCATACCCTCCTATTGGATTTGCAACCTTTAAGGAAGTAACTAAGTATGAGGGTTCTAGGTTAAGATTATATACCAAACAATGAGATACAAAAGAATGCGATGCACCATTATCAAACAGAACGCTAACTGACATACCATGAATCTGAAGCGCACCTCTCAACACAACTTTTCATTTTTCCTCTACTGTTGGCCTCAAGGTAGCTGCTTCCAATGCATACACCTTGCCATTCCCATTCTTAGCAAGCTCTTTGCTTTGGCTCTTGTAATGACCAATTTGATCGCAGTTGAAACACCTAACTTCTTTCTTCTCAATGGTTTTCTTTCCTTTGCCTGTCCGGCACTCCTGAGCATAATGTCCCTTCTTATCGCACTTGAAGCAAACAACCTCAAATTTTCCTTTCTTCGCGGCTCCACCTTTCTGAGCACCCTTCTTATGAAAGAACTTCATTTTCTGACCCTCCCCCACCTCGACCTCCTTTGCCTTATTCTTCTCCAAAGAAGTAAGCATCTCCTCATGTCTCGGTGCCATCTCTACTACAACATCACAAGGATCCCTAATATGAGGTAATGTGCCCTTGCTAACTCAGGCTTCAACTCCCTAATGAACTTCTCATTTCTCTTAATCACAGTGTCTACAGTGGCATAACCATACCTTGCCAACTCCTCAAACCTTCTAGCATACTCCAACACAGTCATCTCCCCTTGTACCAACTCAGCAAACTTTTTGATCAAGGTAGACTTCGCCATCACAGACATGAACCTCTCCTCGAACTTCCTCTTAAATTCATTCCATGTCATCGTTTCTTCATTCACTCTAACTGTCACACTATTCTACCAGAATAAAGCTGCTCCCTGAAGCTATCTCAATGCAAGCCTCCTCTTATGCTCACCATTGAGCCACAAGTCTACAAAGATTCTCTCACAATGTAGCAACCAGCTCTCCACCTCAATAGCATCTTTAGTTCCGATAAATGGCTTTCCTCCAACCCTAACATATTCTCTACTCAGAATAGCATAATTGTTGACCACCGGAGCTTCCTGAACTCCTCCTATAGCATTTCCTCCAACCACTCTAGCAGCAGCACCCACCTACAGCATGTTGAAAAAGGACTGATACACGGCTCCATATCAACTTGTGGCACTCCGACACCAACATTTTCTGCTTATGCCTGACCTTGGTTTCTCCTTGTATTTGGTCTGGCATTTTTGTTTGTTGTAGTGCTTTCCCCAAGATTCACTCTTCCACTTCTAGCATCCATATTTGTATTCAAGCCCCGTGAGATACAAAAGAATAGCCTAAGGGAGATAAGAGAATAGAGATATAGTGTATACTTATATATAGCAAACACAAGTATGTTACTATATTGTTATCCAATACCCTGATCTTATCTCTGATTCCTTAGGATTATGTTTTCAAAAATCATTTTAGTTTAAAGCTTTTCATAAACCTATGCTCCGATACCAAGTGGTAACATCCCCTATCCGAAGGCCCGAAGCTAAGCGCTACAGATGCTGCAGTCATCCATAGTATTAACTTCTAGCGACCAAATACGGTAATATTAATGGTATCCATAATATCAGAAGCACATGAATATGAAACAAAATCATCACAAATTGAAATATTTTTTTGATTACATTTCAAAACAACTATTAATATGTTACATAATCACAAAACGTTTTCAAAATTTGGATTAAATATAATTATTACAGAATATGCCAAGAGCTACATATTAAGATACCCCCTTGGTTGAATAGAGTAATATATAGTCATAACTGACATAATACAACACAACGGAATCAAACAAAATAAAACAAAAACTCCTAAATAGCTTATGTCAGCCTCCTGCTCGTCTTCGGAAGTTTTATTCATCCACCTACTAAAACCTGTAAATCCTCAACCCTCAGCCTACTCAAATCAATTTTGAGCACCCAAGAGTTTAATGGAAAAAACATAAATTTCGAGTCAGACATAAAGCCTGGTGTGAATAATATTATAGATCTCGATTATCTGATATTAAGTGAGACCACGCCGCTTAGCGCAACGAGTTTCCCCTCACTAATACCATTTTAAAACATATCTTTTGCAAATCATAATCCGGCAGCCAAAATTGGTTAAAACTATAAAGCATTATCATGTAAACATACATATCAGGTAACAAATTGACAATCTCTCTGAACACAATTGTATTGTTTGGCTTACTACTAACCTTTGGCTGATTGGGGCCTACCAGACAATATAAACAAATAATCTAACATCTGTTAGATACTCCTCTTCTGGACGGTCTTTCCCTAACTTAATTTCTCCATGTCAACTAATCCTAATGGTTTTGCGGGCTCACCAATAACCTACCTCTGTACAAATATATTTTCTTCTGTGTGTAACATCATTTTAGTCTTACCTATGTCAAATCCCTACCAGGGTTTTAAATCTCGGCCATCTCGGCCGATATCTCGGCCGAGATCTCGGTTCAAGGCATGGGCGAAACGAAACATGAGATATCGGTTGATATCTCGTTTCGACTATATCGGCCGAAATTTACAAATATCGTCCGATATTTGTAGCGAAATGATATTCCGAGATCTCCCCGATTTTTATTTTTATTTTAAATAAAAACATAGGCCCATCTCAGCCCAACTTAAAAAAAAAGATAGCCCTTTTGCTTGTTAAACTTCTCAAATTTCACGTTCATCTTCAAAAATATCAAACTCCTCTCTACGGAAATAATCGACCTCCCCCTTCTGGAAAAAATCGAATACCCACTGCTTAAAAAAACCAAATTTCCGACTACTCGATCTCTTCCAACGCTCGCGATCGCGATTGCTTCCAGTTTCCACTTGCTCGATTGCTTTTGATAGTCGGCTTCATCTTCGCTCAACCTCGTTACTTCAGTTCCTACAGGTATGTTAATTAGTGTTTTTTTTCTATTTTAATGAAATTCAATTTGAATTTACATGATAATTTACATTAGATTTGCTTACTGAGCAATTCTGAAAATTTTGGTCTTTAGGGCTATTGGGCTTTAGGGTTTTACTTCAGTTCCTACAGCTTATTTGATGCAGTGAACTTGATTAGTTGTCGGAGGGTTTGTTGAATTTGTTTTGTTTGACAGGTTATAATGAGGGACATAAAAAACGAAGGGATGCTTCTAATATAAAGGATGTAGCATATAAGCTTGCAGTATAATTTATGCAATGCAACCATTGAATAGTTATACAATTCTGATTTTTTGTTTTTTATATTAAACTTTAACTTGCATATGTTTTACATATGATAAGTCAGTCATTTAGCACTACAGTATTCCCTGCATCTTAGCATATTAAGCAATTTTGAAAATTTTGCTTACTGAGTTTGGTTTTTAAATTTTGCTTGTTGAAAATATGAGCACTTCTGGTTTCTCGCTTGTTCATTTAATTGATAAGTCAAACTATGGAACATTTAAAAGAAAAGAATCAGGTTGTAATTGCCAGCTTGTAAAAAATAAGGTGAAGTAATTGATTGTGGGTATTTTATTACTTTTGGAACCAGTAAGTTTATTATATATTTGATTTTGTTTTTTACCCGTTTGTAAAACAATCTGCAATTAGTAAATGGCTAGCGTTTCCTGCTTTTAGTGTTGTGTAAACTTCATGGATATGGTTTTTTTATATTGTTTTATCATATTTTAGTATTGTATGAACTGATTTGAACAGTTAGAATAGTGGAGATTAGTTGTAGTAATTCAGTAAATGTTAAATAAACCGATACCTTACATTTTTTGTTATAAATTATGTGATGTGTTATACTCCGATATGGTCCCGAGATGAAATTTAGGTCCGAGATGTAAATCCGATATTGGCGTCCGAGATGCACTCATCTCGTCCGAGATCTCCTCCGATACGATACCGAGTCACTAAAATCGCCGAGACGAAACGTGCCCGATATCCGAGATTTAAAACCTTGATCCCTACACACTAGAATTTTGGGCCAAATTAGCTAGGGACTAATAGCTAATGTATAGGATGTGGCCCTATACCAGTCCCATCTGGTATACAAATATCAGAGTCATTTTACTTAGGGTCATCTATCCAAAATTTTCCTTTAAAACCTTTTCTTCTCAAAATAATTTAAACCTTTAAATCATACTTTAAATAAGGAAAATAAATTCTATGCTTCACTCAAATCACCTTGCCATGTTATATATACTTTACAAAAATCTTTGTTGATTAAAACATTTAAAGCTTTGAAAGTACCCCTTTAGAATTCATTGAAAGCACCCTTTTCGAAACCATTGAAAGTACCCCTTTCGAAACCAAATAAACCCTTTTATAACGTAGGCCGAAAGGCCAAAACATTCTTTTCGAAACCATTCCTATAAACCTTTCAAAACCATTGAAAACCTTTCCTTCGAAAGCTTTAAACCTTAGACATCCTATCTTTAAAACATTTAAACATTGCCTTTCAAAAACATTGGAAAACCTTCCTTTTTAACTTTTTGAAAACAATGGGGAACCACCCCTTCAAAACCATCATTTAAAACCTTTCGAAACCATAGAGAAATCACCCCTTCGAAACCTTCATCAAAACCTTTCGAAAGCATTAAAACATCAAACCTTTCGAAACCATTTGGGTTCAAGTAAAATATGTGGAAATCCTTTCGAAACCATTTAAAACCAATCCATTCGAAACCTTCGGGTTTTACATCCAACAGAACAAAGGGCCGTAAAACAACTAAGTCCAAAACACTCTATCGAAAGCAATTTCTAAGTAAAGAAGTGATGGTGTCGAAACCAACCCTTCGAAAGCATTGGAGAAGTGGCTTGGAATTTAAAACAAAGTATGCCTTCTGAAACCATTTGCTTCGAAAGGTAGAAAGCGACAGCAAGGGGTTTCGACCTCTTTGAAAGCATTTTCTTAAAACAAAGGCAACCAAGTCGAAAGTATTCCTTTCAAAAGCAAAGTAGGCGAATTTTCAAGCAAAGAAAAGCTTCGACCTCATCGGAACCCCACGTTTCGACCCAATACCTTTTGGCTAAGTTGAGTTCACTATTTACCAAGTCTTTGATACTATATGCATTGGTTTCGATGATGATGATGGAGGCAGAACTACTAAGTCGGAACCACAGGTGCCGAAAGTGGCGAAACAGGTAAAAAGCTTATAAAACCTAATTTTAACTTTAAAAAGAAATTTTTTCAACTAGTCTGCCTTGAAAATATTATTGGTTGCTAATTTTATTTTCTAAGAGTACACCCAAAATTTCAAAATTAAACAATATAAATAATTAACAAAATACTCCTTTTCCTTGTATAAATATATAAAAATTTAAGTCCCATATCATAAATAATTTTATATATCTATTAAAATCACTTAGGAAAATTCTACAAAAATTCCAAAAAATCAATTTTAATATGTTTTCCAACATATATTAATTTCAGACCCAAAACATAAATAATTTAGCCATAAATTATTTTAAACCCAAATAATCATTTTCTTCATTAGAAAATTAATATTAAATCCACATAAATTTAAAAAATTATGAAAATTGAAACTTTGTTCTTAAATATCATTTTTGATCTAAATCTAAAATGGCAAGGCATTTGGATGTCATTTAATAGGGTTTTCACATTAAAACATATCATAAAATCTATATGAATAAGCATAAATCATCAAATATATATAAACATTTAATCATTCAGAAACATGGCATAACCTTGCAAAATTATTTGGATTAATCTTAAAACCGAAAATAATAGAAAATATGGGATGTAATCGTTATTCAACTTAGCTTTAAGATTAAGGAGTTTGAGATTTGAATGGATTTGATTTGATTAATATTCTTCTTTTATCTTTTCTTCCTCTTGTTCTTGCTAATGATGGCCCGCCTCTTTGTTTTTGTTTTAGATTATGAACTTATGAAATGAACGTATAGAATGTACAAGGTAGGATTTAGGGTATAAGAATAATACTTATTCCTATATTGACCTTTTCTATTTCCTAACATTTTATTCCATTTCAATTTACTTAGTTCATTGTAAACATAGCACGGCTACCCCTTATTAATCACAAATCTCAATCCCCTAATCATCACATTATTTTATTTAATTTAGCTATTTAAATCTCCTAAATAATGTTACTAAAAATTAGGGTTGTTACGCATGGATATGGAAGGATATTAGATAATTAGCCTATTCGCTAACGATCGATACATCAGGAAACATAAATAGAAAATTTTTGTTTAACATAGTTTTTTTGAAATCCTTCTAACTATAAAAGTGTGCAAAATAAAAATATATGATAATAAATCATTTTGAGAATTAATGTGCATTAAATGCATATAATATAAATTATTAACTTAATATAAAAGATACTGCATATCTTTTATTGTATTACAATATACATTAAATAAACTAAAATCTTTACAAAAAATGGATGAATAATTTTCGAATGCAGATGCCTTCGTATCTGCATCTGTATTTGTTTTCTAGATATCAAATATTTATTCTCTTTTCAGATATGGATGCAGATGGATTTTGGATTTGTTGGATATTCATTGACTGCCTTATTCAAAATGCAAACGTGTGCCTATGAGAAAGAACATTAAAAGGATACATGGATATTTCTAAACTATAAATAAACAACATGCCATTGATTGTTAATAATGTACATATATTGAAATCAGTTCTGGCATGATTGCTTAATTCTCGATATAGGATTTGAAAAACATCTTTTAGAATCAATATAAAAGGATGTTAGGAATGTCCTGAACAATATGCAAAGACAACTTATTAAAATATTTAATATGAAACATGTAAAATGCTTTCCTTATCCAATGGCAACAAAAATTATCATACATTTGTACTATCTACAATATCTTATTTTGATTATGTATTTGATATATGAAGCAAGTATCGAATCCAAATTAAGATTATTAAATTGTAGTTTAGAGTGTTCTCGAGTATATACGAAAAACAGAGAATTATTTATAGAAACAACAAACTTCTAATGAAGGAATATTCGGATTCAAACTTTATAAGTGATGTCGAGTATAATATGTCATACTAAATTCATGTTCAAACCTTAGTTAAATAACTTTAATTTGGAAATGTCCCAAACAAAAGGTTGTGGCTGATTCGATGAAAAGGTTAAGTACATCATCTTGAATAGCGCCACAATAAAAGCAATGTATAAATATAAATGCATAAATTTATTACTAAGCTAAGGGTAATTCCAAGAAGATGCTACATCATCATTCTAAGATAACAATGTAATAATAAGAGCTCACTAGAAGGTGAGAAACATAATATGAATAGTTCCACATGATAAAGGTAGTTTATCAGCATCAGAGAGAGTTGATTGATAGAGTAGATAATCAAAACAAAATGGCATATTCCACTAAGAAACCGATCCAATTAGTTTATAACAAAGCAGATTGATGAACTTGGGATAATAATCCATATTTGAACCCAAGTGCAAGTGGAAGATTGATAGTATTGAGGATATGCCCTAGGGGTAATTATGTAATTTGTTACATATATATAACTCTGTAACCAGTCTTGTTTGAAATAAAAGGAGTTTTCTTTCTATTATATACTTGATATAATGTGTTATATATTAATTAATTAATTTAATTTTAATTATTTAATAAAAAAATCTATAAGTAGTATGTTTTGTGATAGTAAGTACAATATGTTGAAATCAAGAGCAATTTATCATAATGAAAATAATAATACCATTTAAACATTTCTACTCAGGACGTATCGAGATTGGATATCGATACATCCATTGATACTAGAGTACACAATGCTCTTCAATTGTTGGGTAGTGCATTACTCATGGCTATAAGAGGCACCAAGGGTTTATGTAGTGATACTTATCAAATAGCCATGAAATGATTCAATTAAGAGTTTTTTGTTGGTTAATATAACTAAGGTCATACAAAGAATCTTCTAATGATGATGTTACATGATTCCCCCGACTTGAGAACAATATGGGACTTCAATATGGACACTTCATTTTGATTATAGTTAAATTATGGCATGGCATCCATCGAATGACTATAGATGGGTCTTAGTTGAATCATTGAAAGCGAAACCGTTGACTGTATTTTTTGTCAACCTCGCAATTATATTGTTGCATCATGAAAAGTAAAGGTTACTCGCTATATTCAGTTAAGGAACAAAATTGAGCGTTAAAAGGTAAAGACACGGGATGTAAAGAGGTTCGGCAAGCGAACTTGCGTCCATTGTAAAGTTCTTATATTATATATGCTATCTAGCTTCTCAACCAAATGACTTTCAATTGAATCTGGATATTGTGGTGAAGACGAAACAATTCACGGATTTGGAAATATGCTTGGAAGGATAATAGAAGAAACTTAGAGAAGTTGGAACAAATTTAGAGCAAAGGAAAGAGCTTGGTATCGACCATTTCTATTCAGTACCTTATGCCTCATATTAGGCTATGGAGCTATGACATATGGATGGTTGGCTTAAGTGATCATCTTAAGGTGTATTTCTAAAGAAGTAGGTGGACAACTCCAAGGAAGTTCTGAATAAAAGAAAACAAGTACCAAAGATACCGGAAATGCTTATAAACAACATTACTTCCAAGTAAAAGTGCTCGAAACACGATGTATTGAAAATAGAAGACCAAAGGAGGGAAGAAGGGGCAACTTCTCCTTAAAAAATTAGGCCGGTGCCGACCAGAGATTTTATGGCTTAGGGGACTCCACCTTCTTCTCTTGCATTCTCAGATCTGAAGCTAGACTTGGTGTATTGATATCTAGCGGTTATGCTTGACAATTCCCCTATAAATACAATAGCTATGGCATTTGGAAGAGGACCACTAGCACTTGCTTTCTTCATTTCCTATCTCTGCCCAATTTATTACTAAGGCTGTTACTTTTTGCTATTCCAGGCCATTAGAATATGTAATCTCTTATACTAGTGATAAGAAATCTATAAAATAAAAATACAGTGGACTTAGGTCTGAAATTTGCCGAACCACTTTAAAAATTCTCTGTCTTATTTAATTTTTTTTGCAAGATTTCATTTTAACAATTCATTTTGAGGTGTTATGCTATTTTCCGGCTCAACATTCTGGTGCTTTTATTGAGGAAGGCGATTCTCAAGTGTAGGCCTAACTTTCTATTGTGAATTGGAGTGTCTAGAGATTAAATATAGAAGGTTTTCATCAAAAGATTTGAAGGATTAACATGTTGGAATCAATGGCAACATTAAGGAAGCTCGATAGGTCTGGAGTGGTAGCTGATGTAGACGAGGGAGCTTCTCATCATACAAAAGTTAGCAACCAAACTGGCAGCAGCATTTCCAGGGCCATCTTGTTACATCCTTGATTTTTGTTTAATATTAATCAGGATATTTAATTGGATAGATTAAGTAGAATAATGTAAATGATCGAGTAAGGAGATTTGAAACCTAATAAGGTCATGCCTTAATTAATTAAGTATTGTGATTGTTTAAACTTAACATATAAGAGAAATGTGAAGGAGGAAAAATTGGTAGATCTATATCCCTTAAATCTTCAATCCTCTCTCCCTCATATCATTCTCATTTTAGCAAACTCAAACAATCAAAAGAAAATACTGAGGCCGACCATAACTCAAGCTACAGAGATCAACATTTAGAGATTCAAGGAGAAGAAGCTTAAGGATACTAAAACTCAATCAATCCTCAACTCCAACATCAAATCTAAGGTGAATAATACCAAAAATCATCTCCTTAAATCATTGATTCACTTCATTTATGGGTAACACCCGAATCTTATATGGCTTAACGGTTAAGTTAGGATTAAATAATCATTGTTTGGATAGAATAATGGTTAATGGAAAATTATGGAATTAGTTAATTTGGTTTAGGGTTAAATTCGAAATTTGCAATCTCCAAAGGACTCAAATTTGTGTATGTGGTGTAAGAAAAAATTTTGGGGATGGGTTTTGATTTTATAATTTTCCAAATTATAGAAACTATTTTATGAACTTCCTAAGAAGAAAATAGTCTAATTTTGGGTTTTAATTATTCAAAATAATTAAATATGGAATTTGACCCTGAAATTTTTATACGATGAAGAATATCATATTTATGATTTTCTGTGAAGTTTTTGAATTTTTCCCAAGTAATTTCGAATTATAATGAACTTATTATGCTAGGTATGCATTTTTAAGGATTAATTAATTATGGATGTTATTTAGTTATTTTAAATAAGTTTTGAAACTTGAAAATGATATGCAGTAGAGATTTCTGAAAAGGATTTGTAAAATAAGTTTTTATCCAACAGAAATTGTAAAAGAATGATGATTTATGAAAAGTAATTACTTTTAGTAGTAATAAAATAGTTTTCAATAGAATTATGATAGTGCCATGTCGCATGAATCCTCCCCATGCTTATAGGAGGCTGCATTCCATGAGCGTCAAAGATGTACTACAAGGAAACATAAGATAGTTACTTTGGTAATTATGCAATAGTTCTAGGCGGGTCGAGGTCGACCTCATCGACCATTCAATAGTGGTGGCAAGGGCACATTGTGACTCTTCTTATTGTCTTCAAAGTTAAAACTAACATTGACGATGTTGAATGTTTTCAAAACTCTTTTTTAAAGCATGCTGCATTGCATCTCCTCGACTATTTCCAAACTAAGGCGATGACGCTGCACTAATCTCTTTGTATGTTTTGTGAACTGATTTTAAAGAAGGGCAACAATGTCATTGTCACCGCAATTTACTAGAGTCGAAGAGCTTATACTATTTTGTAGTGATGCCACAACTTTTTCTTTAGCATCAGAGAGACCCTCTTTGATGTAGATCAGAATCGTTATAAAAAAGGTCAAAGACCTTATGTTTTGGTGGAGAGCTACTTGTTTTATGAAAGTAGACATTAGAACTTTCGAATTGACTTTTACTTAAAGGAAACTTATGTTATGACTTTGACCTAGGATAGAGGTCGACGTCATCGTAAAGCGATGTGTATTATAAGTTTTTACTTGAGGCAAAAAGCCTTGTGTATTCTTGTCGATGGAGTCAATGACATCGACACTGCCCAGTTTTAAAATAAGAGAGGCTGAGAGCCTTATATGATATGATTTTAACTTTGAACCTTAGGGCTACTAAGGTACATTGTAATAAGTTCAACACTAAACCTTGGGAATGCTAAAGTATGTTTTATTAAATTTTACATAGAACTTTTGGGGATACCGATGAATGTAATGTAAATGAAGGAGGTGAAATAATCTTATTGGGAACACCAATAGGTAAAGGTTAAACATGTAGGTAGCATGGATTAAAGTTGAACTTGTGGGTAGCATGGACTAAAATTAATTATGTGGTGACATAAATCTAAATGGCCAAGTGTTGGGTTCATAGTCATCCTAGAAAAACTATGGGATGTTTGATAGATAGTCTACATCGTGCCGGAGATGGATAATATCTACTTTGCTGATTAAGAGTTCATAGTCATCCTAGAAATATTATGTGATGTGTGATGGATAGTCCACATCAGTTTAAATTATTAAATGCGAGATGGGTATTTCACATAAGTATAAGACGGGTAGTCATTTAAAATTAAGACAGATAGTCTAGGGAAACTTAGATGGGTAATCTAATAACTTAGGATGGGTAATCTTGTAAATATGACATGTCTACCTATTATCATATTATTATGTTATGCCATTGTGGATGTAGGAGCATGATATGTGGTTAAGGTTTTGGTTTAGATGCTAGTGAGGGGAAACTTATTCCGCTCAATGACATTGTCTCACTAGATATATATTTGGTTGGAGATGGTAGGTTATTATTCACACTAGACTTTTTGTCTGACTCGAAGTTTTTGTTTCCCCTTAAACTCTCAGGTACTCATTTGATTAGGTCGGGAGTAAGGGTTTTCAAGTTCAGATTAGACAATAAGGCCCCGTTTGGCTTGTCGTTTTTAGTTTTGTGTTTTCGTCTATACAAAAACACGTCCGTTGTATGTATAGTTGAAAAACAAACAATTTTGAAAAATGAAATTAACATATAATATAGAAAACAAGTTTATTTTATTTTTCGTGTTTCGAGAGATAATAAAAGCATGGAGAACAATCAAACTCTTTCGTTGTCCGTTGGTCGTCCCGACGGCTAAGAATTATAAATCTTCTCTCTTATTTCTTGCTATTTTTTAGTGCAAGTTGAAAACACAAAACCCAAAATACAAAATGAAACCAAACGGGCCCTAAGCTTTCAGAGACGTGTAGGAGGCAATTAGCCAGTAGGAGCTATATATATCTATTTTTCGCAATGTTTTGATTCTGTTAGTGTTGTAGTGGAAAGTTGTATTAAATGCCAAATATTTGACTCCGATCAACTATATTTTGAAGTGCTGTAATGTTTCTCTTGGAGTAGTTATGTAATAATTATAATTTCTCTGGACGTGGTTTGCTAATGGGATTATGTAATGAATTTGAAATCTTATTGTGAAATGAAATGATAAATTTTATTTTAAATTATGTTTGAATTTTTCATATTCATGTGTTTCTAGTATTATCAAAATGATTAACATAGTACATTTGTCACTAGAAATTAATAACTACGGATGACTGCAGCATCTCTAACACTTAGTTTCGGGTTTCAAAATGAGGCATGTTACACATTTGGCCCTTAGGAGATGGTCACAAGGGTGGACTTTGATAGGATGATGGCAGAGTCGAATCAGAAGATGATTGATAGTCAGAAGGCTCTATTGGAAAAAATGGATAGTAGCGTAGCACTATTGACTCAGCAATCACAAAGGATCAGGAGGAGCAGGAGGGAGACTTCACTTGCTGGATATGAGGAGGAAAACTTATCTGCTTCTGCTCTGGATATAAGAGATGGGAAACAAAAACAGAAGGCAAAGACTACTGGAGAAACAGGGGTGGTTGTTGGAGGAACTAAAAGAGTTCCCTTCTACGGGGATTCAGATTGGTACAAACAACAATTAGGTCCACGCCGAGGTGAATCTAAGGCCTTTAGAAGGGAAGGGAGATGAGGCTATTGACCTATCTGATTCTGAGGACGATTTGCAGGATGATGGTGATGGTTATGAACTGGACGTTGGAGCCCTGTTACGAGGTTGATAAGACGTCAGAGAAGAACTATGGGAGTGGTTTTTCCAAAGACTGAAGAACCTAGACGTCAATGAGCTAACTAAGACTGTTTGTAAAGCCAAATACTTTTCATAGCTCTTGATAGTCAACCTTTGGAATACCAAGCTAGTGAGGGGCATATAGTGGATATGATCAAGTAGTTGTTAGAAGAGAATAAGCGGATGAAGAATGAGGATTGAGGTTCTGCGCCTAGTAGAACTCCATTTATGGAAAACATATTAATGGATGAGTATCCCAGGAAGTTTATGATGAAAATGTCATCGTATAATGGGACTATCGATCCAAGGCATCATTTGTTTAAGTACATATGACATATGGATGGTGCCAGAGCTACGGATGTGGTTCGGTGTAGAAGTTTTTCCATTTTTCTATATGGTGTTGCATCAATGTAGTTTGCTCGGCTCGCATCGAAATCCATATCGACTTATGATGAATTAGCTAAGAAGTTTCTAAAGCAGTTTAGGCTCCACACCACATGGCCTAAGGACGTGATGTCCTTGTCAAGCCTTTCTCAGGAACCTCAGGAGTCATTGATGGGATTCTTGAATTGGTTTAGCATTGCGATTACAGAGGTTGATAATCCTAATGAGAGTATGGTACCGATGGCATTAGTCCGAGGCCTATATCCGGACACGGACTTTGGAAATTGGCCAAGGATGAAGTAGCCGATAGCTATGGAAGAATTCCACCGAAAAACTAATCAATTCTTGCATTTGGAATAAGCAAGTCAGATTATTAGAAAGATCGGTGATGGAAAATAAAAGGAGGTAGTTTAAAGTAAGGTGTCGATTAAGCAAACCGGTGAAAGTTCATGTAACATGGCTGTAAATATTGGTAATTTTGGTAACCAAAAGAAAAGGAATCAAGGTGTTGGAGACATGCAAAATGAAGCCAAAAAACACCTATGGAATATGAGGTCAAATGGATATATGCTATTGAATAATATGTTGGAAAATATATACCCTTGCCACTTAAGACTCGAAAAGGTATAAAAAGCCACCTAGAAGGGAGGCAACTAAGGAGGAGAGGTGCTCAGGCAAGTATTATTGTTTCCATGAAACTCATGGATACAACACGAATGAGTGCCAACATCTTAGAGACTTTACTGAGGAGTTGATAAGAAAGAAGAAGTTACAGTAATATATGAGAGAGCCACGGGATGGTAAACATAATGTGAGACCATAAGGGCTAAGTGCCTAAGGAAACAAATTTGGACCAAGTGGAGAAGGTCCCAGGCAGTTAGATGGAAGGATTGTTATCAATACTATAATTGGAGGACCTCGTCCAATGGAGAAAAGATGGAATGTAGTGGTGTGGTACGCAAACTCGTTATGGCATGTAGCACATGAGAGCTGCTTCCCCATCGAGGATTGAGATCCAGTTAAGTAGTAAAGGATGGTAACTGATGATATCATATTTCAGAATAAGGATTCTGATGGAGTTAAAGCACCAACTTTTGGTTCCACGGTCATTATAGCAATCATTGGCCCTATTACTGCATGCCGATTTTTGGTGGATAGTGGAAGTTTAATGGACATTCCATTTAAAAGGACGTTTGATCATATGATAATTAGTATGAAGGATGCTAAGCCTTGTAAATCCAGGATTCAAGGATTTACCAATGAGGCAAAACAATTGATTGGGACAATTGATTTGCCTATGAAATTAGACGATGGAGACCGCAAAGTTGTACGGATTCACAAATTCGTAATAGTGGATGAATATTCGGCTTATATGCCTTTTTTGGGGCGATCAACCTCTGTAGACTTATTAATAACACTATCTCCTTGGTGCTTGATGATGAAGTTCCCTATGGAAAATCGGGTTGGATTGATTAGAGGTGACCAAAGCATTGGTCAGGAATGTTATGTCATTGAGCTAAGAGAAGCAAAGCAATGGGAGAAAGGAAAGAATGTAGAGAAAGCTATCTACATTAAAAGCTCGGATGCATAACATTTAAAGCCCAAGCCTTGGCTCAGGAATCATAGCAAATTCTATAAATCTATGGATCCTAGGAAGAAGCCAAAGAAGCATAGGCACCACCTACTGAACTGACGATTAACATTCCAATTGACATGGATGATCCCACGCAAGTTTTGAAAATTGGTTCTTATCTCAGTGCTAGATTAAGGAAGGAACCGGTTAATTTTCTTCAAGGAAATTTGGATGTATTTTCTTAGACATATTCAGATATATGTGGGATATCGCCAGAGATACTATGTCATGCACGAACATGGATCCAAGATTTCCAATGGTGAAAAAGAAGAGGAATAGTCTCGATCCGAAGTGATCGATGTGTTGAAGGAGGAAGTGGATAATCTGATAGAGTATTGCTTTATCTATGAAGATTTGTACCTTGATTAAGTATCAATTCTTATCCTGGTCAAGAAAAAAATGGGAGTGGTGGACATGCATCAACTATTCAGACTTGAACAAAGCATGTCTGAATGATAGCTTCACGTTGCCTAGGATCGATTAGCTGGTAGATGGAACTGCGGCACATGAGTTACTCTCGTTTATGGATGTTTATTCTACTTATAATCAGATAATGAGGCAAATCACATATTAAGAACACATGAGTCTTATAAAGGATTGTACTATTATAAAGTAGCGTCGTTCGATTTGAAGAACGTTAGGGACACATACGCGAGATTGTTGAATTCTATGTTTAGGAATCAAATTCGACGGACAATGGAAGTATACATGGATCATATGCTCATCAAGTCATGGCTATTGGAAAACCACATGGATAATTTATCAGGAATGCTTGAGGTGTTATGGAAATATGAAATGAAGTTAAATCCATTGAAATACTCTTTTGGAGTTAGATCGGAGAAGTTGTTGGATTTTACTATGAATGTGAGGGGCATTGAAGCTAATCTGGAGCAGAATAACACCTTGAGGAATGTAACTGCTTCGACTACGAAAAAGGAGTTACAAAGCTTGAACGAGAAGGTTGTCGCCTTAAGTCGGTTTATCCCAAAGGCAACGAATAAGCATATACCAGTTTTTGATATCCTCAAAAAGGGAAAGAAGATTTTAAATGGATATGGGAATGTCAGGAGGCTTACGTACAGTTACTACGGCATAATGAGATGTCGCTGATTGTGACCAAACCACTGGATGGAGAGAATTTGTTTCTTTATTTGTTAGTTTCTTTCACATAGTAAGTGCAACATTAGTACATGAGGAGGCAAGGACTCAAAGGCTAGTTTACTATATTAGCATGCAATTTACCGATGCTAAAACGAATTATCCGAAGTTGGAGAAAATTGCATATTGCTTGTTGATTGCATTGAGGAAGCTGCGACCATATTTTCAAGCTCATCCGATTATGGTATTAACAGATCAACGCTTAAAGCAGGTACTATACCAATCCAAGACTTTGGGAAGGTTATTGAAGTGGAATATCAAGTTTAGTCAATATGACATGACTTACTATCCAAGGATGGTGATAAATGGTCAGGCTTTGGCGGATTTCTTCGTGGAGTTTACTATGTAGGATAGTGAAGAGGAGGATGATACTGTCACACTTTGTCAATGGAAACTATTTGTAAGAGGAGGATGATACTGTCCACGACTAAGAATGAGGCTAAGTACGAGGCATTATTAGCAGGACTCGAGATTGCAAAGGAACTGGGGAAAAGAATGCTGCATATATTCAGCATTTCCCAATTGGTGGTTTGCCAAGTGAAAAACGAATACCAGGCTAAGGATGTGAGAGGTGCACCTTACCCGATGAAGATGCTGGAACTTTTGTATGATATAGAACACTATATGATTATTTGCTTAAAGAAATTCTCCTAAAGGAAAGGAATGAGCGAAAAAACTCCTTCGAAAGGAACCATGGTTCATGATGCAAGGAGGAATAAATTACAAGAGAGGATTCTCTGCCCCTTGCTTCGATGTATAACCAAGGATGAAGCTAGGAAAATCCTCGTGGAAATCCATAAGGGTAGCTGTGATGATCACACCAGGGGCAGCCGTTATTGAAGAAAGTATTTCTCCATGGATATTTATGGCCATAATCAATAGGGATACGACTGATTACAACAAAAATGCGATCATTGCCAAAAATTTGCAAAGGTTCCGAGAGCGCCATCAACAGAGCTTACACAAGTGGTTAGCCTGTGGGCATTTGCGGTTCGGGGATTTGATATTATCGATATTCTACCAATGATGAAAGAAAGAGCCGAGTAGTCATAGTTATGGTGGATTACTTCACAAAATGGCTCGAGGCAGAACCGCTTTCCACGATTACAATGAAGAAAGTGATCAAATTCGTGATGGAAAACATCATTTGTAGATTTGAAGTACCTTAGAAGATTATAATGGATAATGAAACATATTTCGAAAATACCAATTTCAAGGATTTCTACAATCGGTACAAGATCGAGAAAAGATTTTTGCCGGTAGCATACTTACATGTGAGTAGATAGGTGGAGGCGGTGAATAAAATTATCAAGTATGTCTTAAAGAAACAAATAACCAAATCCAAGGGCAATTTGGTCAATGAGCTTCCACTGGCATTGTGGTCTTATAGGATGACTCAAAAGTCCACTATTGGACATATGCCATTTGCTTTAGCCTACCAATCAAAGGCAATGATCGAGATAGAATTAGAAGTCCCTTCTTATTGTAAAAGGCATTATGATCCAAAGGTAAACGAGAAACTCTTACCCAAGTCCTTCAATTTGGTTGATAAGAAGAGAGATGAAGAGGAATTAGGGTAGCTACTTACCAGAAAAGATTAGCACAACATTTCAACAAGAAGGTCTGTAGCCATACCTTTGGGGTTGAGGATCTTGTTTTAGAACAAGTTCTTCCGAGTACTGGGGCACTTGGTCTAGATTGGGAAGGTCCTTATCCACTCGAGAAAAAGCTTGGAAATGGAATGTTCAAGCTGGCTACTATTGACGGAATCTCGATTCCACGGGCATGGTATAACGACCTGTTGCGATGCGATTTCACTTAGTTTTATTTAGTTTGTTTTTTTGCAAATGAGCTACCCAAGGACTCTAAGGGCAATGTAATAAGGTAGTACTCGCAGTGTTTCTCGTTTATATATAAAGTTAGCTTCTTAAACCAATGGAGCCATGTTATTGTAAGCAATCTTGTGCTATGTGGTTAACAGTACAGTCAGGTACTTGGAAAAATGGTACCAACTACTTTTTTTGGGATCGGGACCGAGGAGTATAATCATAGGGGCAATAGATGATTCAATCACATCCTTAAGATACTTACTTTTCCAGTCCAGGATCAAAATCGGGGAGTATAATCGCAAAAGGTCGATCGGATAATTCATCCTCATCCTTTAGGAACTGACATTGCTCGGTTGAGGAAAAGTGAGGAACGGTCAATGGATACTCTCGATCAACACCCAAAGAGAAGTCCAATTAGGAGCGAATAGCTGAAGATAGTGGTTAAAGTGCCAGTTCCTAAAGATAGGAACTTGTACAAGTTCAGGATTTTCATGACTAAGCTTGCGGTCTAAAAGGACATGGTTGGACGAGTTTAAGCGATGATAGTCATTGAAAAACAAAAAGGTATTTTCGAACTCCTTCGATCAAGGATCGGGACCGGAACAGGGACTAGGAGAGTATAATCGGACTAGGAGCAATCAGATAATTTGCCTTGTGTTATTGGCCTCCGACCGATGCTCAAAAATAGACAAGGCCAAGGAGCGATGATCGAATTTTGCCATTTGGGGAGGCAAGTCCTAAAAACAGGACTTGTATGTGGTAGAACTACATAAAAGGCACGATTTCACTCACAGCTCAATGAGATACGCTCTAACAGGGTTAAGACGTGTAAATCTATGGATAACACTAATCATGTCTAGTTATCGATGAGATCCATAACATCGGGAAATGGACGTTCAAATCGTCGTTCCTAGAGATAAAAAATGTCATTAAACTTGGAATGTTTATAACTTGTTAGTCCTCGAAGGAAACTTGATCCATCATAAGCAAGAATAACCCCAGAATTGGTTGAATAATAGTTTTGTTTAACAAATGGAAACACATTGGTGATGATAAAAAAAATTGAATATAGCCGAAGCAATTGTAGGAATTTTATTTATACGCATATAGTTAAAGTAAGTAAATGCATTGCATAGGCACAAACATGTATAATATGGATAAATTATGGTACAAGCAGTTATGTTATATATGCAGGTTGTATACAAAGTAGGGATAATGTATAAAGTGCTGAAATGTAAATAAAACAAAGATTGGAATGGAAAAATAGCTTTTCAGGTCATATACAAACCGGCTATGTATAATGAACTGGAGAAACAAAAACCCACAAAGTGAAAAATAGAAACCATGTCGTTGCCACTAGAAGATGATCGAAGAGCCTACATCTTGTGACCCTCCTTTGTTGCTATAGTCATCGTGGGCCTCTTCTGGCCCATATCACCCTAGGGTGTGATGCCTTCGGAGGGGGTGGTGTCATTTTCAGTGGTTATGATGGCAACATCTTCAGGACGGTCAATGGAGAGCTCAGAAGTATTCGTAGTGGTGCTGGAACTACTACCCTTCGGAAGCCTAATGTGATAGGAAGGATTTGGTTGGAAGGCTTCGGCTCTGTGTATCGGAAATCTTTTCAAGCTCAGGCTCAATCTTGATTTTGACTTTAGAAATATCGGACTTTAGCTTCTCCATTATGGAAATCAATCTGGTCGGGCCCAAGGTGCTCATGATAATGATGTCTTCCCCCAGGGACTGGGAGTGTTGTCCTACTCTAAAGTTGCGATTATCTTCGAATTAGGACCAAGGATGGAACTAGAGGGGAGGCTCAAGGTGACTTGTCATGCGGTCACAAAAATTGACCCGGTGGTAATTGCAGCCAGGCCCAGGCCTTGAGCGATTCATGGCAGAGGAGGTGGAAGAGGAGGTGGAAGAGAGGGATGACCTATAAGGTTACACATAAGTGGTTAATGTTAAAGATGGATTTAAACGAGAATAATTGTTTCTTAAACACCGGAGATACTAAAGGTATACCTATATCGGATGGTGTATCCTTAGTAAGAGAGTAGCAATCTCGCCTTCTTCATGGGTTGATAAAATGGGTTGAGAGATGGACACTGGAATATGTGGCTCATCAGGGTAATAACCGCAGAAGCTAGAATAACTTGGATGGCCTCAGAGCTGGCCCCCTTAGATGTTGGTATACTCGTTGAAGCCCTTGGGACTTGGGTGTTGGCAGTTCTATTTGAACCAATGGACATGGATCATAAGGAGCTTCAACATAGCTTTATCGGTAGCATCTTTCGCGGTTAGGATAGGTTTTCCCTCTTTAAGTTTTATTATGTTTTCAGCATCAAGGTATTTGGCCTTTAGCTCATTTTCGATGAGGCCTTCACCGAGCGTTGTTGTGTGCTGTAAAACCTCTTCCCAGGCGTCGGTAAGAGTGACCGCATATATACTTCTTAACCACTTTAGGTTCATGTACCGTATAACATTAGCAAAGAACTGATGAAGGTTGGTATTTAACTCTTTCCTTTCTTTGGATTTTTGCTCATATAGCTCGTTCAGGTCATGCACAACTGCAGTGTAATCGACTTGAGCCTTCAGTCTCTCCACCTTAACCAAGAGCAGTTCCGACTCAAGCCTCTTATTTTCAATGCGTAGCTTTTGGATTTCAGCATTTTTCTCTTTAAGAACTTTTCCATTTTCAGGGATAACTTTGTCCTTCTCAAGGAGGGCTAAATCTTTGCTAGCCAGCTGTACCTTGAGAGTAGCATTGTCCTCATGAGCAGTTTTTATCAGGTGCTTCATCATGATTTCAGACGGCTGGTTTCCTCTCTTCATCCATGTTTTCTTTTCAAATTTGAACGATTGGATGTTCGTTTGATTGATTCGGTTGATGTTAATGATGGCAAAGCATAGTTTCTTCCACTTTTATCCTTGTTCTACATGTTCTTGAAACCCATCCAATCCTATGGCTTACCTCCTCCTTTGGGCAGTCCTTGATGTCATGGTGAAACATTACCATTGTCAAGCAAAGTTCTGGGAAACCGGCTTTCATGCGGCTTGTCGGGCCGAAATAGGAGTTGGAGAAGCGATTACCCCTTTGGATTGGGAAGGAAGGAACGGTGGTAGCTAGTGATAACAAGACTGGAGTTTGTTGCTATGGAGGAAGCTGAGGTTGGGATCGAGGCGGAGGAATACAAGAGGAGGAGCCTTAGTGGTCATGTGAATTTTATGCCTCTTTCCATTGTCATAAGAGTGTCTTTCTTCAGCTGTGTCTTTCTTCTATCGCTTTCTACCTCACGTTCTTTTCTACCAACCCTTTCATCATCAGTCTCTTGCCTTTTATAAGAGTTGGAACAAGGTGGCTTAGGTGTACGTCTCCTTTCTTTGAAAATGTCGTAATGATGATAGTTGAATAGATCTCGACCCATTGTACCTAAAACGAGAGAAAAGATCGTATGATTCTTGGAATATTGGAATGCAAGCGAATGTAAGGAGTGTGTGTTCATGGTCCTAAAAGTGTGCAGAGTGCCAATGTCCCCCCTAAGTACTCTACAGGCCATGTCTAGAAGAATAAAAGATGGAGCCTCACTACCTTTGACTAGGATACCCTCAAATGGGAAGTTAAAGCCTGGAGAGCTCTCCTGAAGAAGGTTGGCAATTAGAATGTTGAAGTCGCTCATCGTGCTAAAAATATAATATGAAGAACAAGCCGAAAGAGTCGCCTCAACTATTGGCACCATGTTGGTTCTACGGTCTGTTTTAAGGCCCTGATAACTATGTACTTTAGACATAACGAGGTTGGGAGTTCGGTGCCTTCAGAAGATGTCTCTCCATACGACTCATCTCCCTCTTAGCTGATGTCATCATCACCTTCGCTCCCTTTGTCGCTTCCTTCTTCTGTTTCTTCTTCTTCTTCCTCTCTTCCTTCTTCCCTATCTCCTTCTTCCTGAATCATTTGCATCTCGGTTCTCTTTTATTCTTCTATTGGAACTTTTCCAACAACGTGCTCATTTACTGCTATCAACTGGTTCATCGACGTTTGTTGTGCTGGATGGGCCTTATACTTCCACTTGGATATTGTCTCCGAAGATGTGAGTGAAGGCAGAAGACCTGGTTGGTATCCTTAAACTACTCGAAGGAGCAGCGATAGGAATGGAAAAGCTTTTAGGATGTAAATTTTTCATTCATCAAAAGATAAATGGTAGCGCGTTGTCGATTGTTGACTCTCTTAAGAATTTTTAGAGTCTTAGCGTGCTGCTCACCTTGTCTTGAGCGGGAATATCTACAAAGGAATTTGGTTATAAGTTAAATACTTGGACCGTGAGAATCCAAGTATGGGAAAAGTAGAAAAGAAAGGAGTCTTACTTCCGGAGAGCTAAAGCCTATTGAAACCATACTGACATTGAATGAAAAAAATATTCATTCTTGAAGTAAGAACATTTATTATGGAGCGCTTCAATGTCCTTGTATTGGCACCAAGCTTCAATGATCATATAAGAAGGCAACTCCCTCTGTTGCTTGAAGCTTAGGACGTGAGTTAGTTCTTCGATGGTGGTCGGTCGCCGAAACTGGTTCATAAAAAAGATGTATAAAGAGCTCAACAAGACAAATCCATTGGGAAGAACTTGCGTCAAAGAGAGCACGAGTTCCTGGAGAAACATTCGCAAGAATGGATTAAAGCGTGGTACATTTCTTCCTAGGCACATATACTTGTTGCAAGCCGTATAGCCCATCGGAGGATTGTGCAACCGTTGACCCTATGTTGGAAGCAAAACATCACTTTCAAGGATCTCATGTTGTCAACAGATGGTCAAAAGTGATTTGATAGTCAGAATCATCGAAATCTGTTCTGGTATATCATTCAAATTAAGTCGATTTTTTCATTTAATGGAGGAGGTTGATCTTTAATCGGTTCTACTACCACTATCATCGTCTATAACTCAATAGTAAGTGAGTGCCTTGGTCTAATATGATAGAGTAAACGGTATGCCCTATGGGAAATGTAATTGTTACATATATCTAACTCGATAACCGATCCTGTTCGAAATAAAAGGTGTCTTGATATAACGTGTTATATTAATTAATTTAATTAAAAGTATATTTAATAGAAAATCCATAAATGATATGTTTTGTAATAGTAGTTACAATGCGTCACAACCGTGAGTAATTTATTCTAATGAAAATAAATATACCATTTTTAAAATTCTTAGTTAAACGTATCGAGACTAGATATTGATATAGCCGTTAAGACTAGAGTATGTAATGCTCTCTGAATGTTGGGTAGTTTATTACTGTAACGACCCACCTTTTTGGACGGTTTAAATCGACAATAAACCATACACGTCAATTCAAACCATTCAAACGGGAGGATTGTTAATGGGGTAAATAAGAAAATAAGAGAAAGAAGGAAAAACAGAACACAGAATCTCACAGTGGAATGACGAAATATAATAATCAAATAAATAGTTCATGAAGCTGTTTTTCAAATAACATTTGGTTACACTTTTACAATACAATAAAGTTTTACATACAGCAGGTACAATAGGATAATGCAGCGGAACAACATGATACAGTAGAATAATAATAATAATAACATAATACTAAACTTCGTCTTTGTCCTCAAGAAATAAGGTCTTCAACACTGAAAAGCTCAGGCTGACTTGAGCGTAATGAAAAGAAAAAACACTCGAGTCTGAACTAAAAGATCTTATGTAACTTAAATCAACAGTAAACAAATATGAGTGTAATGGCTTAAGAGATGTTTATGAGATTTTACATCTCCTATCCAGTGTATAACGTACGTGCAATAACTTAAGAGATGTTCGGGATTTCCATCTCCTAAGGATCTTTTAAACTATTTATATGTAGTAATATACGCTATATATGTAGTGTATATCAGTAAAGTAAATTATTAAAATAACGTTAAGGCGTTACCCATATCCTCCTTAACATAATTTATAAATGTCATAGTCTATACAGTACTGTAAACTCCACCAAACTGGTGGGCTATCAGGGAGACTCCATAGGTACGACACAAACCAAAATCGTAGTGGGCTCGATAAGGCATATGACAAGGCACGCGAGGCAATGTGTAACGACCCGTAGTTTCGCTACTTCGAAAATGAGAGATTTCGTTTGTTTTAAATTTAAAACAATTTAAAACTTAAATAAATATGTTATATATAGTAAATAATAATAGAGAAATTATTTATTCTTACAGTTAATAATTAAAAAGTATAAATTTGGATTTTAGAATAAATCAACAAAAGTTAAGTTTTGTTAAAAATAAATAAATGCTTAAATAAATAGGTTTAAATATTTATTTAAAAAGATAAATCTTATTAAAAACATTTAATAAAGATAATATAAGTATATTAAAAGAAGTAAAAGTATATTAATAATCGTTTTACAAAAATAACCAAAAATTTTCGCATTTTGTCAGTTTTACATACACTGTAAAAATAGAGATTTTGATATTATTTAAATATGATTTTAAAATATGAATAGACATGTTTTAATTTATTTAAAAGAAGTAAAAAGTTCATTTTTAATTTTGGTTTACTTAGTATATAGTTTAACAAAAAAGTCAAATTTTGACTGTAAAATTTGTCAACAAAAACACCGTTTTCAATCGTAACAAGTTGTCGCAACGTTGAATAAATGTGTTCACTTTGTAACTTATATAATACCACTTTACAAACTATACAACACTTTCATTTACATCTTATAAAATCAAAATGTCACTTTTATAAATTAATAAAAGAAAAATGATAAAAAATAATGTTAATACATGATTTGATAAATGACTGCAAAAGTAAACTAAGAAAACAACATTATTACACACACTTCTTTTATCTTATGCAAGATGGGACTTATACACATAGAATTCAAGCAAAATAAAGTATGAAAAGAAAGCTAACTAAAGGGATTAGTGACACATATGCTTACCATTAATACACACTTACAAATCTATTTAATGCAAATCAAAGGCAAGAGTCTTCTTTTTAAGTTCAAATTTAAGAACGGAAAATTAAGTAATCATTTCTATCTTTAACATCACCATTAATGCATATCAAATCTCTCCTTTCATGCATAAGAGAAATGTATATTTAAATGTAAATATGAAGAGGGTAGTAAGGTCATTTGCCACTAAATTCTCCACCTATAAATACAAGCCTAAACCTCTCCATTTTTCACTACATTTCATTCTACAAATTCCTAAACTCCCTCTCTTCCTCCATTTTCCTTCTACCTTCAAGCCATTCACCTCCACATCACCAAAACCAAGCTACACCACCACATACACTCCTAAAACCCACAGCCAAGCTCCACTATCCCACACCCGAGCTCCACCCACCACCTATAGCCAAGGCCGAGCCCCCCAAACCACCTACCCACCTCAAAACACCTGCACACCCCCACATACCCACCTACCCAAAGCCACACATATCCTATAGCCTAGGCCGTACCCTCCACACCCCCTTCCAAGCACACTCACACAAAAATAAAATAAGAGAAAAGAAAAGGAGAGAAAGAGAGAGAGAGAGGAAAACTAAAGCGGTTCGAAAGGAAAATAAATTAAGGCGAGAATTCGAGACGTTCGAGAAGGAGCACGCTAGTTCAGATAAAAGTTAGACGGAGCCGCTATATAATTTATACAGGAAATTATTGTCAGGACAAAATTTCTCAGCGTTTTAGCCTCAATGACAGACTTTTAGTATTTTAGCCTAAAGGACAACTTTCTTTAGGTATCAGTTTTTAGTTATTGATAGCAGTTTTTAGGTATCAGTTTGTAGTTATCGGTAGCAGTTTTTTGGTATCAGTTTTTAGTTTGGTAGCAGTTTTGGAAGAATATTTGTCCTTATGAATAATTTTGGAAGAATGTTTGTCCTTATGAATAATTCTTGGGAGAATGTTTGTCCTTGTAGTTAAAATATTGAGGTCGTGTCCTTGAGGCTAAAAATATACAAATTTTTGTCCTTTAAATTAATTCCCCCATAATTTATATTGATTTTTGAGTTGATTTGTTATGATAGATAATCACTATTTTATGATATGGATGTTTGAATAATTGTTTAAATGTTGGATAATCCATAGTAATGTTATGACATTTATCGTACTACACTCGTATTGAATATGTTAATGTCATGTGATTGGTTGTATGGTTGTGATGTTAATATGGACATCAAATTTCTATCATTATTGATTAAGTGATCTCTTTGTTAAGTAAGATCCAATTTTGGTGATATGATACACATTGAAAAAATAAGTCTCTTTTTAAGTGGAATTGAAATTAAAGTGGAAATAAAAGTTAATTTAAAATTTGAAGTGAAATTAGATTTGAAAAGGATAGTTAAATTGAAATTGAAATTGAAACTGAAATCGTTTTTGGAAATTGAATTTGAAATTAAGGTTGAAATTTAAATTAGAATTTAAATTAGATTTGAAATCTAAGTTTTAATTGAGTTTAATTTGAAGTTAGAATTGAAATTGAATTGAAATTGAAATTTAAAATTTACTTTTAAAATAATAGGAATATAATAATATTATAATATGGAAATAGTGAAATACATTTTAAATACTTTAAAATGTGGAAATATTTATTTAAATGATTTGTAATAATTTTATAAGTAATAAAATTCAATTTGAATAGATTATTTCAAATGTTGGAAAATGAGTTAAAAATAGGTGCGTCGCGCAACGGTAGTTCGCGATTTCACGCCGAAAAGTTCAAATGAGTGTATAGAGTGGAATATAGCTCGGAATTCTTCGAGATAAGAAAATTCTGGACTATTATATCGATATCTTGTAAACGAAGAAATAAAATAAAAATTTAATTAAGTAGATTTTGAAATATATCCATATCAATTTTCTAGAAAAATCGCGCTAGTGTAGTTAAGTGACCATAACGGAAAATCTGTTTAAATGAACGTTTTTAATTATGGAAAAATATGAAATAAATTTGTTAAATCTATTTAAATAATTTAGAAAATATTTGAATTGGAAAATATGAATTTTCAAATATTAAAAAGGTGTTTAAATCAAATAAGCTTATATAGCACTTTCCGCATGTAACGACCCGGAATTTTAGACCATTCGCATCCATTATAAGTGTATAGGTAGACACTCATGCCGGAGTTGAATTGCTCAAAATACCGCGTTGTTAATTTAAATTTGGCAAAACTGAACATATACAGTAAATAAATAATCACAGAACACAGACACAGAGTAATAAGTGCAACGGAAATAAAAGAGATAGTAGTTCATGAAGCTACTATATAAATGTATAAGTTACATCAGAGTTAAACCAGATACAACAGAAGAGTAATACGATACATCAAATACAAAGCAGAATACATCACTGGAATCATCGAACACTGAAAGCAGAATAGATGGCTGGATCTTCAAGCAAAGCTCCAACTTCAAAGGTGAGTCTCGAATACTGGTACACTCAGTCTGACCCGAGCGTAAAGAAAAAACACAAGACACTCAAGTCAGGATTAACATTCTTATATTAATAAATCCAACTCAAGTGAAATAGCAATTGAAATACAAGTAACTCAAAGGATGTTTGGAATAACCATCCTTTAAGGATCCGTTAAACTATCTACTAGGTAGTAATATACGCTAAGTAGATAATGTCTATCAGTAATATGTAAAGATATCAAAATAGTGTTAAGTCATGGCCCATTCCAGCCTTAACACATTTTTATTCCCAAAAGCATATACAAGACCGTAGTTTCCCCAAAACCAGAAGTCACCAGAGGGCAATCCATATACTAAAGGTACAAATCAAAATCGTAGTGGTCGCGTATAAATGGAATACAAGTATGACAAGGAACATGAGGCAATACCCAAGGTAGTGACACTACTGTTCGCTTGATCCGGACTGGTGAGAACGCAACGCCGCAGCGCCCGCAACACCGTGAAACAACACTCCCAAAATCAAGGGTGCACCAATCGACAACAAGTAATGAATAGTTCGAAGAAGTGTGTTCACTTGAGGTAGCTAATCCTCCATTGGCCCGGCACGGCTCTTGTTTTAGTCATTTCCAATTTGACACAATTGTCAAGGCTATCCATTATCGTTCTCTTTCTTCAGTCATCACGTACATCATTCCAACCACTTCATTCTGGATCATCACTCCGCGTATAGTTATTAAAGTGGTTTTCGGTTTAGATAGAGAGTATATCCATAACCGAATTCCGGTCTCTTTAATAACCTTCGAAATTATTTCACCGATTGGTCGTTTATTTATTTCAAAACCAAATCAATTTCAATTTCAATTCGCAAATCAACATTTCATTTGTCTATCAAAACAGTTTCCATACTTTACGTTTCAAAACTTCCAAATTACCATTTCAAAATCTTATAATTCAATTCCAATCTTCATATTGAAAACAATTCAAATATTGATTCAAGTTCGTACAAAAGTTTCATTTCGAAATCATTAGAATCAATTTAGTTTTAACATTCAAATCAATTTACATTCATTTATCGATTTCATTCAATATTCGTTAAGTAAATTTTATCATTCAAAACAATTTTATTTAATTTCCAATTCATTAAATCAACTTCTTAAGTTCAACTTCATTATATCAAAACTTACAAATTGAATTAAATTAAATTCGTCAAATCAAATACTTTCAATTACAAGTCTTACATTAATTTCTATAAATCACATTTTATTTCTTGTTAAAGAAATTCAATTCACTTATTTACTTACTTAAATATTTTCCAAACTTAATTTATATAGAAACTCAATTTCAATTATTACGAAGTAAAATTCACTTATTCAAAAATTCAATTTCTCTTATCAAGAATTCAGTTCAATTTAATCATTAAATGATTCAACCTTATTTAATTATTAAATAATTCAAAACTTAATTATTAAATAATTTCAAAGTTTAATAATTTCAAACTTAATTATAATTTCAAACTTAGTTATTTAATCATTTCAAACTTAATTCAACCATTTCTCAAATTAAACAACATTCTTTCATTAATTACATTTTTAATCCTTTGTTTCAGATTATTAAATATTAACATTTTCCTTTCATCAAAAATTCGAATTTCAACTTCATTTTCAAAACTATATTCTTTATTCAAGTAAAATATTCGTTTATTTTTAAATCAAATTATTGACCAATCGGGTTTTATTTAATTCTTTATCCTAGGTCAAAGTTCAATTTGGGTATTTATCATTTCAACCCGATTCCAATTCAATTCAAAATCAAAGCATAGCAGAGGGAACTTGCAGTGTGATAACTGGGATGGTGTCAAAGTAAATAAACAAGCAATAACAACAAACAGTTACAATCCAATAATCAATTTAAATAATCCCGAAATAACCGTATTAATTCGCATTGTTATTTGTACGAATTAATATAATTATTTCTAGAATCTACACTATCATTTCATGTAGATTAAAGATTATTACATTACGGTTTTTCACTTGTCATCTATTTACAATTTCATACATCATCAATTTAACAATATACATTCAGTGGTTCAAAGTGTAATTAAACAAATCCTACGTGTCAATAAAGTTAACAGTTAAAGGGGTCATAATTGTCATTTAATCAAATTTAGCATTTAACTATTCTATATCCATTTAAATTTGCATACCATTTATCATTTTAACATTAACTATTTAACGTCCAATATAAACATCAACAATCAATCAATTATCAGCCAAACTATATTATCATCGCATAAATAATTAACAGATAATGGTGTCAGATGTCACAAGTGAATTGATACAGGTAATAGCATATATAACAGTGTAATTAACTAACATCAGTATATTTCAATTGTCGTTTCAATTGAAATCAGATTTAATAAATAAAAGAACGTTAATCGTGAGTGAGTGCTCACCTTCCGAGGCTAGAGATAGTCCACAATGAAATGAGTTATGAATCTGGGCACGAATTCCAAAACAAAGCAAGATTGACACAAATTCGATGGACAGATCTGATAACAGAAATTGACAAAGTCAAATCAGAACGGGTTCGATGAAGATAATTGATACAAATGAACTTATATATATAACTATATATATAAAATATATTCTAAATTCCAACACATATTAAATTAAATATACATATCTGTTTCCAAATAAATAATTTAACTTTAATATCAAAAAAAATCTATACATGTATTATGTTACAAACCATTCGGACACGTACATTTATAAATTAACATGTATATATATTACTTGTAAAACAAGATATTGAACATATAATGTAAACTCGTATATACAATATATAGACTAATATGTGAAAACCAGAGAATATACACTGTTGTCGAAATAAAGGCACTGGGGAAAATTAAAATATGTTCATAATATTTCTTTTATAGAAGCATACAAATTATAAAACTCAACTATTATAAACTTCTTAAACTATAAATAATATAACTATTATCAATGCTATAAGCATACAATCAATGCTATATGCCAAAGAACAATATACTGTCGGCCGAACCCAACCGCTATTATACCTATTTTCATATGGACACTAATCTACATCCCAAAACTTTAGCGAAACATAATTTATACAGGTGTACACATTTAAGCATATTAACCAATCATAGTTGAAAACCCAGGTGTGAACACACTTAATACTTGCAAAACTGAACTTACGTTTACAATCTGCATTCATTTCCAAAAATCAAAACGTCCATACAATATCTAAAATAAATATCTACAGACTATATACAGACGTAAATACATATTTATATACATATATTTAAATACGTTGAATAATTATTTTAAACACATATCCTTCTTTTTTTCTCAAAAATATATGTATTACACAAATAAAACTGAAAAAATTAAAACAAAGAAACAAATAGCTTACTGCAAACATCTTACGTTAAACATATATGTATGCCTTTTCCCAAATCTGATATCGAAATATAATATTATATATATATAAACAAAACAAATGAATAAAATAGTATATATAATACTCCTCAAAATGTGGTATATACTTCTCTTTATATAACTGACACATATATTAAAACAATATCCTCCATATATACAAAAGGTGAGAAAGCTACAGTGATCGGCCAAGAGAAGCAAGATGAATGGCAGTCACGAGTTGGAAAGATAACAGCAGTTGTTACTTAAAACCATATGCGAACAATTATAATGTATTAGCATTAATAAAATATGCATAAGCAAACTAGTTACCTCTGAATACATATATATAAGTAAATGGAAGATACTGTTGGCGAGACTAAGTAAGCTCGAAGGGAAATTTTCGGCGGACGTGAGGGAGGCTCGGTGGCTTAGGTGTTTCGAGCATAGATGCCGGAGGTGATGGTGGTACGGCTAGCATTGAGGTCGAATTGGTGGGAGGGAGATGATGGGTCGGTTGGTCGGTGACAAGGACGCGTGGGTTGCTCGGCGTTCAAGGTGGAGGCGATGGTTTGATGGCATGCAGTCGAGTTGAAGGGTTGTCGGCCGGAGCTGGACGAGTTGCTGACTCGGAGGACTTGGAGATGGCTCGCACGGAGGAGGTGGGGTCTGGGTATGCGTTGGTCGAGGGGAGAGGCTGGAGAGGTTCGTTCATGCGGTTGTAATGGGCGAAATGGAGTTGCTCCGCTTAATGACTCAGGTGGAAGGTGGCGGTTTGCAACATGAAATGGTGGAGCGGGTTTGGATTGGTTGATGTGCTATGAGGCAAGGAAGAAGATGGCAAGGGTCGGCTACAGGTGTTTGCCTTCGCGTAGATTGCAAAGGAAATAGCAGCAGTCCCAATCAAAATATACAAGCAACTAATTGAAGAATGTAAATATACTTAGGCAAAGGAAAGGAGCAAGGTTTTGAGTATGCGAATTTTGAGAGATATACAACAAGATTTTAGAATGAATAGTATTAAAGGGAAAAAGGTTTCGTGAAAATAGATTTGCAGAGAACGAAATGAAAAGACCAACCAGTATGTGTTGGAACCAGTACATGAATTTAATATAGGGAAGTGAGAAAGTCAGGCACAAGCATTTATGAAATAATAAAACAAATGACCGTTGATTTTTCAAACGGCTGATAATTGAAAGGTCACAGAACATACAAAACTCAAATGGGTACCGATACAACCACCCGTTTCAAGGATTCTGTCTCGAACCGAACACCGAAACACAGAAGTGAATATACCCTGGTGACCAGCGCGATGAGACGGTTAAACGGTATACAGATATCAGTGATTCGATTGAATTATAAAAATCGAAATTTTCTACTGGCATAAAACGCAAGAAAACGCAAGAAAACGTAGAAAAATAAGATCGACGGAGCCAAAGAAGTCCGAATTTTGAAAAATGAAAAATGACGCCTTGCTCAGAAGATGATTTAGAATTTTTCTATGTAAAAATATTTAGGTTTCGAAAATATTTTATTTTCATCGCTTTTTAACTGATTAAATTGAAGTGAATTTACGCGCAAATAAACTTTCGTATTTTCGGACGAAAATTTACCAGTTGCTATGTTTAACTCGACGCATTTCAAATATTAAATTTTTATTTTGAAATTTTATCGTTTAAAATTTCACAAAATTTCAACTAATTACGTTATTAAAACAGTTGAAATTTACGGGTCGTTACACTCTCCCCCACTCAAAACTTTTCGTCCCCGAAAAGGAACGAGGTAGGAGAATAGAAACAACCAGAAAGAAAACAGATTGAAAACAAAAATAAAACAATTACTTTAAACCGTATAAATTTCAATTTACCTTAATTAATACTCAATATTTGATTTAAAATTCAGGGTATTTCAATTAGTTGATTTAATTCCAATTATTAATATTTGATACCAATAGATTTCTTTAAAATAAAATTTTATTTTATTTATCTCATTTATTCATTGTTTTATTATCCAATTATCCTTTATCAACAATTTCTAAAATCATAAACTTGAATAGTCATTTATTACAATCATATTTTATTCAACAAATTAAATTCTTTTATTCCAAATTATTATTAAGTTTATTCCACTTAATATATCTTATTAAGTATACTTAAATCATATAAATTAATTTAAACTATATAAATTTCAATTTCAATTAATTTATATTCATTAATTGATTTTAAATTTAAGGTATTTCCATAAGTTAATCAAATTTCAATTTATTAATTCCTTCAAAACAAAATTTATTTTCCAATTATCTTATTATTCTATTTATCTCTATTAACATTTTATAATTAAAATTTAAGTGTATAACATTTATTATAAACACTCAAAAAAATTTATTTATAAAATCATTTGTATATTGTATAACATCCAATTACATTTTAACTTCTGAATAATTTAGGTAAGTTATATTGAAACGCAATTGAGTATTATACAAATAAATTTATTTCAAGTTAAATACTTATCCAAGAATTTTGACTTCAGTTTATAATTTAAAACATCTTTAACCTAAAATTTAAAAATTAGATTTTCGATTAACTTTAAACAATTTAGAGATATATATAATATATTTATATCAAATCAAATTAAATTTTAACATAAGATACCTATATATATATAAATCAAATTATACTGAAGAAATTCAAATCAAAATATTTTTTTTATAACAGAACCGTAGCAAAGCTACAGGATAGTATCTCCACTTCGAAACTCGAAAATGAATGTCGATGATGCGGCCGCCATCACCGAAATTATTTTCCAGCGACAAAGAGAAGAGCACTGATTTCAACATTTTTTTTTAAAATTCTTTGAAAACGATTTCTATTCGAAAATACTTTCAATAATATATACTTTAAAATTTTAAAACCCAAAGTTCGAAATCACCGGAAACTAATAAATTCTCAAATTTCTGAATTAAATTCATTTCAAATTCCAGTCAATTATAACTAAGTTTCATAAATTCGTTTATTTATATTATGCAATAATCAATGGTTTACAAAACAATAAATGAAAATCAAATATTATTATTTCTGATAACAAATTCATTAACAATTTAATTTCAGAAAACTTATATTTATATATAATATAATCATACAAAACTATTTTATTTACTAAATTTGAAAACAATGTTGTGTCAGTTTGCTCTGCTCAAGTGTTTTGGATATCCTATCGATAGCGCTGATCAGACGAATCGATCGGAAACCCAAATCACATCAACAACTCAAACAACACAGTATATAAAACATTTAATATTTATTTACAAATACATTTCTTTACTCGACGATACAAGGATGAATTTTCAAAATAAGGATAGGGTTTCAAATTTGATGGACTCAAATCAAAGAGAAATCTGATTCGAAGATAAGTTCGAAACAAAGATATGATGATTAATAAAAAAGTAGGAAGATGGATAAGTTTATATAAATCGCGGGCAACCTTAACCGGGTCGACCGTGACTTCAAGAATAAGATCGGTGTGGATTTCCGAGGTAAATCGACATTCGATCTCAAGAAATAAAATTCAGGTATAGCAGGAGATAGATAGCATCGTAAACCGAGGATACAGAATTCTCCGGTAAATCGATGCCTATTATAAAGGAGTTTTGCTCCTTTACGAATCATTCGAAGTTTGGCGAGACCGCCGATTCACTATAAGGGTCATTCGAAGTGGAGTTATGTGATGCTCCAGAATTGAAAGGAGATGAATAGTGAGGGACACGAATGAAATTTCGGAACCGAGGGAACGTTCCAAGATTCTAAGAAATCGAGTCGAAAGGAAGAGATTGAAACTCGAATGAGAGTGATTCTGTAAATACATTTACCTTATATGTTAAGTTTTGCCTAGAGCTACCAAAGCTCTGATACCAACTGTAACGACCCGGAATTTTAGACCATTCGCATCCATTATAAGTGTATAGGTAGACACTCATGCCGGAGTTGAATTGCTCAAAATACCGCGCTGTTAATTTAAATTTGGCAAAACTGAACATATACAGTAAATAAATAATCACAGAACACAGACACAGAGTAATAAGTGCAGCGGAAATAAAAGAGATAGTAGTTCATGAAGCTACTATATAAATGTATAAGTTACATCAGAGTTAAACCAGATACAACGGAAGAGTAATACGATACATCAAATACAAAGCAGAATACATCACTGGAATCGTCGAACACTGAAAGCAGAATAGATGGCTGGATCTTCAAGCAAAGCTCCAACTTCAAAGGTGAGTCTCGAATACTGGTACACTCAGTCTGACCCGAGCGTAAAGCAAAAACACAAGACACTCAAGTCAGGATTAACATTCTTATATTAATAAATCCAACTCAAGTGAAATAGCAATTGAAATACAAGTAACTCAAAGGATGTTTGGAATAACCATCCTTTAAGGATCCGTTAAACTATCTACTAGGTAGTAATATACGCTAAGTAGATAATGTCTATCAGTAATATGTAAAGATATCAAAATAGTGTTAAGTCATGGCCCATTCCACCCTTAACACATTTTTATTCCCAAAAGCATATACAAGACCGTAGTTTCCCCAAAACCGGAAGTCACCAGAGGGCAATCCATATACTAAAGGTACAAATCAAAATCGTAGTGGTCGCGTATAAATGGAATACAAGTATGACAAGGCACATGAGGCAATACCCAAGGTAGTGACACTACCGTTCGCCTGATCCAGACTGGTGAGAACGCAACGCCACAGCGCCCGCAACACCGTGAAACAACACTCCCAAAATCAAGGGTGCACCAATCGACAACAAGTAATGAATAGTTCGAAGAAGTGTGTTCACTTGAGGTAGCTAATCCTCCATTGGCCCAGCACGGCTCCTGTTTTAGTCATTTCCAATTTGACACAAGTGTCAAGGCTATCCATTATCGTTCTCTTTCTTCAGTCATCACGTACATCATTCCAACCACTTCATTCTGGATCATCACTCCGTGTATAGTTATTAAAGTGGTTTTCGGTTTAGATAGAGAGTATATCCATAACCGAATTCCGATCTCTTTAATAACCTTCGAAATTATTTCACCGATTGGTCGTTTATTTATTTCAAAACCAAATCAATTTCAATTTCAATTTCAATTTCAATTCGCAAATCAACATTTCATTTGTCTATTAAAACAGTTTCCATACTTTACGTTTCAAAACTTCCAAATTACCATTTCAAAATCTTATAATTCAATTCCAATCTTCATATTGAAAACAATTCAAATATTGATTCAAGTTCATACAAAAATTTCATTTCGAAATCATTTGAATCAATTTAGTTTTAACATTCAAATCAATTTACATTCATTTATCGATTTCATTCAATATTCGTTAAGTAAATTTTATCATTCAACACAATTCTATTTAATTTCCAATTCATTAAATCAACTTCTTAAGTTCAACTTCATTATATCAAAACTTACAAATTGAATTAAATTAAATTCGTCAAATCAAATTCTTTCAATTACAAGTCTTACATTAATTTCTATAAATCACATTTTATTTTTTGTTAAAGAAATTCAATTCACTTATTTACTTACTTAAATATTTTCCAAACTTAATTTATATAGAAACTCAATTTCAATTATTACGAAGTAAAATTCACTTATTCAAAAATTCAATTTCTCTTATCAAGAATTCAGTTCAATTTAATCATTAAATGATTCAACCTTATTTAATTATTAAATAATTCAAAACTTAATTATTAAATAATTTCAAAGTTTAATAATTTCAAACTTAATTATAATTTCAAACTTAGTTATTTAATCATTTCAAACTTAATTCAACCATATCTCAAATTAAACAACATTCTTTCATTAATTACATTTTTAATCCTTTGTTTCAGATTATTAAATATTAACATTTTCCTTTCATCAAAAATTCAAATTTCAACTTCATTTTCAAAACTATATTCTTTATTCAAGTAAAATCTTCGTTTATTTTTAAATCAAATTATTGACCAATCGGGTTTTATTTAATTCTCTATCCTAGGTCAAAGTTCAATTTGGGTATTTATCATTTCAACCCGATTCCAATTCAATTCAAAATCAAAGCATAGCAGAGGGAACTTGCAGTGTGATAACTGGGATGGTGTCAAAGTAAATAAACAAGCAATAACAACAAACAGTAACAATCCAATAATCAATTTAAATAATCCCGAAATAACCGTATTAATTCGCATTGTTATTTGTATGAATTAATATAATTATTTCTAGAATCTACACTATCATTTCATGTAGATTAAAGATTATTACATTACGGTTTTTCACTTGTCATCTATTTACAATTTCATACATCATCAATTTAACAACATACATTCAATGGTTCAAAGTGTAATTAAACAAATCCTACGTGTCAATAAAGTTAACAGCTAAAGGGGTCATAATTGTCATTTAATCAAATTTAGCATTTAACTATTCTATATCCATTTAAATTTGCATACCATTTATCATTTTAACATTAACTATTTAACGTCCAATATAAACATCAACAATCAATCAATTATCAGCCAAACTGTATTATCATCGCATAAATAATTAATAGATAATGGTGTCAGATGTCACAGGTGAACTGATACAGGTAATAGCATATATAACAGTGTAATTAACTAACAGCAGTATATTTCAATTGTCGTTTCAATTGAAATCAGATTTAATAAATAAAAGAACGTTAATCGTGAGTGAGTGCTCACCTTCCGAGGCTAGAGATAGTCCACAATGAAATGAGTTATGAATCTGGGCACGAATTCCAAAACAAAGCAAGATTGACACAAATTCGATGGACAAATCTGATAACAGAAATTGACAAAGTCAAATCAGAACGGGTTCGATGAAGATAATTGATACAAATGAACTTATATATATAACTATATATATAAAATATATTCTAAATTCCAACACATATTAAATTAAATATACATATCTGTTTCCAAATAAATAATTTAACTTTAATATCAAAATAAAATCTATACATGTATTATGTTACAAACCATTCGGACACGTACATTTATAAATTAACATGTATATATATTACTTGTAAAACAAGATATTGAACATATAATGTAAACTCATATATACAATATATAGACTAATATGTGTAAACCAGAGAATATACACTGTTGTCAAAATAAAGGCACTGGGGAAAATTAAAATATGTTCATAATATTTCTTTTATAGAAGCATACAGATTATAAAACTCAACTATTATAAACTTCTTAAATTATAAATAATATAACTATTATCAATGCTATAAGCATACAATCAATGCTATATGCCAAAGAACAATATACTGTCGGCCGAACCCAACCGCTATTATACCTATTTTCATATGGACACTAATCTACATCCCAAAACTTTAGTGAAACATAATTTATACAGGTGTACACATTTAAGCATATTAACCAATCATAGTTGAAAACCCAGGTGTGAACGCACTTAATACTTGCAAAACTGAACTTACGTTTACAATCTGCATTCATTTCCAAAAATCAAAACGTCCATACAATATCTAAAATAAATATCTACAGACTATATACAGACGTAAATACATATTTATATACATATATTTAAATACGTTGAATAATTATTTTAAAAACATATCCTTCTTTTTTTTTCTCAAAAATATATGTATTACACAAATAAAACTGGAAAATTTAAAACAAAGAAACAAATAGCTTACTGCAAACATCTTACGTTAAACATATATGTATGCCTTTTCCCAAATCTGATATCGAAATATAATATTATATATAAACAAAACAAATGAATAAAATAGTATATATAATACTCCTCAAAATGTGATATATACTTCTCTTTATATAACTGACACATATATTAAAACAATATCCTCCATATATACAAAAGGTGAGAAAGCTACAGTGATCGGCCAAGAGAAGCAAGATGAATGGCAGTCACGAGTTAGAAAGATAACAGTAGTTATTACTTAAAACCATATGCGAACAATTATAATGTATTAGCATTAATAAAATATGCATAAGCAAACTAGTTACCTCTGAATACATATATATAAGTAAATGGAAGATATTGTTGGCGAGACTAAGTAAGCTCGAAGGGAAATTTTCGGCGGACGTGAGGGAGGCTCGGCGGCTTAGGTGTTTCGAGCATAGATGCCGGAGGTGATGGTGGTACGGCTAGCATTGAGGTCGAATTGGTGGGAGGGAGATGATGGGTCGGTTGGTCGGTGACAAGGACGCGTGGGTTGCTCAGCGTTCAAGGTGGAGGCGATGGTTTGATGGCATGCAGTCGAGTTGAAGGGTTGTCGGCCGGAGCTGGACGAGTTGCTGACTCGGAGGACTTGGAGATGGCTCGCACGGAGGAGGTAGGGTCTGGGTATGCGTTGGTCGAGGGGAGAGGCTGGAGAGGTTCGTTCATGCGGTTGTGATGGGCAAAATGGAGTTGCTCCGCTTAATGACTCAGGTGGAAGGTGGCGGTTTGCAACATGAAATGGTGGAGCGGGTTTGGATTGGTTGATGTGCTATGAGGCAAAGAAGAAGTTGGCAAGGGTCGGCTACAGGTGTTTGCCTTCGCGTAGATTGCAAAGGAAATAGCAGCAGTCCCAATCAAAATATACAAGCAACTAATTGAAGAATGTAAATATACTTAGGCAAAGGAAAGGAGCAAGGTTTTGAGTATGCGAATTTTGAGAGATATACAGCAAGATTTTAGAATGAATAGTATTAATGGGAAAAAGGTTTCGTGAAAATAGATTTGCAGAGAACGAAATGAAAAGACCAACCAGTATGTGTTGGAACCAGTACATGAATTTAATATAGGGAAGTGAGAAAGTCAGGCACAAGCATTTATGAAATAATAAAACAAATGACCGTTGATTTTTCAAACGGCTGATAATTGAAAGGTCACAGAACATACAAAACTCAAATGGGTACCGATACAACCACCCGTTTCAAGGATTCTGTCTCGAACCGAACACCGAAACACAGAAGTGAATATACCCTGGTGACCAGCGCGATGAGACGGTTAAACGGTATACAGATATCAGTGATTCGATTGAATTATAAAAATCGAAATTTTCTACTGGCATAAAACGCAAGAAAACGCAAGAAAACGTAGAAAAATAAGATCGACGGAGCCAAAGAAGTCCGAATTTTGAAAAATGAAAAATGACGCCTTGCTCAGAAGATGATTTAGAATTTTTCTATGTAAAAATATTTAGGTTTCGAAAATATTTTATTTTCATCGCTTTTTAACTGATTAAATTGAAGTGAATTTACGCGCGAAATAAACTTTCGTATTTTCGGACGAAAATTTACCAGTTGCTATGTTTAACTCGACGCATTTCAAATATTAAATTTTTATTTCGAAATTCTATCGTTTAAAATTTCACAAAATTTCAACTAATTACGTTATTAAAACAGTTGAAATTTACGGGTCGTTACACCGCGGGACTTTTGTGCTGCGAATTCTATAACTTTTTGAATATGAGTTTAAACGTAACAATTTTTTCTGGAATAAATTGTGAATGCTTTTAAAGGAAAATTAAGAGTTTAAAAGATAATTTGAAATCTTTATAATCAAATCCAAAATATAGTTGATAACCCAGTATGCGGAAACGACTAGTACATTTGTCCCGCTTGTGAGATCTAGGAAGATAAAACATGGTGTTTAACTAAGGTTAGGGATGGAGCAACCAGTGCCCTGAACTTACCTAGCCTCTGTTTTCTCTTCTTAGGTGAGGGGGGAATAGATCAAAAGGAAAGCCCGAATGCTCTAAAAAGATTGTATTAATTTTTCCAAAATAAAAGAAGATTGAGATAATATCCAAAGATAAAGAATGAATTACGTAGAATTACTCTAAGACAAAAGAAAGAGATTTCGAAATCATCCGAAAAGAATTAAAGTGAAAAGGGACTTAATAAATCTTGTATACTCATATTCACTTTTTATCGATAATTGGATTTCGAAGGAACCGGGGTCGGTTTGGGTGATTTCTATCCGAAAACCACTTCGAACCAATTTACGTGTTCGAAGATTGAAGATGTTTGAAGACGGTGATATTGAGATGAATAATAACGAGGGACTACTTGTTGATTAATTGGGGATAAACACCCGATTCACTATATTGTAGTAGTGGTCTCTTTGTTATGAAAAACCTCAAAACCACAAGGGCTTATCGCCTAGTAATGGCTGAGGAAAGTACCTTCGGCTTTGTTCGGTCCTAGAACGAACTTGTAACGACCCCAGATTTTAATTAAATTTAAATTGATGATTAATTGAATTTTTGAATAAAAATTGTAAAATTAATTTGTAAATTGATTCGAGTTTCCCCGAAACCAAATAAGAATATATTAAATCATTTTAAATTTAGCAATTGTATATATATGTGAATATATATGTATATGTGCGTATATGAGTAGATTTGAATATATATATATATATTGGATTTGACTTTAAATTTTAAGTAAATGGTTTAAAGATAGTTTGAATTTATAATATAAGTAGGAAAATAAATATCTTAAAATTTTAGTTATGTAAACTATAAATAAATACTTAGGATAATTCTTAAAATTGGATATGTATACAAACAAATATACATAAGTTAAATTATATAGTTATGTAATGATATAAAGTAAACACATAGATACATTATAACAACTTTATAATATGTACCTAAAGTGAATGCTGCCAGATAAGTAAAATATGGAGGTAGCCTGTAAGTATTTATGCAAGAACAAAGTGAAACAAGAAATAAAATAAATGGCTGAAGTAAACAAATACATTCATATCTATGAAACAAGAAACATATACATTCAAGCAACAAATCTTTAAGTCAAACAAATATATATTCACCAATATGAAACCAGACAAAGGCAGGTAAGATATAATGTAGACTGTAAAGTAGATATGCAGGCAAGTGCAAGAACATAGACAAAGTAAAGAAAAGAAAGTAACCAGGCAAGAACCAGTAAAAGGAAAATAAGATAAGAATAAAACAAACCAAAGTATATATGTATACATAGAAATATAGACAAAGCAATTAATGCAAGATATCTCTAGCCTCCAAGATCTTGCCTGGTAAACAAAAATGGTACCAAAGCAATTAATGCCATCTCACTTCAGCCACCACTTGAGAAAAAAATCCTTGCTTATACTTGTACAAACCAATAAAAATATACATCACCCTATACAAAAACAACATACCCTGTAATTCGTTTTTTTGTATATATCAATCTCTTCATCAGTTCATTTCCTTCAAAGCTTAAAACATCTGAAGTAAGCCTCAGTTCTAATTTAAACAAAAAATCAATTTAAACATCAACGAACAACAATACAAATTCAACTCGAACTAGAGATCAAAGAAGAAAGAACTTCAGTTTGCAAATTTTCAAGCCTGTTTCAAAAGAAGAAACTCTATTCTTCTGGAAAATAGGTGAGCAAACCCCTTAAACCTGTTCTTTTCTCTAATGTGTGGTTAATATTTGAATATGCTATGAAATGTTGCTTAGTTGTTAAACTTACCTGTAGATATATATATATATATATATATATGCATATGAATGGTTGTGGTGTGCATGTCTGGTTCCAGACATATGTTCTATATCAATCATTTACAGGGTATAAATTCCTGGAAAAAAAAATCGAACACTTCTGCTCCAAATCATGTTAGAGTTTAGGATCTGAAGAAAACATGTGCATTCAATTGATAACCAAATTTCTAAAATTATTTTTGAGATAAATTTAACATAGTTTAACCTGGAAAAGAATTTACAGTGAAACTTAAACTATATCGAAAATCTGGACTTGAATAATTTGTTGTTTCAAGTATATAAATTGGTTTGTTATCAAAATCTATGAATTTTAAAATTAAAATCACGATTTTTAAGCTCGAATTTCAAGAAAAATTGTAGGATAAACGGAAAATGTATTTCGGCCAATTTCCGGTGAACCACGGTGAACTGGGTGTTAAAATTCATGGTGAAGAAAGCTTATGCGTCAGAGGGTATAGGAAAAATGCTTGTTAATTTTTCAACCAATCAGGGAAGTTGATTTAAGTTACAGTAGGGTTTAAAAGCATTTTTTAGATCGACGTTGTTTTTCGAAGCCGTGTGATGTCGTCAAAGGACCGGAGGGGATCGGACCTGGGGGATGGAAGGGTTGGCGTGTGGCGAAGCTTCGGCTAGGCTCGCGTCGGTTTTGGGGTCGTGGTTGGCAAATACGAGGCGTTTGCAGGTGATAGGCTTTGTTACAGTGTGAGTCGAAGTGTTAGATTTCGAACAACGGTGAAATCAAAGGAACTGGGTGGTCAGAAGGGTAGGACAGATCATCGATGACCTGAGTGCGGCGATGGCGATGGTCGGGGTTGCTCCGATGGGTGGTGCATGTGCATGGTATCGCTGTATATCTGTGCTTTTGGGTTTGCTGTTGTTTTTGGGGAAAGAAGATAAGGTTTCTCGGGTTAGACCCGAAGTTGAATGAAGATTTCCTCGAAGTTGAGAGGACGCGAGAAGCACGGGGTTATCTCGGGAAATTTTCTGGGTTGACTCGAGTAAAACAGGGGAAGTTCTCGGGTTCTCAGAACTGCAAGATTATATAAGAATAAAGCTAAGCAAATTATGTTTCAACAAGTTAAGCATTGTCGACTAAATAAATGTTTAACGATTTTAAGTTAAGACTTTAATACAAGTTTAATTATTTTAGTTAATACTTTATTAATTATTTTAATTAAGTAATTAATTTAAGTTGAGCATTGAAATTAATTAACATTATAGGTTTGTTTAAAATTTATTAATCTGATTTTGTAATAATTTTGTCAAGCTGATGAATCTCCAAGTTTTACCAAATATAATGATGGTGAAATCAAGAGTTGATTAACCAAATATCCTTAAGAAATTTTGTAAATGTTAAGCATTTAATTAAATTGAATTATTAAGTGATAGTTGAAATAAATGATTTATCCTAAATATTTGAGGTCTTATTAATAAAAGTAATTAAGCGTAATTACTTAATGATCCGAAGATGATCGATTTATGAGATAAATTAAAGGAGAGATTAATTAATGTGATTAATTAGGATAAAAAGGTTTATCTTTTTAAATTAATGATTTATTAACAAAAGTAATTAAAGAGTTAATTACTTAATTAATTGAAGAATAATTAACTTATGATAATTTACCCAGATTAACAATTTATTCATAAGTAATACATCTGATTTAAATTAATCAATTGATTAATAAATTTACTTGTGAATGTTTGAATTTTATTGAATGATTGAATTGTTGATATTCCCTGATCTGTGATGCTGTGTGATATATTCTGATTTGCGTGTGTGATCTGTACCGTAGTTTATTTATCTAGGATGAATGTAATTAATTATCTGTGATATATACATATCTGTGATTTGTGAATAACGATAAGCGTCATAGTTTATACCGCTTATCAAATATATTGCTGTATTTGAATCTGTGATGACTGATGATGTTGCACTACTGTGTAAAAACCCTGGACTACACTTTTACACACACAAATATGGATTTCACGAGGAAATCGGTTAAGTCACAGATGATTTAAATTTAATGTTTTTGAAATTGAAATTTTAATTTCAATTGATTTTGGAAATGGGATTTGGGGTTAAATGTTAAAGCTTTTGAAAAGGATTTTTAAGCTATAAGTTATTTTGAATAACTTGGTAAAATTTCAATTTAAATAATTTGATTTAAATTTGAATTCAAGTTTGAAATTGAATCCTATAATTTGAAACTAGGGATTAAAGATGTTGTACAAGTTATATATGAATTTAAATCATTTTAAAAGTATTGGTTTGGGAATTTGAACTTAACCCAAGGGTTTAACTTGTATTAATGAATCAGATTTTCCGGAATGAAAACTGTTGTTTTCAAATGATAAAAGCTTTCATATAAGAAATGAAATTCCAATTTAAGTTAAAGGAATTTCAAGTTTGAATTGAAAAACGATTTTCCAAGTTATGAGTGAATTCTTTTTGAAAGCTATGAATTGAATCTGTTTATTTTTAACAGATTTAAAATGGTGATTTGTTTAAACCATTCAAAATGGAATTGTTTTGAAAGCTATTAATTAAATCTTTGATTTAATGAGTTAATTCAATTAAAATGGAAATTGCTTTGAAATCCATGAATGGATCTTTGTGAATGGGGTGAACTTTGTGAATTGAATCTTTTTGTTTAAAAGATTGGAAATGGTAATTTGTTTTAACCATTCGAATGAAAAGTTTTGGGCTTTAAGCTGTGATTTAACTGAGACCCCAGTATCCATATGATTTTTAATTGCAATCGTTATTCGGTTTAACCGGGAGAGGACCTTTGTGTCATATAACCCATTTCGAATAATGATACGACGTATATGGATAGCATTTGAAGACCGGTGGTGTAACGACCCGGGTTTTTCGAACCCGAAAATCCCGAATCATTAAGGAAAAGAAAATGAAAGAGGTAGAAGAAGAATAGGAAACAAAACTCAGAATCACATATTCTCACATTCGCAGCGGATAAAATATAATATTAAATAATATACTTTACACAAAGAAAGCTGTAATTGTTATTTTACATTCACTACATCAGAGTTACAACCATTTACAAATATACTAGACAGTTAGAATTAACATGTCTCAAATAAACAACAGTAATATGCTCAGCGGAATATACTCCATACGTTCCTGCCATCCAGCTCACCACCTGAGCTCTAGAACGTCCTTACCTGAAAATCTGTAATACTCGGTCTGACCCGAGCATTACATCAAAGTAACACCTGGGTCAGGCTGGAAACCAGCGTGAGTAAACTCATCTAACATGAAATTTCAATTCATAGAACTTATTTAAACCCGGGGTAACTCGTACTTTACTATAAGTAAACAACTTATATATCAACACTTATTTCACAAAACAATATCTAAGTATCCAATTTAGTTTAAATGGTCCATATTATCCAAAACCGGCCTATTGATTTCACATATCAATCTATAAAGAATTATAGAAGATTTCAAATCGAAGTGGTTTCGGGTATTAACTAATACCCGACTCCTGTCTCTTCGAATCCAATGTCATCTTAACCCAAATTATTCAAATGAAATACAATTCAAACTTTAAATACAGGGAGTCACTGTTTTAACCCAAACATATTATATCACGTAACAAAGATATCAACTAATCTAAGACATACAATATCATTCAATCATTCATAGCAGGATTAATCAACCATACCATCTCTAATTAATTTAATTAACCTCATATGAATCCCTAAGTAATTCAGTAATTATCATTTAATTACTTTCCTAAGTAATTCCACTTCATTAATTACATTAAGTAATTATTCCTTTAATTACTTTCATTAAGTATTTATACTTAATTAAACAATTCCACAAATGATTAATCTTAATTAATTAATCTATTTAATTATCAAAATTAATCACATTAATTAATTATTTATTTAACCCGAGTTAATGATCTACATTAACTATTCTTTAATTATTTTTCTTAAATAATTAAACTTTAATTAACCATTATTAATTACAAATAAATAATTCTAATTACCAATAAATAAATCTCTAATTACTTGATTAATTAAGTCCTTACAATAACTTAATTAATTCTTAATTACTTAATAAATTTATTCCTAACCATTAATTAATAATATTAACTTATCAAATTAATGATCCTTAATTTCAAATTAATTAACCTTTAATTAATTTAATTAAACCTTAATTAATCAATTTAAACCCTTATTTACTAAATTTATTAACCCAAATCATAAATTAATTAAATTGATTAATTATCTTTTAATTACCTTAATAATTTATTTTATCCTAAATTATTAAATCTTAATTATCTTTAAGATAACACTTTATTCTTATTAATGATTAAAATATCATTAATAAAGCATTTAAAACAATTTACCTTTAAATTTACTTTTAAATTTCATTTTAAATTTAAGATTTAAAATGAAGACAAATTTAACTTTAACAAAGTTTTAAAACCATTTAAATCCTTTTAAATCACATGTTAAAGAAATATTTACTTAATTAAAGAAATTTAAAACTAAATTCATTTTAAATTCAAATCAATTTAAAATACACTTTAACATTCAAATTGTTTAAAACATTTTAAATTTAAAAACTTCTTTTTATTTCAAAATTGAAATGCATATTAACTTTGATTCCAGATTAATCTTTAGATTTAGAAACCTATTTACAATTTTAAAACTTCATTTTTAAAATTCAAACTACTTAACCCTTTTTAAAGTAGTTAAATCAATTCAAATTTTAAAAACTTTATCTTATTTGAAAACTGAGATTTTAACTTAAACTTCAGATAAAAACTAGATTTAAACTTATTTAAAAATTTTACTTTCCATTTAACTCAGCTTTTAAATTTTATTTTAAAATTTAAAAACAGAACAACAGGTTTCTGTTAAAACCTGTCACACATAATTAACCCGAGACACCATCCTTAATGCTTCGAGCCAAAACCAAATTACTTCGAGTCAACAACCTAAATTACTCGAGACAATCCCAAAGCCAAACTTCATCAGACAATACAGTGCACCGTGCACGTGCACGGTGACTCCGACCACCTACGATCAACCACGACGCCTTCCTCACATCAGCGATCACAACCTCAGACGAACTAAACCCCAACTTCATCGATTCTCACTCGAATTTGAATTCGAGCATTCAAAACTAAACCTGGAAACAAAAGTCTCGCACCACCACAAAGCCTGGAAAATTTCTCGTACTCCTACCTCCGATCACCCGAGTTGCTGAAACTCCGGCCATAACTTCGATGACACTCTAGCTTCAAATCGCCAAAGCTTTGTTGCTAAAACCATTTTTTTAATAAGAGTTTTACTCACCTGTTTTAAAATGTTGAACAGAGAAGCTTAAAACTAGAAAACTTTGATTAGCTTGAAACCATGCTTTAAAACTGAGATGGATTTGCTTTGATCTGCTTAGATGTTCCAGGTTTATAAAGGGTTGTTGTTGTTCGGTTGGGTTGGAGAAGCATTTGCGACTTGGAAATTGGACCAGAGGCAATCGCAATATGGGGAATGGTGGCGTGGAGGTCCGGTGATGCTTTGGAGAGGTCGCTGGAGCTTCCGGTGGTAGCGATCGTGGGTGGCAAGGGGTTTTGTGGTCTGATATTCTGCAGTTTTTCGAGCTTAGGGGTCGATTCTGTTTTGAGTGTTATCTGTTCGATCTGGGAGCTCAGTTGTAGTCGCGTGTGGTCGTGTGATCGTAGATGATGGCCGCGTTGACCAACGGTGGTCGGAATTGTTGGGGTACATGCACCACGTGCACGTTATATCTGGTAGGTTGGTGTTTTCGGGGAAGACGAGTTTCTGTTCGAAGGAAGCTCGCGTTTTTCTCTGTGTTGACTCGAAGTGGGATGGTGCTTGATTTGCTTCGGGGAAGGCGCGTTTGTTTTGGATGTTTGTCTCGAGCAAATGGATTGTTGCTTTTTAGTTTAATACTGTATAATGATAAAGTACAGATTCAACCTGTAGCTTGAAATAAATTTAGATCAAGTATTAAATTATAAGAGATTTCAAGAGTTATTAGAAATTAATAAAGATAAAGGATTTATCTTTAAGATGATGAAGGTTTTGGATAACAAATGGTTAATTAAATTAACAAAGTAATTTTAGGAGAAATTAATTAATTTAACATTAATTATTTGGTAAAGTTAATTTGTAATTATTTTAAATCTTTAATTTAAAATGAATTAAAAGAAGTTTAGAAGTGAATGGTTTTAACTTGAAATATTTTAAGCCTTTTGTTAATAATAAATATAGTGGTTATAAAGGCTAATTTTTATTTTAAAGATTAAGTAAGGTTTAATGATTTTGGTTCATTAAATTAATAAGTAATTAAAGAATAATTTAATAATTTAATTAATTAATTAATGGTTTAGTGTTAATTAATTAAATAATTAGGATTATAAGTAAATTAATTAAGTGTTAATTAATTTGGGATTTAGAATCATTTGTTAAATAAGTATGAGTTACTAATAAATGATTAGGAATTAATTAATCAAGTGATTAGAGATTAATTAAGTAATTAATTAAATAATTAGAGATTTATTAATTGGTAATTAAGAATTTATTAAGTTATAATCAATAAAAGTTGATTAAAGTTTAATTACTTAAAGAAAGTAATTAAAGAATTATTAATAATTAATGAGGGATCATTAATTAGGGATTATTTAATAATTAATAAATGATAAATTAATTGAGAATGGTAACTATTAATCTTGCATATAGATGATAAACCTAAATTGAATACCTTGGTTGTCTGAATATCTCTGATATATGAATTGTGGTGTACTATGATATGATATGATGGGTTGAACAGTAATATTGTGGGTTATCTATCGATAATGAATTGTTGTGTGAATATGATACCCTGTATTTAATTTGATATGTGTTCACTTAGACAACTTAGATAAAGATGACATTGATTTCGAAGAGACCGGGGTCGGGTATCAACTAATACCCGAAACCACTTCGAACTTGTAATCTACAATGATTCTTTATAGATTGATGTGAGATATCAATAGGCTGTAATGGAATAATTTAAATGACTGGACCATTTGAAACTAAGTGAAGGTACTAGGGATTGATTTGTGAATATAAGTGTTGACTATAACAAGTTGTGAACTGGTAGAATGAATGAGTTACCCCGGGTTTTAATTAAGTTCTATACATTGGAATTTCATGTTAGATGGGTTTACTCACGCTGGTTTTCAGCCTGACCCGGGTGTTACTTTGATGTAATGCTCGGGTCAGACCGAGTATTACAGATTTCAGGTAAGGACGTTCTGGAGCTCAGGAGGTGAACTGGATGGCAGAAACGTATGGAGTATATTCCGCTGTGATATTATAGTTGTCTGAGACATGTTAATTCTAACTGTCTAGTACATTTGTGAATGTTGTAACTCTGATGTATTAAAATGTAATTAACAAATACAGTTTTCTTTGTATAACTGATATTATTATTTGTTATTATATTTAATCCGCTGCGAATGTGAGATGTTGTGTTCTCTGTTCTTCTTTCTTCTTTCTGTTTCTTTCTCCTATCTCTTTCTTTTTCTTCTAACTATCTGGAATTTTCGGGTTCGAAAATTCCGGGCCGTTACATTTGGTATCAGATTTTTGGACAGCTGTTAATTTGTAATTAACTGGATTTGATTTAATTAAAACACTGATTTATTAATTGAACAAATAAATCTGATAATAAATTTATAGGATATGTATATAGATGAATTAGAGCTATAATAAATGATAAATTATAAATATCGGGATAAATATTCATTGATAGTCTCCTAATATAATTATTGAAATTTGATGATATTTGTTTAATGATTTTCTTTTGTAATCATTTATTTAGCAGAATTCATATTTTATTAATAGATATATGCAAACTTATCATATGATAGTTATTCTATTTTCATACATATATTTATGGGTTATAAGTGAAACTTGGATTTAATAATTCAAAATAATATCTTGAGAATGTGATAATTTATTAATGTATAAATTAGTATCAAAATTATTTTCTTAAAGGTTATATAAGTGCAAATTAAGGAGAAGTATAAATATAAATTTATAATATATATATATATATATATGAAAAGCATAAAACACTAATGATAAAATTAAGTTCATAGCTTAAGTTTAAAAAGGATTTAACAAAGATTAATAATTTCTTTAAATAAATATACAAGTTTTATATGTATAAAGGTATTAGTAAAAAAAATAAGGACATAAATATAATATGAAAAATATATAAATTTATACAAAATTTACAAGTGTAACATTTAAAATAGGCCTTTGAACATTTGTAAGCTAAAGATTACATAAAAGGACAAGTGGCACTTACCTCTTTAATTTGGAGGAATCTGTATAATGAATGTGTAGAAAAAAAAATGTATTCATTTCTAGGAAACCAGGCTGATGTATACTTTATTAAAAAAATTCTTCATTTTCAAACCTGGAAAAGAGAATCAAAATAACACTAAATCAAAAGATCTGAATCAAGTAACATAGCAAAACAAAGATTCGAGATCAGATTCAATTCAACTTCAACAATTCAAAGCTTCATATCAGTTTCAAAACGACTAAGTTTCCAGATCAATTCAAAGCTTGCTGTTTCAAAGATCAAAGCATTTTAGTTTTCAAAATCAAGCATCTCAGTTTTTAAGTCTCTGTTCATCTTCTAAAAGGTGAGTAACAACATTTTTAAAAAACATAAGTATTGAATATCTGTTTGCATGTTGATTACTGAAATGAGTATGCTTTGCATGTATATATATTGGTGAATCTTCTGTGTGAATATGAATGCATATATGTGTGTTTGATGTATATCTGTTCTTGTCTGTTCTTGTTTTTAAAATAAAGAATTTGGTAAATATTACATTACCACTTGATTCGATCTTTATTAGGATTTAAGATTAAAACAAAAGTTGTTTGTTTCATTTCAAACTTTAGTTTAGAGTTTTAAATTAAGTCAAAATAATATTAACTTGGCTCTGGAAACCATAAGTACTAGAATGCTTAAGCTAAGTCAAAAATTAAATTTAGTAATTCATAGATTCAGGGTTATGAATCAAATCCCTAAACAAAATCATGATTTTTAAAAATAAAATCACAAATTCTAGTGTTAGAATCAGAGAGCAGTTCAGAGTTGTCTGGATTGTGCAATTTGGGTTGTTCCTGTTGATCTAAATGATCGGAGGGATCGAATTTTCTTCTGGAGTTAGAGGAGTGGTCAGTGATGACGAGAAAATTATCTGATGATGGTGCATTTCACCATGGAGATGGCGATGGAGGATTTTGGTCTGTAGCCCTAGTTTGTCTGGGATGAATGTTTTGGATTGGTTCGATTTCCACAATTGATCGAGTGCAACAAGGCTTTGGCGATTTGAAGCTAGAGTGTCATCGAAGTTGTGGCCGGAGTTTCAGCAACTCTGGTGATCGGAGGCAGGAGTACGAGAAATTTTCCAGGCTTTGTGGTGGTGCGAGACTTTTGTTTCCAGGTTTAGTTTCGAATGCTCGAATTCAAATTCGAGTGAGAATCGATGAAGTTGGGGTTTAGTTCGTCTGAGGTTGTGATCGCTGATGTGAGGAAGGCATCGTGGTTGATCGTAGGTGGTCGGAGTCACCGTGCACGTGCACGGTGCACTGTATTGTCTGATGAAGTTTGGCTTTGGGATTGTCTCGAGTAATTTAGGTTGTTGACTCGAAGTAATTTGGTTTTGGCTCGAAGCATTAAGGATGGTGTCTCGGGTTAATTATGTGTGACAGGTTTTAACAGAAACATGTTGTTCTGTTTTTAAATTTTAAAATAAAATTTAAAAGCTGAGTTAAATGGAAAGTAAAATTTTTAAATAAGTTTAAATCTAGTTTTTATCTGAAGTTTAAGTTAAAATCTCGGTTTTCAAATAAGATAAAGTTTTTAAAATTTGAATTGATTTAACTACTTTAAAAAGGGTTAAGTAGTTTGAATTTTAAAAATGAAGTTTTAAAATTGTAAATAGGTTTCTAAATCTAAAGATTAATCTGGAATCAAAGTTAATATGCATTTCAATTTTGAAATAAAAAGAAGTTTTTAAATTTAAAATGTTTTAAACAGTTTGAATGTTAAAGTGTATTTTAAATTGATTTGAATTTAAAATGAATTTAGTTTTAAATTTCTTTAATTAAGTAAATATTTCTTTAACATGTGATTTAAAAGGATTTAAATGGTTTTAAAACTTTGTTAAAGTTAAATTTGTCTTCATTTTAAATCTTAAATTTAAAATGAAATTTAAAAGTAAATTTAAAGGTAAATTGTTTTAAATGCTTTATTAATGATATTTTAATCATTAATAAGAATAAAGTGTTATCTTAAAGATAATTAAGATTTAATAATTTAGGATAAAATAAATTATTAAGGTAATTAAAAGATAATTAATCAATTTAATTAATTTATGATTTGGGTTAATAAATTTAGTAAATAAGGGTTTAAATTGATTAATTAAGGTTTAATTAAATTAATTAAAGGTTAATTAATTTGAAATTAAGGATCATTAATTTGATAAGTTAATATTATTAATTAATGGTTAGGAATAAATTTATTAAGTAATTAAGAATTAATTAAGTTATTGTAAGGACTTAATTAATCAAGTAATTAGAGATTTATTTATTGGTAATTAGAATTATTTATTTGTAATTAATAATGGTTAATTAAAGTTTAATTATTTAAGAAAAATAATTAAAGAATAGTTAATAGTTAATGTAGATCATTAACTCGGGTTAAATAAATAATTAATTAATGTGATTAATTTTGATAATTAAATAGATTAATTAATTAAGATTAATCATTTGTGGAATTGTTTAATTAAGTATAAATACTTAATGAAAGTAATTAAAGGAATAATTACTTAATGTAATTAATGAAGTGGAATTACTTAGGAAAGTAATTAAATGATAATTACTGAATTACTTAGGGATTCATATGAGGTTAATTAAATTAATTAGAGATGGTATGGTTGATTAATCCTGCTATGAATGATTGAATGATATTGTATGTCTTAGATTAGTTGATATCTTTGTTACGTGATATAATATGTTTGGGTTAAAACAGTGACTCCCTGTATTTAAAGTTTGAATTGTATTTCATTTGAATAATTTGGGTTAAGATGACATTGGATTCGAAGAGACAGGAGTCGGGTATTAGTTAATACCCGAAACCACTTCGATTTGAAATCTTCTATAATTCTTTATAGATTGATATGTGAAATCAATAGGCCGGTTTTGGATAATATGGACCATTTAAACTAAATTGGATACTTAGATATTGTTTTGTGAAATAAGTGTTGATATATAAGTTGTTTACTTATAGTAAAGTACGAGTTACCCCGGGTTTAAATAAGTTCTATGAATTGAAATTTCATGTTAGATGAGTTTACTCACGCTGGTTACCAGCCTGACCCGGGTGTTACTTTGATGTAATGCTCGGGTCAGACCGAGTATTACAGATTTTCAGGTAAGGACGTTCTAGAGCTCAGGTGGTGAGCTGGATGGCAGGAACGTATGGAGTATATTCCGCTGAGCATATTACTGTTGTTTATTTGAGACATGTTAATTCTAACTGTCTAGTATATTTGTAAATGGTTGTAACTCTAATGTAGTGAATGTAAAATAACAATTAAAGCTTTCTTTGTGTAAAGAATATTATTTAATATTGTATTTTATCCGCTGCGAATGTGAGAATATGTGATTCTGAGTTTTGTTTCCTATTCTTCTTCTACCTCTTTCATTTTCTTTTCCTTAATGATTCGGGATTTTCGGGTTCGAAAAACCCGGGTCGTTACATTTGGTATCAGAGCTGAAGGTTAAGCGAGAACCTTGGCTCTGTTGGGATTACTCGTTAAGGATAGGGTCAATGGTACCCTAGAACGAGTTGAGTGTATATATATATATATGAGAGCGTAATTGTTATTTACTTATATAAGGATTTTAAATGATTTTATATAAGAATATATTTTGATATATAAAATGATATTTCTTTCTAATAAATATTAAGGTAATTGGTTGTTAAAATATTGGAATTAAATTAAGTGGTAATAGAAATAAAGCCAAATTAAAATTGAATGAAGATAAGTTTAAATGAATTCAAACTAAAATTAAAATCTTGAATTTGTAGAAATGTTATCAAGAATAAAGATAATAATGAATTGGTTTCCAGATATGATAATCTTGGTTATTATCATAAATGGTTGTTGTGTTTAATAATAAAATGTTGTTAATGATTAAGTAAAATGAAATGTTTTAGGGAAATAAACTTTTAGGTGAGTATGACTTATAAATTGGAATTGAAGATAATTTTAAATTGTGAAATTTTAAATCTAAATCCAGAAAACTTGAAATTGTTTTAAAGAATATGTTTTGAATTAAAACCCAAAGTGATAAGTTTTTTTTTTGAACTTATAAGTGGAAAGATTATTAATATGAAGTTTAAAATTTGAAATGAGAATTAAAATTTTGCAATAAATTGAATTTTGAAGATAAAAATTTCTTTGAACTTTTAAATTTGAACTTTGTAATAAGTTAAGTAATGATAATTTTAAAATGGAATTTTGGAATTTGGATTCAGAATTAAATGGTTTAAAAATTTAAGTTGTTAAATAAAAATATATATATATATATATATAAAATAAAGGTTGAATTAATTTAAAAGTGAAGGAATTGTGATTTAAGGAATTAAATCAATATTTAAAAATTTTAACTCGAATTTATATAATTCGAGATAGTTTAAAATTGAGATTTAAATTGAATTAGTTCAAACTGAATTTGATTTGAATAATTTGGAATTGTGAATAAAGTTGAATAAGTTTAAAAATCAAATGGAATTTGATTTGAATTTGGAAAGGAATTAAGGTTAATTCAACTTGAATTGGGATTAAATCAATTTCAATGGAAATTGAAGTATTGAGTCAATTTAAATGGAAGTGGAAATTTAAATTGAATTGATGGGAAATTAATTGGAAATGGAGATTGGGAAATTAAACAGTTTGGCTCTGGATTATTTTCAAAATAAATTGTTTTAATACAAATATATTTTTCCAAACTATTTACTATACAATCTTTCTTCTTAAACCCCAAACTATCTTATACTTATTTACAATTATTTTAGAACTATTTAACTATTTTGAAACTGTCTTATAAACTAATTACTACTTTTCAGTTATTTATATCTAATCACTATTTTAAAAACTATTTTGCAATTATCTAACTATTTTATATTTTACAGCTATTTTACAAACTAATCGCTATTTTTCAACTACTTATCTACTTTAAACTTTTCCAAGCTATTTTTAAATTTAAATAGGTCAGAGTTCAAACTGTTTGTAATTGAAGCAATAACTCAATTGGAAATGGAAGTAATTGAGAATAAGTGAATGGAATTAAAGGAAATGTGAATAGAAAAGAGAATTTATTTGGCTAATAACCAACAAAGATAAATACGTAGGATATACGTATATTATTCTATTCGCATAGTGATTTGATCCAGATTCGAACACAGAATTTCGAGATAGTATTATCGATCCGAGTTGGGATTTTTCGCTCGATTTTCGACGGCGAACCTGAATATGGATTTTTGATTGGTTCTGGATATTCTCTATCATAGTTGTGACTATGCAAGGAGAATGACGGTTTCTAATCAAGAAACCAGATCTGAGTCCGCACTAGGAAGTCGGGTGGACGATACTAGTTCGGAAGTGAAATTGTGTGATCGATTGAGTGATCAGATTGATATTGTGTACGGATGATATGTGTACATCGTACGGATTTGAATGAAATTGATATTGAAGATTTGTGGATAAGAACTGTAAAATGGTTTTTGAAAAGAAATATGGTTAATAACTTTATAAAAGATTTATCAAATGTGAATATTTGATTTAGAATAAAATAAAGTTATATATCCTTGTTATATAAGGTAAATCTTCCCTTGTTGAATCTATTGCCAGAAGAAAAGGGTTTTGGAAGTATTTGAAGTATAAAAGAGTTTTATACAAGTTTGAAATAATCCAAAGATTTTCAAAGTTATATATATATCTATATATATAAAGGATTTTATGGGAATGATTTTGGAAAAGGTTTTTGGAACCTATGGATTTTGGAAAGGGCTTTTGATTTTTGAGAAATCAATTTTGGATTTTGGAAAGCCTAGTTTGAGAATTATCGATTTTGGTAATCGATTTTGTGTAAAGGAGATTTTGATAAATCATAAAGGGTATGATTTGAAGATACTATAAGTATATAGTATAAAGTGTTTTGAGAATAGCTCTGGGGAAAAAGGCGCTTCCTTGAAATGAACTTCTCAGGAGTACCACTGGGTGGTACTGCCTTGAGCCCCAAGGGGGGTTTCTAAAGTTGATCCTGTGAGGAGTCCGGACAAAACTAGTTCCTGAGGATTATTTGTGTAGCGAAAGTCGAGGGGCTGGTGCCCACAGAGGCATTTGAGTTATGCTGTGACAACAATTTAACTCGATGTCACTGCGATCTACTGCAGACCATAGCGGAAGTCATGTGTGCCGCTGAGAGCCAACTGTCTACGTTTGATTTTATATTGGTAGACTGTGACACTATGGTAACATAGCGAAAGTCGTTTGAGCCGCTGAGAGCCAACAGTCTGCGTTTGATTTTATATCGGTAGACTGCGACCTATGTGGAGGAGTTTCATTTTGATAGCGAAATCGTGTGTGCCGCTGAGAGCCAACAGTTACATGGACTTTTGCTGCGACGGCAACGTAACCCTGGATGTAACTGCGATCTGTTGTGGGTTCCATGGTGTAATCAGTTACATGGACTTTTGCTGCGATGGCAACGTAACCCGTGATGTAACTGTGACCATGGATGGGGGTGATGATTTCCAGAGCATTCTCACCAAAAATATTTCTCTATTTTCAAAGTAAACGATTTTCTATATTTTCAATAAAATTATTTTCCAAGTATTTTCACTGGTTGTTGAAAATGAGTCTGCTAAGTACTTATAGATCTTTAGTCTTACGCCTGATCAACGTATGACCGAATTTCTATGAGCACAAGGATGGACTGTTGAGACATCAAGTTATAAAAAGTATTTTTATATATAAAGCTATTTTGATAATACCATGTAGATTTTAAAAGTGTTTTAAAATAATCAAAAAGAAATTTATCTGATTACAAGCATTTTAATAAATCTGGCTTCGTTCCTTTTCGAGGACGAAAAGATTCTAAGGGGGGAGGAATGTGATAACCCAGATTTTTGGACAGCTGTTAATTTGTAATTAACTGGATTTGATTTAATTAAAACACTGATTTATTAATTGAACAAATAAATCTGATAATAAATTTATAGGATATGTATATAGATGAATTAGAGCTATAATAAATGATAAATTATAAATATCGGGATAAATATTCATTGATAGTCTCCTAATATAATTATTGAAATTTGATGATATTTGTTTAATGATTTTCTTTTGTAATCATTTATTTAGCAGAATTCATATTTTATTAATAGATATATGCAAACTTATCATATGATAGTTATTCTATTTTCATACATATATTTATGGGTTATAAGTGAAACTTGGATTTAATAATTCAAAATAATATCTTGAGAATGTGATAATTTATTAATGTATAAATTAGTATCAAAATTATTTTCTTAAAGGTTATATAAGTGCAAATTAAGGAGAAGTATAAATATAAATTTATAATATATATATATATGAAAAGCATAAAACACTAATGATAAAATTAAGTTCATAGCTTAAGTTTAAAAAGGATTTAACAAAGATTAATAATTTCTTTAAATAAATATACAAGTTTTATATGTATAAAGGTATTAGTAAAAAAAATAAGGACATAAATATAATATGAAAAATATATAAATTTATACAAAATTTACAAGTGTAACATTTAAAATAGGCCTTTGAACATTTGTAAGCTAAAGATTACATAAAAGGACAAGTGGCACTTACCTCTTTAATTTGGAGGAATCTGTATAATGAATGTGTAGAAAATAAAATGTATTCATTTCTAGGAAACCAGGCTGATGTATACTTTATTAAAAAAATTCTTCATTTTCAAACCTGGAAAAGAGAATCAAAATAAAACTAAATCAAAAGATCTGAATCAAGTAACATAGCAAAACAAAGATTCGAGATCAGATTCAATTCAACTTCAACAATTCAAAGCTTCATATCAGTTTCAAAACGACTAAGTTTCCAGATCAATTCAAAGCTTGCTGTTTCAAAGATCAAAGCATTTTAGTTTTCAAAATCAAGCATCTCAGTTTTTAAGTCTCTGTTCATCTTCTAAAAGGTGAGTAACAACATTTTTAAAAAACATAAGTATTGAATATCTGTTTGCATGTTGATTACTGAAATGAGTATGCTTTGCATGTATATATATTGGTGAATCTTCTGTGTGAATATGAATGCATATATGTGTGTTTGATGTATATCTGTTCTTGTCTGTTCTTGTTTTTAAAATAAAGAATTTGGTAAATATTACATTACAACTTGATTCGATCTTTATTTGGATTTAAGATTAAAACAAAAGTTGTTTGTTTCATTTCAAACTTTAGTTTAGAGTTTTAAATTAAGTCAAAATAATATTAACTTGGCTCTGGAAACCATAAGTACTAGAATGCTTAAGCTAAGTCAAAAATTAAATTTAGTAATTCATAGATTCAGGGTTATGAATCAAATCCCTAAACAAAATCATGATTTTTAAAAATAAAATCACAAATTCTAGTGTTAGAATCAGAGAGCAGTTCAGAGTTGTCTGGATTGTGCAATTTGGGTTGTTCCTGTTGATCTAAATGATCGGAGGGATCGAATTTTCTTCTGGAGTTAGAGGAGTGGTCAGTGATGACGAGAAAATTATCTGATGATGGTGCATTTCACCATGGAGATGGCGATGGAGGATTTTGGTCTGTAGCCCTAGTTTGTCTAGGATGAATGTTTTGGATTGGTTCGACTTCCACAATTGATCGAGTGCAACAAGGCTTTGGCGATTTGAAGCTAGAGTGTCATCGAAGTTGTGGCCGGAGTTTCAGCAACTCTGGTGATCGGAGGCAGGAGTACGAGAAATTTTCCAGGCTTTGTGGTGGTGCGAGACTTTTGTTTCCAGGTTTAGTTTTGAATGCTCGAATTCAAATTCGAGTGAGAATCGATGAAGTTGGGGTTTAGTTCGTCTGAGGTTGTGATCGCTGATGTGAGGAAGGCGTCGTGGTTGATCGTAGGTGGTCGGAGTCACCGTGCACGTGCACGGTGCACTGTATTGTCTGATGAAGTTTGGCTTTGGGATTGTCTCGAGTAATTTAGGTTGTTGACTCGAAGTAATTTGGTTTTGGCTCGAAGCATTAAGGATGGTGTCTCGGGTTAATTATGTGTGACAGGTTTTAACAGAGACCTGTTGTTCTGTTTTTAAATTTTAAAATAAAATTTAAAAGCTGAGTTAAATGGAAAGTAAAATTTTTAAATAAGTTTAAATCTAGTTTTTATCTGAAGTTTAAGTTAAAATCTCAGTTTTCAAATAAGATAAAGTTTTTAAAATTTGAATTGATTTAACTACTTTAAAAAGGGTTAAGTAGTTTGAATTTTAAAAATGAAGTTTTAAAATTGTAAATAGGTTTCTAAATCTAAAGATTAATCTGGAATCAAAGTTAATATGCATTTCAATTTTGAAATAAAAAGAAGTTTTTAAATTTAAAATGTTTTAAACAATTTGAATGTTAAAGTGTATTTTAAATTGATTTGAATTTAAAATGAATTTAGTTTTAAATTTCTTTAATTAAGTAAATATTTCTTTAACATGTGATTTAAAAGGATTTAAATGGTTTTAAAACTTTGTTAAAGTTAAATTTGTCTTCATTTTAAATCTTAAATTTAAAATGAAATTTAAAAGTAAATTTAAAGGTAAATTGTTTTAAATGCTTTATTAATGATATTTTAATCATTAATAAGAATAAAGTGTTATCTTAAAGATAATTAAGATTTAATAATTTAGGATAAAATAAATTATTAAGGTAATTAAAAGATAATTAATCAATTTAATTAATTTATGATTTGGGTTAATAAATTTAGTAAATAAGGGTTTAAATTGATTAATTAAGGTTTAATTAAATTAATTAAAGGTTAATTAATTTGAAATTAAGGATCATTAATTTGATAAGTTAATATTATTAATTAATGGTTAGGAATAAATTTATTAAGTAATTAAGAATTAATTAAGTTATTGTAAGGACTTAATTAATCAAGTAATTAGAGATTTATTTATTGGTAATTAGAATTATTTATTTGTAATTAATAATGGTTAATTAAAGTTTAATTATTTAAGAAAAATAATTAAAGAATAGTTAATGTAGATCATTAACTCGGGTTAAATAAATAATTAATTAATGTGATTAATTTTGATAATTAAATAGATTAATTAATTAAGATTAATCATTTGTGGAATTGTTTAATTAAGTATAAATACTTAATGAAAGTAATTAAAGGAATAATTACTTAATGTAATTAATGAAGTGGAATTACTTAGGAAAGTAATTAAATGATAATTACTGAATTACTTAGGGATTCATATGAGGTTAATTAAATTAATTAGAGATGGTATGGTTGATTAATCCTGCTATGAATGATTGAATGATATTGTATGTCTTAGATTAGTTGATATCTTTGTTACGTGATATAATATGTTTGGGTTAAAACAGTGACTCCCTGTATTTAAAGTTTGAATTGTATTTCATTTGAATAATTTGGGTTAAGATGACATTGGATTCGAAGAGACAGGAGTCGGGTATTAGTTAATACCCGAAACCACTTCGATTTGAAATCTTCTATAATTCTTTATAGATTGATATGTGAAATCAATAGGCCGGTTTTGGATAATATGGACCATTTAAACTAAATTGGATACTTAGATATTGTTTTGTGAAATAAGTGTTGATATATAAGTTGTTTACTTATAGTAAAGTACGAGTTACCCCGGGTTTAAATAAGTTCTATGAATTGAAATTTCATGTTAGATGAGTTTACTCACGCTAGTTTCCAGCCTGACCCGGGTGTTACTTTGATGTAATGCTCGGGTCAGACCGAGTATTACAGATTTTCAGGTAAGGACGTTCTAGAGCTCAGGTGGTGAGCTGGATGGCAGGAACGTATGGAGTATATTCCGCTGAGCATATTACTGTTGTTTATTTGAGACATGTTAATTCTAACTGTCTAGTATATTTGTAAATGGTTGTAACTCTGATGTAGTGAATGTAAAATAACAATTACAGCTTTCTTTGTGTAAAGAATATTATTTAATATTATATTTTATCCGCTGCGAATGTGAGAATATGTGATTCTGAGTTTTGTTTCCTATTCTTCTTCTACCTCTTTCATTTTCTTTTCCTTAATGATTCGGGATTTTCGGGTTCGAAAAACCAGGGTCGTTACAGGTGGTGAAGACCGGATACTTTCGAAAATGAAAGGATTACCATTGATTATCTCTACATCGGCTGATCCCCGGTATAGAGATTTTAGCACCCTTAGTGATGGGAAGTCCGGACGTGATTAGAAATTATCCGGATTTGCAAGGGCTTCTTTGGAAGTGCCTTCGGTTACGTTCGATCCCGGAACGGACTTGTATGGATGTGTGTCTGACGTTACACTTTGAGATGTAAAGCTGGTTTCTATCAAATACATTTCTGTTGGTGGCGGAGAATTTATTCTCTTAGCTTAACACCCTTCTCTGAGACGTACGAGCTCAGAGGTTATGTAGTTGATGGTTACTAGTGATACATTCCCAATTTGGTAATGTGGCATACGAATTGTTGTTGATCATTTGTTGATCAAAGCGTGGCTTTGTGAAAAAGCGTGGCTTTGTGAAAAAGCGTGGCTTTGTGAAAAAGCGTGGCTTTGTGAAAAAGCGTGGCTTTATGAAAAAGCGTGGCTTTGTGGACGAGACTTCGTCGAGCCTCACAACCCGGTAATGGTCGAAACAGGAATGTTGCGGCAAGGTTTTTTTAGGGGTAGCGCCCCTAGGGTATGTCATTTCCTTCTGGATAAAAGGTGGTATCATGGTATGGAGCCCAGATACTTACTCATGTGGACACACTTTATTTATTACTGTGTGATGTTGTTGGTTATCAAGCGCTCGGATAAAGGTCGGTAACGACCGGGGGATGGCATAGCTCGTGTGTTAGCTACCTAGTTATAGTTGTACAACATGAGGTAGCATCGGCCTTGTGTTTGCAGAGAGCAGGTTGACTCTCGGGGCGTCTTTCCAGAGGCGTTTCCATTTCGGTAAGGAAGTTCCTTTGCCTGACCATTTGTTGGAAGTCCAAAGAAACAATACGAGCCTTGTACGGTTTTAGTTGTATTACCTGCTATGGAATGTGGCGGTAACCTGCTATTGAACATAGTAGCTATAGTAGGCATACAATAATGGTTGTATGCTGGCTAAGATTAATATTATACTTTCGAAATGTTTCCTACACTATGCACTAGTAATAATATCAAAAGAGTTTTTCTTGCGTAGTAAGCATGTTTGACTATCATAAGAAGAAATCTCCTCCAATTATGCGTTTGCATTGTGTGTGTAACGACCCGACTTTCCAGTCCCGGAAAATCAAACCATTTGTGTTAAAGAAGAAGAGGTAGAAGAAGAAGAAACAGAAAATCAACAACAGAATCTCACATCGCAGCGGAATAAAATATAATATATACAAAACAGATCTTTACTCAAACAGAAAAATATATCTGTTTATACAATATATTTACAGAATACATCATCAGAGTTCATCACATCAATGACATACATCCAAATACACAGCGGAACAATAAACAAATACGGAAGTACGTATCGCCATCCAGCTCGTCTCCTGAGCTCCACTGCATCATATCCTGTAACCTATAATACTCGGTCTGACCCGAGCATCATATAAAACAATACCCGAGTCAGTCTGGATTACCAGCGTGAGAAAATCACTCTCAATTTGGTTATTAAAGTTTCAAAAATCCTTTTGAAATCAAAAGCATCTCGTAAGACCACGACACAAATAAACATGTCGGGTTTTTACCTTACGATAGCTAAAACACTTTTTATCAAAATCCTCTGATATTATAATAGTGTCTATTCACAAATACTTATTAAAATAGCTGAAATTGTTACATGATTAAATTCCAGCATACTAGCCACAACGTGGGTAATACAAACAAAACTCGTACAAGGCACGTAGGGAAAATGGATTTCCAACGAATGACTAGGCACTGGGGTACCACCTGTCACAGTACGTGGCCTAGATCACAGTACCGAGGAGTACGCCCGCTCCCCTGCAACACAAGGCCGGAACCATCCCTTACTGGATAATTCCAAATAAGATCACCCCACGGTTGGGATCAGCAACCGCAACACTAAGCCGAAATAAAAGGGACATCTAGACAGGGATGACCTTACTCTCAAGTGGGTGCTACCCACGAAGCCTTGCTGCAAAACCCCTGATTTTCAGTCATTCCCGGTTGATGAGGTTCGAGGCTAAACGATACCTTTATAGCACATATCCCTTAGAATGCCCATCGTCCACCTGATGATGTCACGAAAGCATTCGTCCATACAAGTCCGTCCCGGGTTCGAACGGAACCGAAGGCACTATTCCTACTACATCCATTTTGGAAATATCCTCAGGATTAGTAGCGACTAGCCCTTGCACTTCACTGCTCCATCTTCGACTCCGAAATCGTTACACGAAACGTACGAATCGAATCGAAGTGGTATTCGAGTCTCCAGACCTAGAATCCCGGTATACGGAAACTCGATCCCGGTCTCTTCGAAACGATCAGCGCATTTGGCTAATATTGATAGTCGGTTATTTAACTATCAATTAACATTCCCAAGCAACCATCACACAATAAATAATTTCCCACATTATTTATTTGCCCAAATATCTTTCCAAGATATATTTTCAAATTTTCAAAGCTCATTTGAAAACCATTTCAAACAGTTTCCGCTTACGGAATACATTTCCCTAAATAATTATTTCCACTGAATCACCAAGTACAAAATACTTTTAATTTTAAAATAATTTAAAAACACTTTATTTAAATATACTTTATAACATTGAAGTTTAAAACTACTTTTAATACTTTACTAAAAATATATATACTTTAAAATAAACCACTTTATAAATATAAACTAAATTTCCTCTTTAAAATATAATACCACATCACTTTTATATAATTACTACAATAATAGATTTTTGAAAATACTTAGGAAATTAACATTTAGAAATAATAAATTTTCTAAAACATGCTTTTAAAAACACACTTAGAACTTTTAACTTATATTAAAAATTGCTTTGAAAACGTACTTGGCTATCCAGAGAAATACACTTCTCATTCTCATCTTTTAAAAATAAATCAACATTCATTTTTAAACCAAACCATATCCTTTTACAAATTCCCACCTTGAATTTACATTTTCAAATATCCATCGATATTTTATTTTACTTTATAAACCCAGTTTATAAATTCCAAAATCTCACTTCTCTTTTAAAAATCCTGTTTAAACAACTAAATCAATTTCCAATTGATTTTCCAATTTACTTTACTTTACTTTGAAATAAATTTCCTTTGCTACTTCATTTATTTCAAAATACATTAACTTTTAGATTTATTTCTTTATTTGAGTTAAAACCCTTTTAACTGAAAATACCAATTTTAAACTTCCAAAATTCCTTCTTTATCCATTAATTAAATTTAATCCTTACATTCAAAAATAAATTCTTTATTCTTTAAATTTAATATCACTTTAGTTTTAAAGTTTACATTTTCCCTGTTAATTCAAAATTCCCTTATTCCAATTCACTTGAATTATTTACTTAAAATTTACTCTTTTATTTCTTTCAAAAATCCAATTCAATATATTTTGATAACTCATTTTATTGAAATATTCAATCCAACCGTATCATCCAATATTTCAATCATCAATAAAATCATCACAGGATATCAATATTCATAACACAGAATATCAAATAATCTAAATAATTTTGAGGGATCCAGTTGGATCCCTCCAACCTGTTTCCCTGCATCCACAGACGTTAGCACAATACCAATTCCACTTCCAGGTGGAATATCGCGGTATATGGGTTTTATAAAATATCATCCGCTATTATGCGGCGCATAGGGTCTCATCCGCTATATAATGCGGGAATATCAACAACTCCAATATATACATATGCCAATATGTATATATTGCTATATACTACTATATGATATAACACATCCAAATCAATTCAACCATTCAATCAATTATTAAATTTAACCATTTAAATTTAAAATAAAATTCAGCTGAGTGAGATTAACTCACCTTTTATTTTATTTTGCAATCCCACTCCAGACCAGCTTATTTTCTCGATTTTAACCTTGTATAAACAATTTATATGATTTATTACTATTTGAACTAATTGAACAATAAATTTCCATCAATAGATTGAATCAACAAATTATTTATTTAAAAATTAAATTAACTGTAATACATTATTTTTAGTAACTAAAATAATTGAACAAGTCAATTCAACAAATTAATTCCCTGAATACATTTTCTAAAATAGTAGTAAGCTAAAGCAGGTATTTTTTTATTTTTATTTTTTTTCTTTCTCCAAATATATTTATATTTATAAATTCCTCTTATATAAATAGCAAAATCAGAAATTTTCCTTATTATACAACTTTTCCTCACTGTAAATAAATGTTAAGTTATACTTTTTATATGTTTAGCCAAATTTAATCGAAATAAACAAATCGCATACCTCACCGAGTCGATCAATCGAAATATCCAAGCTCTCAACACTCCGCTTGACTACCATCATCGACTACGCTTCCGATCCCGGCCTTTCACTGCCTAGAGTCGCCATCGCGATCTTCCACCGCAAATATCTGCCATCACGACCCCGCCTACAACCACCACGCACCCCGACCTTATCACGAAGACCGCTTCCACTTCTTCATGCGAGTCGAGCCGCTCGCGCGTGCCCCACAGTGCTCCGATGAACTCGAATCTACCCCCTCCTCTTCCCATGCTCGCTCGCCCTCCAGCGATGTCAACATCGCGAACGTCAATCGGCCATCGCGACTAAGTCGCGCCCCTTTATTTTTTCGAATGAAAAAGATTTGAGAGGAAAAAGAAATGGAAGCGTAGCTCGACCCTGGATTGAATTTTCGAAACTGAAATATGAAGAAGGGATCTAATTTGAATGAGGAGTTATCGCAATAGATTTCGGCCATTATTATTTAAACGATAGATATTTCATTTCTTGAGGAGAAAGCTTCGTTCATTATCTTTTTTGAAGATTTGTTCTTGTATATTCGTGAACGAAGATAAGGATAAGGACGGGTTTATTATATAATTTTTTTTTTCCGAAGGTAGCGTGTTATGAACGATTGACTGGACACAAGATACAATTATAATTTAAATCTGAATTCGATATAAATTTTCACGCGTTTATCTATCGTGTTGACACACAACAACTCCAAACACTCCGAAATTTGAAATCCGATAATAATACAATATCACGGATCCAATGGAACTGGTTTCGTCGAATTCCGAGACTGTGCCCCGGAAGGCTATTTTTAAATTCAATTCAAAACAGTATATCTTTAAAACTGAACAAAACACTTTTAAATTCAATTTTAAAAGTTCTATTACCTTCAGCATTATAAATATGAATTTTCCGAGCTTCCAAAATATTTTTAATTAGCTTAGAATACCAGATTTAACATTTTACCCAACTCCACATCATTTAATTTAATAATTAAATTACTCACAAAACAGCGATATTTGAAATTTAAGTTTATAATTAATCTCTGAATATTTAAAACTAATTAAATATTCCAATTTCAAATGCTCAAAAATTCCGGGTCGTCACATTCCTCCCCTCTTAAAAGAATTTCGTCCCCGAAATTACTAGCTAGGAAGAATGATCCATAACCCATTAACTATTTCCCCACAACCCAATAGTTCCCAACAATTTGCCAACAGATCTTTTTATCAAAGACACACTATCCCTCTTATTAACTTTCCAAACCTATCCATAAGTCCCGACAATATCACTTACTTATCAATTCAAATTTAAATTTAAAACCAAATTTGAATTATCAAAAATTTCTCAAAATTTTTCTAACTCCCTAAATTTTCGAAAATTTTTGCCAGCGTCTCCTTTGCGCGGCTAGCTCGGTACAACTACAAAATGGCTCTACGGCCTCCCAATCTCAAAAAGAAAACAAAAAGCCAAGTGGCTGGATCAAAAACCCAATCAAATTTCATATAGAAATTCAAATACATACCTTTTTGTCGGGCCATTAAATTTTTATCTTCTAAAATCAAAAATCCCAATTTATCCATTGCTTTTATACACCTATATATCCTATTAAGCAATAATATCCACTCACAATTCCAAAGTCATGTTATACTTTTCTTTACAAATTTCAATATTTGTTTTACTTAAGCCCGTACGATGCACATATATCATCCGTACGCAATATCACATTCGATCGCTCAATCGATCACACAATTTCACTTCCGAACTAGTATTGTCCACCCGACTTCCTAGTGCGGACTCAGATCTGGTTTCTTGATCAGAAACCGTCATTCTCCTTGCATAGCCACCAACTATGATAGAGAATATCCAGAATCAATCAACAATCCATATCCAGGCTCGCCGTTGAAAATCGAGTGAAAAATCCTGATTCGGATCGATAAAACTATCTCGAAATTCTATGCTCGAATCCGGATCAAATCACTATGCGAATAAAATAATATACGTACATCCTACGTATTAATTTCAATTGATTACCAATTATATCAATTTTCCTTTATTCACATTCATTTTGACTACATTCACTTATCCACAATTTTCTCGTTTCACAACTTCAAATTTTAATCGTCATTCAATTTTCCATCTAGAATAATTTTCCTCAATAAAATTACTTAAGAATTTCACCATACTTCTTAAGTTCAATATAAATATTTTACATACTGCTTATACTTATTTTCACTTCACTATTGAAGTTCATATCCATTTTTATTTACTTTTGTCTTTACAATTCCATTTGATTTCAATTTGGCTTCCACTCGAATATTTAATTAGTTGCACTTGCTAATTAATTTAAATTTCGATTAACAGTTTATTCGCAAACTTCACTTCTTTAGTTCCTTCGATTTCACTTCACCTTAAATTCACATTTGAATTAGATTTCAATATCCAGTTTCAATTTCATTTGCTTAACAAATTTAAATCATTTATCGTTAATGAAAATTTTCAAAAATTCCAAAAATTTTCTAACTCCCAAAATTTACGGAAAATTTTGGCAGAGTCTCCCTTGTACGGAGGGACTTCTGCGATATCGCAGGATGCACAAATATATATATACATCGGCCTCAGGCCGGAAATCACAATATATATCAATATATGCAGTTCATATTTCCTATTTTGAATTACTTTGCATAGGCGTACCTTTATTTAGCATTTTAAAGCAAGCGGCTATTTATTTAAGCAATTAACGCAGTCAAAATCAACCAAGTGGCTTTCCTGAACCTGTACTAACTCAATTTAAACAGTTAAGTGACAATATACAAAATTTATAGCATTTCAATTCATTTCAATAGCTAAATCATGGGTTTTACAAGTCATACTTGCCAAATAACACTTAAAAGTAATTTATAAAGTTTCAACCACCAATTTAATTGTTTTTACTCGCTTCCAACCAATTTTAGTGTCATTTCGTTCAATTCCATTGGTTCACAATTCAATTCCTTTTATCCAATTCATTTGAATCCAAACGAACTTATATTTATTACAATTGATTCAAAAACCAATTATATTTACTTCCATTAATTCATAGAATTTTATTTAATTCCGTTTTTAATTGATTCATTCAATTTATTTTACATTCCATAATATTTACATCGAATATTCATTTCATCATTCATTTACAAGAAAAATACTTGTCACATCAAATTTATATCTGACTTGCATTTAACCAATTCAGGTTCATCTCCATATTTCATTTACCAATTTATTATCTATTTATTTTTCAATACTTGGTTTTTTTTTCCAAATATCACTTCATTTAATTTCCTTGAGTTAAATTTATTTTATAATTCAAGTTTGAATTATTCGTTTATTTTCCAATTCATCCAAAATATTTATTTTGGGGTTTCCATCCCACTTTCAGTTTTATATGTCACAACTTATGATTTTACACATTTCCATGGATTTTTAATTCTTTCACAAGTTATTCTAATTTATTTATTCCAATCCAATTCCTTATCCAATTTATTCAGGTAAGAATCCAATTCCATTTAATAACTCAACTGGATTTTTATTTTCTTCCAATTCAACTTAACTCAGATTTATTTAATTCAATTCAATCCAATTTTATTCAAATACAACTAGATATTATCCTCAACCTATTCAATTAATTTCAATCCAGTCAAATTTTTATTTCCCAATCCAAGTTAAGTTCATTTTTAACTTTTCACTTTACAGGATAATGCTAACATTCAAAGCTTATATTCCCTTCCTGATCTGAAAATCATTTCAAGTTATAAGCTTACAACTTATTTCATCAGGATTTCCCTTTTTAAACACCGGCTTTTAATTTCAAATCATTTTGGAATCTCCAACATCTCCAAATCACACTTCTCAAAAATTTAAACCAATCTTGGTTTTTATTTCCCACAAATCCCCTTTGAAAATTTCAAAAACAAAGCAAATTTTTCTAAGTAAATCAATTTGGCAGCAATCCGTCACTCAGAAGTTCGAAAATAAATTCTGAAGATGCGGCCGTCATCCTCCGAATTATTTTCCAGCAACTGAAGTGAATTCATTGCTATACCCCTTTCAAAAATTTATTTGAAACCATTTCCTTTCCGAAATTCTTTTCAAAATAATAATACTATTATTTGTCTTCAAAACACTTTGAAAACACTTCCAAAATCTCCGGGTTTTAAATTTTAAAATTTGATTAAATCAAATTTTAGCTATAATTCATTTGTACAATTTATACTTATGCAAATTCCCATTGATTATGTAAATCCTTCTAATTTTATAATCTTATCATATTTTTTTTTAGAATATTTTCATCCAAACATCCAAATACTATAATACTTTACAAAAATTTATATTCTCTATATACAAAAATAATTTGGGTAAAATTATTTCATCTACCCATTTTAAAACAATATTGTGTCGAATTGTTCTATTCGAGTGTTTAGAGATCCCTATCAATAACGTTAATTACTCGCATTGACCTGAATCCATAAACTACTCAATAAACCAACCAACACAATATAAAACCATTTTATATCCACTAACAAATACGCGCTCATATTTATTACTACTCTCAAAATTCCCACCAGAGCCAAGGTTATCGCCAACCTAAGCTCTGATACCACTGTAACGACCCGACTTTCCAGTCCCGGAAAATCGAACCATTTGTGTTAAAGAAGAAGAGGTAGAAGAAGAAGAAACAGAAAATCAACAACAGAATCTCACATCGCAGCGGAATAAAATATAATATATACAAAACAGATCTTTACTCAAACAGAAAAATATATTTGTTTATACAATATATTTACAGAATACATCATCAGAGTTCATCACATCAATGACATACATCCAAATACACAGCGGAACAATAAACAAATACGGAAGTACGTATCGCCATCCAGCTCGTCTCCTGAGCTCCACAGCATCATATCCTGTAACCTATAATACTCGGTCTGACCCGAGCATCATATAAAACAATACCCGAGTCAGTCTGGAATACCAGCGTGAGAAAATCACTCTCAATTTGGTTATTAAAGTTTCAAAAATCCTTTTGAAATCAAAAGCATCTCGTAAGACCACGACACAAATAAACATGTCGGGTTTTTACCTTACGATAGCTAAAACACTTTTTATCAAAATCCTCTGATATTATAATAGTGTCTATTCACAAATACTTATTAAAATAGCTGAAATTATTACATGATTAAATTCCAGCATACTAGCCACAACTTGGGTAATACAAACAAAACTCGTACAAGGCACGTAGGGAAAATGGATTTCCAACGAATGACTAGGCACTGGGGTACCACCTGTCACAGTACGTGGCCTAGATCACAGTACCGAGGAGTACGCCCGCTCCCCTGCAACACAAGGCCGGAACCATCCCTTACTGGATAATTCCAAATAAGATCACCCCACGGTTGGGATCAGCAACCGCAACACTAAGCCGAAATAAAAGGGACATCTAGACAGGGATGACCTTACTCTCAAGTGGGTGCTACCCACAAAGCCTTGCTGCAAAACCCCTGATTTTCAGTCATTCCCGGTTGATGAGGTTCGAGGCTAAACGATACCTTTATAGCACATATCCCTTAGAATGCCCATCGTCCACCTGACGATGTCACGAAAGCATTCGTCCATACAAGTCCGTCCCGGGTTCGAACGGAACCGAAGGCACTATTCCTACTACATCCATTTTGGAAATATCCTCAGGATTAGTAGCGACTAGCCCTTGCACTTCACTGCTCCATCTTCGACTCCGAAATCGTTACACGAAACGTACGAACCGAATCGAAGTGGTATTCGAGTCTCCAGACCTAGAATCCCGGTATACGGAAACTCGATCTCGGTCTCTTCGAAACGATCAGCGCATTTGGCTAATATTGATAGTCGGTTATTTAACTATCAATTAACATTCCCAAGCAACCATCACACAATAAATAATTTCCCACATTATTTATTTGCCCAAATATCTTTCCATGATATATTTTCAAATTTTCAAAGCTCATTTGAAAACCATTTCAAACAGTTTCCGCTTACGGAATACATTTCCCCAAATAATTATTTCCACTGAATCACCAAGTACAAAATACTTTTAATTTTAAAATAATTTAAAAACACTTTATTTAAATATACTTTATAACATTGAAGTTTAAAACTACTTTTAATACTTTACTAAAAATATATATACTTTAAAATAAACCACTTTATAAATATAAACTAAATTTCCTCTTTAAAACATAATACCACATCACTTTTATATAATTACTACAATAATAGATTTTTGAAAATACTTAGGAAATTAACATTTAGAAATAATAAATTTTCTAAAACATGCTTTTAAAAACACACTTAGAACTTTTAACTTATATTAAAAATTACTTTGAAAACGTACTTGGCTATCCAGAGAAATACACTTCTCATTCTCATCTTTTAAAAATAAATCAACATTCATTTTTAAACCAAACCATATCCTTTTACAAATTCCCACCTTGAATTTACATTTTCAAATATCCATCGATATTTTATTTTACTTTATAAACCCAGTTTATAAATTCCAAAATCTCACTTCTCTTTTAAAAATCCTGTTTAAACAACTAAATCAATTTCCAATTGATTTTCCAATTTACTTTACTTTACTTTGAAATAAATTTCCTTTGCTACTTCATTTATTTCAAAATACATTAACTTTTAGATTTATTTCTTTATTTGAGTTAAAACCCTTTTAACTGAAAATACCAATTTTAAACTTCCAAAATTCCTTCTTTATCCATTAATTAAATTTAATCCTTACATTCAAAAATAAATTCTTTATTCTTTAAATTTAATATCACTTTAGTTTTAAAGTTTACATTTTCCCTGTTAATTCAAAATTCCCTTATTCCAATTCACTTGAATTATTTATTTAAAATTTACTCTTTTATTTCTTTCAAAAATCCAATTCAATATATTTTGATAACTCATTTTATTGAAATATTCAATCCAACCGTATCATCCAATATTTCAATCATCAATAAAATCATCACAGGATATCAATATTCATAACACAGAATATCAAATAATCTAAATAATTTTGAGGGATCCAGTTGGATCCCTCCAACCTGTTTCCCTGCATCCACAGACGTTAGCACAATACCAATTCCACTTCGAGGTGGAATATCGCGGTATATGGGTTTTATAAAATATCATCCGCTATTATGCGGCGCATAGGGTCTCATCCGCTATATAATGCGGGAATATCAACAACTCCAATATATACATATGCCAATATGTATATATTGCTATATACTACTATATGATATAACACATCCAAATCAATTCAACCATTCAATCAATTATTAAATTTAACCATTTAAATTTAAAATAAAATTCAGCTGAGTGAGATTAACTCACCTTTTATTTTATTTTGCAATCCCACTCCAGACCAGCTTATTTTCTCGATTTTAACCTTGTATAAACAATTTATATGATTTATTACTATTTGAACTAATTGAACAATAAATTTCCATCAATAGATTGAATCAACAAATTATTTATTTAAAAATTAAATTAACTGTAATACATTATTTTTAGTAACTAAAATAATTGAACAAGTCAATTCAACAAATTAATTCCCTGAATACATTTTCTAAAATAGTAGTAAGCTAAAGCAGGTATTTTTTTTATTTTTATTTTTTTTTCTTTCTCCAAATATATTTATATTTATAAATTCCTCTTATATAAATAGCAAAATCAGAAATTTTCCTTATTATACAACTTTTCCTCACTGTAAATAAATGTTAAGTTATACTTTTTATATGTTTAGCCAAATTTAATCGAAATAAACAAATCGCATACCTCACCGAGTCGATCAATCGAAATATCCAAGCTCTCAACACTCCGCTTGACTACCATCATCGACTACGCTTCCGATCCCGGCCTTTCACTGCCTAGAGTCGCCATCGCGATCTTCCACCGCAAATATCTGCCATCACGACCCCGCCTACAACCACCACGCACCCCGACCTTATCACGAAGACCGCTTCCACTGCTTCATGCGAGTCGAGCCGCTCGCGCGTGCCCCACAGTGCTCCGATGAACTCGAATCTACCCCCTCCTCTTCCCATGCTCGCTCGCCCTCCTGCGATGTCAACATCGCGAACGTCAATCGGCCATCGCGACTAAGTCGCGCCCCTTTATTTTTTCGAACGAAAAAGATTTGAGAGGAAAAAGAAATGGAAGCGTAGCTCGACCCTGGATTGAATTTTCGAAACTGAAATTTGAAGAAGGGATCTAATTTGAATGAGGAGTTATCGCAATAGATTTCGGCCATTATTATTTAAACGATAGATATTTCATTTCTTGAGGAGAAAGCTTCGTTCATTATCTTTTTTGAAGATTTGTTCTTGTATATTCGTGAACGAAGATAAGGATAAGGACGGGTTTATTATATAATTTTTTTTCCGAAGGTAGCGTGTTATGAACGATTGACTGGACACAAGATACAATTATAATTTAAATCTGAATTCGATATAAATTTTCACGCGTTTATCTATCGTGTTGACACACAACAACTCCAAACACTCCGAAATTTGAAATCCGATAATAATACAATATCACGGATCCAATGGAACTGGTTTCGTCGAATTCCGAGACTGTGCCCCGGAAGGCTATTTTTAAATTCAATTCAAAACAGTATATCTTTAAAACTGAACAAAACACTTTTAAATTCAATTTTAAAAGTTCTATTACCTTCAGCATTATAAATATGAATTTTCCGAGCTTCCAAAATATTTTTAATTAGCTTAGAATACCAGATTTAACATTTTACCCAACTCCACATCATTTAATTTAATAATTAAATTACTCACAAAACAGCGATATTTGAAATTTAAGTTTATAATTAATCTTTGAATATTTAAAACTAATTAAATATTCCAATTTCAAATGCTCAAAAATTCCGGGTCGTCACAGTGTGTGTGGCGGGAGGTCTTATGGAAGTTTCATTTCCCAAAAGCATTGCGGATTTCAATGTTTAAAATTCTTTTGTTGTTGTTTAAAGATAAACTGTTTTGTTTGCTCATACCAGTCCCATGACTGACCTGGAGTTTATTGTTCCCTTCCTAAACTCTGGGTGCCCACAATTTTCCACACGAGCAGTCTAGAGTTGGGTTTCTCAGATATTCAGGTTTAGTAGATTATCTGGAGCTAGTTCAGCGCTTGGAGTTCATGGACTGCACTTGCTTACCTTTGTGCATCGTGATGGTGGTTCGAGCTTGATATTGGAGTTATTGGATTCATTCTCTTTTAGAGATCATTTGGAGTTATCAGTTCTGTTATTTCCGCTGTAGCATTGTATCATATCTTTGATATTGCTGTATATTATTGATATCATTGTTGTATATCATACTGGATATTGTATTCATTGGAGTTGTATATGATATCATTGTTTTCTTTCTTCCGCTGTGTTGTTATACTTAATGGTGTTATAAGCTCCAATGAACCAGATTCGGCGTTTGAATCTGCGGCATTTTGAGTACAAGTGAAGTATGGGTGCCGATTTTCGAAGGCTGATTTCAGGGTCATTACATTTGGTATCAGAGCTTAAGGTTGAACTTTAGCTCAGGAGTATAACACATTAAGTAGCTCATTAGAGATAGGGTGAAGTATACCCTAGAATGAGTAATCCTTAAGATATCCGTTTGTGTGCCTAAGTAAATTCTCTTGCTATTCACTGATAGTGAGTATGAGTGCAAGAAGAGGATGAGATAGGGGACAGGGGAATACGACTATAGATGGTCAATGCCCTGTAACAACAAGGAGGCAATCTTTTCTCTATCAATTTCTTTTGTTCGTCATCTTTTCAATTCTTCGATAGTTCCTGGTAGATCCAGGAAGAAGACTCGATATATATTCGCATGGGACATAAACTCCAAATAAGCCAAAATTGTTGTTGGATCAATTGTTTGCTTTGGTTGCTATGGTTGATATAGGTATACTTTAGTTTCTAAACTAAAAGTTTTGAAATTGTATCCATATATCTATCTATTCTTTGGGTCCCAATATATTCTACGAATGGTTAGTTATCTCTTCGAACTAACCGATGCCCCTGCATATTTCGTTGATCTGGATAACCCGAGTATTTTTTGAAGTGTTAAATAGATTCGTTCTCGTATCTATTATTGATATTCTGATTTGGTAAGCCAAATGTAGAATAGATATTCAGTTTGATTTGATGAAATATTTTTCATCTATCTTTGTGTCTCCTTGGCAAATTTCGAGGACGAAATTTCTTAAGGGGGAAGTCTGTAACGACCCCGGATTTTAATTAAATTTAAATTGATGATTAATTGAATTTTTGAATAAAAATTGTAAAATTAATTTGTAAATTGATTCGAGTTTCCCCGAAACCAAATAAAAATATATTAAATCATTTTAAATTTAGAAATTGTATATATATGTGAATATATATGTATATGTGCATATATGAGTAGATTTGAATTTATATATATATATATATATTGGATTTGACTTTAAATTTTAAGTAAATGGTTTAATGATAGTTTGAATTTATAATATAAGTAGGAAAATAAATATCTTAAAATTTTAGTTATGTAAACTATAAATAAATACTTAGGATAATTCTTAAAATTGGATATGTATACAAACAAATATACATAAGATAAATTATATAGTTATGTAATGATATAAAGTAAACACATAGATAAATTATAACAACTTTATAATATGTACCTAAAGTGAATGCTGCCGGATAAGTAAAATATGGAGGTAGCCTGTAAGTAGTTATGCAAGAACAAAGTGAGACAAGAAATAAAATAAATGGCTGAAGTAAACAAATACATTCATATCTATGTAACAAGAAACATATACATTCAAGCAATAAATCTGTTAGTCAAACAAATATATATTCACCAATATGAAACCAGACAAAGGCAGGTAAGATATAATGTAGACTGTAAAGTAGATATGCAGGCAAGTGCAAGAACATAGACAAAGTAAAGAAAAGAAAGTAACCACGCAAGAACCAGTAAAAGGAAAATAAGATAAGAATAAAACAAACCAAAGTATATATGTATACATAAAAATATAGACAAAGCAATTAATGCAAGATATCTCTAGCCTCCAAGATCTTGCCTGGTAAACAAAAATGGTACCAAAGCAATTAATGCCATCTCACTTCAGCCACCACTTGAGAAAAAAATCCTGCTTATACTTGTACAAACCAATAAAAATATACATCACCATGTACAAAAACAACATACCCTGTAATTCGTTTTTTTGTATATATCAATCTCTTCATCAGTTCATTTCCTTCAAAGCTTAAAACATCTGAAGTAAGCCTCAGTTCTAATTTAAACAAAAATTCAATTTAAACATTAACGAACAACAATAAAAATTCAACTCGAACTAGAGATCAAAGAAGAAAGAACTTCAGTTTGTAAATTTTCAAGCCTGTTTCAAAAGAAGAAACTCTGTTCTTCTGGAAAATAGGTGAGCAAACCCCTTAAACCTGTTCTTTTCTCTGATGTGTGGTTAATATTTGAATATGCTATGAAATATTGCTTAGTTGTTAAACTTACCTGTAGATATATATATATATATATATATATATATGCATATGAATGGTTATGGTGTGCATGTCTGGTTCAAGACATATGTTCTGTTTCAATCATTTACAGGGTATAAATTCCTGAAAAAAATTCGAACACTTCTGCTCCAAATCATGTTAGAGTTTAGGATCTGAAGAAAACATGTGCATTCAATTGATAACCAAATTTCTAAAATTATTTTTGAGATAAATTTAACATAGTTTAACCTGGAAAAGAATTTACAGTGAAACTTAAACTATATCGAAAATCTTGACTTGAATAATTTGTTGTTTCAAGTATATAAATTTGTTTGTTATCAAAATCTATGAATTTTAAAATTAAAATCATGATTTTTAAGCTCTAATTTCAAGCAAAATTGTAGGATAAACGGAAAATGTATTTCGGCCAATTTCCGGTGAACCACGGTGAATTGGGTGTTAAAATTCATGGTGAAGAAAGCTTATGCGTTAGAGGGTATAAGTAAAATGCTTGTTAATTTTCAAGCAATCAGGGAAGTTGATTTAAGTTACAGTAGGGTTTAAAAGCATTTTTTAGATCGACGTTGTTTTTCGAAGTCGTGTGATGTCGTCAAAGGACCGGAGGGGATCGAACCTGGGGGGATGGAAGGGTTGGCGTGTGGCGAAGCTTCGGCTAGGCTCGCGTCGGTTCTCGGGTCATGGTTGGCGAATACGAGGCGTTTGTAGGTGCTGGGCTTTGTTACAGTGTGAGTCGAAGTGTTAGATTTCGAACAACGGTGAAATCAAAGGAACTGGGTGGTCAGAAGGGTAGGACAGATCATCGATGACCTGAGTGCGGCGATGGTGATGGTCGGAGTTGCTCCGATGGGTGGTGCATGTGCACGGTATCGCTGTATATCTGTGCTTTTGGGTTTGCTTTTGTTTTTGGGGAAAGAAGATAGGGTTTCTTGGGTTAGACCCGAAGTTGAATGAAGATTTCCTCGAAGTTGAGAGGACGCGAGAAGCACGGGGTTAGCTTTGGAAATTTTTTGGGTTGACTCGAGTAAAACAGGGGAAGTTCTCGGGTTTTCAGAACTGCAAGATTATATAAGAATAAAGCTAAGCAAATTATGTTTCAACAAGTTAAGCATTGTCGACTAAATAAATGTTTAACAATTTTAAGTTAAGACTTTAATACAAGTTTAATTATTTTAGTTAATACTTTATTAATTATTTTAATTAAGTAATTAATTTAAGTTGAGCATTGAAATTAATTAACATTACAGGTTTGTTTAAAATTTATTAATCTGATTTTGTAATAATTTTGTCAAGCTGATGAATCTCCAAGTTTTACCAAATATAATGATGGTGAAATCAAGAGTTGATTAACCAAAGATCCTCAAGAAATTTTGTAAATGTTAAGCATTTAATTAAATTGAATTATTTAGTGATAGTTGAAATAAATGATTTATCCTAAATATTTGAGGTCTTATTAATAAAAGTAATTAAGCGTAATTACTTAATGATCCGAAGATGATCGATTTATGAGATAAATTAAAGGAGAGATTAATTAATGTGATTAATTAGGATAAAAAGGTTTATCTTTTTAAATTAATGATTTATTAACAAAAGTAATTAAAGAGTTAATTACTTAATTAATTGAAGAATAATTAACTTATGATAATTTACCCAGATTAACAATTTATTCATAAGTAATACATCTGATTTAAATTAATCAATTGATTAATAAATTTACTTGTGAATGTTTAGATTTTATTGAATGATTGAATTGTTGATATTCCCTGATCTGTGATGCTGTGTGATATATTTTGATTTGTGTGTGTGATCTATACCGTAGTTTTTTATCTGGGATGAATGTAATTAATTATCTGTGATCTGTGAATAACGATAAGCGTTATAGTTTATACCGCTTATCAAATATATTGCTGTATTTGAATCTGTGATAACTGATGATGTTGCACTACTATGTAAAACCCCTGGACTACACTTTTACAGACACAAATATGGATTTCACAAGGAAATCGGTAAAGTCACAATTGATTTAAATTTAATGTTTTTGAAATTGAAATTTTAGTTTCAATTGATTTTGGAAATGGGATTTGGGGTTAAATGTTAAAGCTTTTGAAAAGGAGTTTTTAAGCTATAAGTTATTTTGAATAACTTGGTAAAATTTCAATTTAAATAATTTGATTTAAATTTGAATTCAAGTTTGAAATTGAATCCTATGATTTAAAACTAGGGATTAAAGATGATGTACAAGTTATATATGAATTTAAATCATTTTAAAAGTATTGGTTTGGGAATTTGAACTTAACCCAAGGGTTTAACTTGTATTAATGAATCAGATTTTCCGGAATGAAAACTGTTGTTTTCAAATGATAAAAGCTTTCATATAAGAAATGAAATTCCAATTTAAGTTAAAGGAATTTCAAGTTTGAATTGAAAAATGATTTTCCAAGTTATGAGTGAATTCTTTTTGAAAGCTATGAATTGAATCTGTTTATTTTTAACAGATTTAAAATGGTGATTTGTTTAAACCATTCAAAATGGAATTGTTTTGAAAGCTATTAATTAAATCTTTGATTTAATGAGTTAATTCAATTAAAATGGAAATTGTTTTGAAATCCATGAATGGATCTTTGTGAATGGGGTGAACTTTGTGAATTGAATCTTTTTGTTTAAAAGATTGGAAATGGTAATTTGTTTTAACCATTCGAATGAAAAGTTTTGGGCTTTAAGCTATGATTTAACTGAGACCCCAGTATCCATATGATTTTTAATTGCGATCGATATTCGGTTTAACCGGGAGAGGACCTTTGTGTCATATAGCCCATTTCGAATAATGATACGACGTATATGGATAGCATTTGAAGACCGGTGGTGAAGACCGGATACTTTCGAAAACGAAAGGATTACCATTGATTGTCTCTGCATCGGCTGATCCCCAGTATAGAGATTTTAGCACCCTTTGTGATGGGAAGTCCGGACGTGATTAGAAATTATTCGGATTTGCAAGGGCTTCTTTGGAAGTGCCTTCGGTTCCGTTCGATCCCGGAACGGACTTGTATGGATGTGTGTTTGATGTTACACTTTGAGATGTAAAGCTAGTTTCTATCAAATACATTTCTGTTGGTGGCGGAGAATTTATTCTCTTAGCTTAACACCCTTCTCTGAGACGTACGAGCTCAGAGGTTATGTAGTTGATGGTTACTAGTGATACATTCCCAATTTGGTAATGTGGCATACGAAGTGCTGTTGATCATTTGTTGATCAAAGCGTGGCTTTGTGAAAAAGCGTGGCTTTGTGAAAAAGCGTGGCTTTGTGAAAAAGCGTGGCTTTGTGAAAAAGCGTGGCTTTGTGGACGAGACTTCGTCGAGCCTCACAACCCGGTAATGGACGAAACAGGAATGTTGCTGCAAGGTTTTTTTAGGGGTAGCACCCCTAGGGTATGTCATTTCCTTCTGGATAAAAGGTGGTATCATGGTATGGAGCCCAGATACTTACTCATGTGGACACACTTTATTTATTACTGTGTGATGTTGTTGGTTATCGAGCGCTCGGATAAAGGTCGGTAACGACCGGGAGATGGCATAGCCGATGTGTTAGCTACCTAGTTACAGCTGTATAGCGTGAGGTAGCGTCGGCCTTGTGTTTGCAGAGAGCAGGTTGACTCTCGGGGCGTCTTTCCAGAGGCGTTTCCATTTCGGTAAGGAAGTTCCTTTGCCTGACCATTTGTTGGAAGTCCAAAGAAACAATACGAGCCTTGTACGGTTTTAGTTGTATTACCTACTATGGAATGTGGCGGTAACCTGCTATTGAACATAGTAGCTATAGTAGGCATACAATAATGGTTGTATGCTGGCTAAGATTAATACTATACTTTCGAAAGGTTTTCCTACACTATGCACTAGTAATAATATCAAAAGAGTTTTTCTTGCGTAGTAAGCATGTTTGACTATCATAAGAAGAAATCTCCTCCAATTCTGCGTTTGCATTGTGTTTGTGGCAGGAGGTCTTATGGTAGTTTCATTTCCCAAAAGCATTGCGGATTTCAATGTTTAAAATTCTTTTGTTGTTGTTTAAAGATAAACTGTTTTGTTTGCTCATACCAGTCCCATGACTGACCTGGAGCTTATTGTTCCCTTCCTAAACTCTGGGTGCCCACAATTTTCCACACGGGCAGTCTAGAGTTGGGTTTCTCAGATATTCAGGTTTAGTAGATTATCTGGAGCTAGTTCGGTGCTTGGAGTTCATGGACTGCACTTGCTTACCTTTGTGCATCGTGATGGTGGTTCGAGCTTGATATTGGAGTTATTGGATTCATTCTCTTTTAGAGATCATTTGGAGTTATCAGTTCTGTTATTTCCGCTGTAGCATTGTATCATATCTCTGATATTGCTGTATATTATTGATATCATTGTTGTATATCATACTGGATATTGTATTCATTGGAGTTGTATATGATATCATTGTTTTCTTTCTTCCGATGTGTTGTTATAATTATTGGTGTTATAAGCTCCGGTGAACCAGATTCGGCATTTGAATCTGCGGCATTTTGAGTACAAGTGAAGTACGGGTGCCGATTTTCGAAGGCCGATTTCAGGGTCATTACAGAACTTGTATGGAAGAATGTCTGACCTTGCATTCCAAATCATAATGAGTGATCTCTATGAAAGTATATCAGTCGGTGGCGGAGAAGACACCTTCTCTTAGCTTAATACCCTTTCCCGAGACATACGAGCTCAGGAAGTTATACGTTTATAGAAATCAGTCGTGTGAATGTGGAATGGCAATGTGGCATTCAAAGTGAAAGAAGATGTGTTATGTGAAAAGGTAACCGTTGCCTCAAGCCTCATCAACCAGGAAATGACTGAAACATGGTTAGATGCAGCAAGGCTAAGTGGGTCATTCCCAATTAGGGTATGATCATCCCCTTCTAGATATATTTCTTCCCGCTATGACGTTCGGGATGTAAATTAATGTGGTGTATGGAAAATGAGCGCTCGATTAAAGGTCGGTAACGATCGGGGAATGATATATTCGGTACTATCTAGTTACAGAGATAGATCGGTCTTGTGTTGATAGAGGATCCTTTGTGATGGTCCTCGGTACATTCCTCTAGAGATGTACTGCCAGAAGGTAGTCCCTTCACTTGGTCATTTGTATGAAAATCCATTCTCCAATAAGAACCTGCGGTTTTGTTTGTATTGGCGTAATGAATAGCCCCGAGATGCTATATGGGTAACCATTTCGGCTAAAATTAATAAGTTTATTTGCAAATGGTTTCAAAGAATGTTATTAGAAATAATATCAAATGTTTTGATATAAAAGTATTTAAGTTATCATAAGGTAAAAACTCGTCTGTGTTTATGTGTGGGCGTGGTCTTATGAGATACTCTTTCTTTTCAAAGGATTTTATTCAAAGGCTGGAATAAGACATTGATATTTATTATTGAGTTTTTCTCATATCGGTTTATCAAGCTTGATCCAGGTATTTTCAATACTCGGGTCAGATCCGAGTAGTTTCAGGTTTAGTTGAAGACGGTTGGAGTCCCTAGAGGAGAGATGGAGATATTCATCTACGAATGGACATATTCTATTATCCACTATTGTTGTTTGTTTTTGTTTAATGTTTGTCAGTAATTGTAAGGACAGATGTTTGTAACTGTCCAGGCTGAATTTAGGTTAGACTCTGATATATATATATTTAAAAGTTTTCCGCTGTAAAGATATTTGTTCAATATTATATATTATTCCATTCGTGTGAGATTCTATTCTGTCTTATTTTCTTTTTACCCTTCATGTTCCGTCTTTTTGTTCAATTTGAGTTGGATTTGTGGGGTTTATTGTCGATTCAAAGGGTACGGAAAACGGACCATGACACAATGCCCAGGGTAGGATTCTACCGTTCTGCACTCCCGGGCTGGTGGTAACACGTAGCAGCTACTACCGCCCACCTCGGAACACACTCCCATAATCAAATCGAGGGTGGCCACCAATCAATCACAAAGTAACAGATATGGTATCGACGAAATGTTCCCGATCGGAGGAGCGACCTCACTTGGCCAAGTATAGCTCCTGTTTTAGTCATATCAAGCTGACCCGAGGGGGTCAGGGCTGCGTTTTTACCTTATACCAGTAGTGTTTGCCGAACCATCCTACTTCATTTTGGATTCTGCACCACGTGCATAGGTTTTAAAGTGGTTTTGGAATTGGCAGAGAGTATGACAATATCCGACCCCGGTCTCTTTAACAACCAAATGCTTATTTCACACCGTGGTCATTTTATAAAACATTTTTAATAATAAATCCAGAAACAGTTTATACCTTCATATCAAGATATCCATATACTTATTCCAAAAGTATAAATATATTCATAAATATCGAGGAAGATTTCTTTCAATCAATTTCGAAAATAATTTATAAATCTCTCTTAAACCATTTAGAAACTATTTATACGTTTTAAAACCATTTATAAAGCTATTTATAAATTCCAGAAGTGTTTACAACTCTTCCCCTTTTCATAAACTTCTACGCAAATTGCTTTAAAACGCTTCCAAATCCGTTTATACAAGTTCTTTTATAAAATCCCTTAATAAAATCTTTTAAAACCTTTATAACTCCTTTATAGAACCAAGATAAAATCCTTTATAAAAATCATTTATAAAATCATTTTATAAAATCCATTATAAAATCTCTTACAGAACTTTTATAAATTCCATACAAACCTTTTACAAAATTCTAAAACCTTTTACAAAAATCTTTTATCTATTAAAGTTATTATAAAAGTCTATATTTGTTATCTTAAATCAAAACTATATTTAGTATATTAAATTAAACTTAAAATATATTTATTAAAACTATACTAAATATTTTATTAAATTAAATTTTAAACTATTTAAAATATATATTTAAAACTAAATAAAATTATAAGTTAAAATCTTAAATTTACATTTAAAACCATATATATTAACTTAAAATTTGAAGCTCTAAAACATATAGAATAAATTATTTTCCAAATATAAATTTTAAATAAAATCATTAAATAAAATTTAAAAATAAAATCATTAAATAAAATTTAAAAATAAAATTTAAAAATCATGTATACTTTTCTATTTAGAAAATAATTTAAAACCGACAACGGTGTCCGTATATAGTTTTCTACCCTATGGTCAAGTGATAGGGTATGTATCATTTCAACCCCAAAATAGTTAAATTTTTCGGGTATATATAATTTCAACCTGTATCCCGAATCAATAATTTCCAAATCAATAAAATCACTCGGGTTTATCATTTCAACCCATAATGATTTTTCGTAATCTATAAGATCGTTAAGGTATGTATCATTTCAACCCATAGTGATTAACAGGGATATTAACATCCAATCATTCAAAATATCAACAATAAAAATCCATCACAATCAACATCCAAATCAGCCAATAAATCACGACAATTAACTGGTTATCAATATCAAGTATTTAACTATCAATTTAATTTCACTATTAATTTAAATTGGCAATTCAATTCAAAAAAATTCAATTTCAATTAAAATGTCAAATTAAATTACGAAACAGCAACCGATAATATTCTTATCACATCATAAATTTAATTTAACTAACATAAGACGGTTTAGTATTTGTGAGTGGGTTCAATCACTCACCTTTGATTTATCTTCGATTTAAAATCCAAATAAAGCCTAAAATTCCAACAGTCATAGAATTCAACCAAACAAGTTCCTTGTTTTGTTCGAAATTTCGATACGATCGCAATGGAAGAAACCGCGTCCAAATCCGAGCTCTTATGAAAAAGTTATTAGCGTTAGAGCATTTGGAATTTAAATTAAAATAAAAATAAACAAGGGAATTTTTGTAATTTGCATTACCTCCTAATCAACCAAAACGTGCTACAGTAAGCACGCAACAACACCCATCAGCCGCCACGCTATCTCGACCTGTCGTGCCACCTACGATCGCCCATCGACAGATCTGACAATGCCACCGTCCCCCTCGCCTAAAGCCGCACCACCAGGCTACGCGCCATCAACTCCAGCCTCCCCCATACGCTCCGCCTCCACCATGCTTCACCATCGAACTCAGGCGAACCCACGCTCTTATGACCAGAATGAACCATATGGATCGAAGCGTCTCAACGCCCTCCACAAAACGCAACTCCCCAATTGTCAAATAGTCGACGATCCATCGTCGATCGTCAAACCCTAGGATGGACGGATGAGACTTCTTCGCTGATTTCTGGCCAAACTGTGATTTGACTGCAAAAACAAATTGTAGGAATAGATTACGTTCGTCGTGAGCTTTCCAACGATAGATAATTTGATATGGTTTGAGGAGTTTAAATTTTTGGAGTTTGATTTTGAAATTGAAATTAGAGATTTGATGTTCTGACATTTGAGAAGGAGGAACAGATAAGAAATAGAAGTACGTACGGAAATAAAATGAAAGACCGCTAGGGTTAGAGAAAAAGACTACATAGACAGAGATGGACAAGAACGAATGTACAGATCCAATTGGATCGAAATGATAATAACAACCTGAAAAGCCCGTTTCGTTCCCGAAACGAAAGTAGGTCATCCCATATATCAAAATATAGGTTTTTGATATTTTTAAACTCGATGGAACTAGTTTCAAACCCTAATTCCATCATATATAGGAAATTAGCTTTCAAAATCAAATTATATTTAATTAAATTCTATAAATCGATTTCTACGCTTTTCGAGCTCTAACAATAAAACGATAAGTTCGATCGCTATGACACTTGAAATCCTATAATAATTCACTGTTAAGGATCCGATGAAACTGGTTTCATCGAAATCCGAGACAGTGGTCAAAATGGCTAATTTTTACGTTAATTAAATAAATTATTATTAAATTGATTTAATCACTTTTACATTCAAATTTAAAAGTTAACAATTTTATCGTTCTTGATTACATAGAAATTTATAATCTTTTAAAATTTAATATTCCATGTTAATCTCAAGATCTAAACATTACATTAATTTCAGCATCAAACTACAACTGTAATAAAATCCCAGTTAATTATATTTTAATTTCAATCAAATCCTTTTATTTTGATTCTCACTCTTATTATTGAATCAACTATTACCTTACAAATATAATTAACATTAGTTTATATTTTATTACATTCATATTCCATAATTATCATCTTAACCCATATTAACAACAATATTTAATTACATTAATTCCAACAATTGATTCCAACAATTATTTTATTCCTTATTTACAAATTTAACCAAATTAACTTTGCAATTACTTCAATTGACTGAAATTACATTACAATAGTTGTCAACAACATTCAAATAACATTATAAAATCATATTCTAATTATTTTCTCATTAAGAAATCATAAATTTTAATTTCTCACAATATTAAATTTCAAAATCTTATTTAATTTAATAGTTTTAATTATCAAAATTATGGGTCGTTACACTCTTCCCCACTCAAAACTTTTCATCCTAGAAAAGGAACAAGAAGGAATTAAGAAACTTGATATAATTTTATTCAAATTATTCAATTTATTAACACTTTAAATTTACATCATTAAGTTTTAACATAACTTTGAAAATAACCACGTTTTCACAAAAAAATTCTTAAGTCCTAATTTTCGAAAAATTTCGGCAGGGTCTCCTTTGCGCGGTTAGGTTCGAAAATAATAATAATAATTTCAATAATTTCAATATATATATAATATTTCAGTAATAAAACAGCCTAAACCATGGGAAAAACAATAAAATATCGTTCCAAAACCGTAATCCGAAAACATACCTATTTGTCAAGCAAACAACTTTATCTTATAAAACCAAAAACAACTACAATTGCTTCCATAAACCTATATTTCACTTACATAATCCAAAAGAGTTAAAACTATGTAAAATATTAATATTTTAGCTGTTACCATCAATAACAAAAGCAATACAACACAAATAATAAACATATGCAAACAAAACAGCACGACCATTATATGCAACAAAGGAATCAACCATACATCCATAGCAACCAAAAACTAATGGTTTGTTCAGGTTCAGAAACTTTTCATCGTACAAGGGTAATAAATAAACTAATAAGTGTAGCTTGCGCTCAACAGTCTTAGATAATAACTTAATAGATTATTCATATAACCTTAAAGTATCCTCTCCCAAACTTCCCATTAGCCAAACAATACATAATTTAAATATTATTTAGGTTCATTCTATTGGTTTCCTTTCACATCATTACTTTTCATTTATTTTCATTCATTCATACAATGTCATTTTTCCATTAATTTACATTCATTTACTTATATATGTTATTTTCCATTCAGTTATTTAGATCATTAATAAATCAATTCTTAATATATTATATAAGTTTCTTTGCAAATTTAATTCACAATTATTATTTACTTATAAAACTTAATTTTCATATATATTAATATTCATTAGTGAATAAATTCATACTTAAGTTTCTTAACTTTTAAATTTACATTCATTCCTTCATATATAGTATCATTTAATATTAAATATATTTATGAATCATTTCATCAATTTCTTAAGTTTATAATCATTTACTTAAGTGATATTCACTTTTACTATTCAATTTGATTATTAAGCATTTCAACCATTTACTTAAGTTTATATATGCCTTGTACATCTTAATTTTTCATTTATAAACATACGTTCATTTTGAAGCATTTTTTTATTAAGCTTTTACTTGTATAATATTTTATTACATACTCGTTTTACATTTCGACTTTTAAATATTTCTGGTAAGTTGTATATATGCTTTTAGAATGTAATTGAATGTTATACAAATTTAGCTTATTCATTTTAGTTAATAGAATGTTCAATAATTTACATCTTCTTAATTTTCATTATCTTTTAAATTTTTTACAAGCTACAAATCTCCAATTTCTTATATTTTCATTAAACAGTTACCTTTTAATTCAGGTTTCGATTTGAATGCTTCCAACTGACTAAAATAGACAAAATTTCATTTCATTAAAATAACTGAAATCCTTAATTTAGGGAAAACTTAAGAAATAAATTCTGGATTTCATTTCAAATCATTTTGAAATTATGAATATACTTATATATTTTGTATATCAAATCATACCTAGGAAATTAAAATTAAAATTAATTTATCAGAAGGAATGTGTAGCAAAGCTACTACAGTGGTCTTCCCACTTTGAAACTCGAAAATGAATGTTGATGATGCAGCAGTCATCACCGAAATTATTTTCCAACGACAGAAGAGGGGAGCACAGAACTTTTTTTTTAAAATCCCTTTATAAACATTTCTTTCAGATCACATTGAAAATATTTATATCTGAAAATACTTCCAAATAATACTACTATTATATTCCAAAATCTTTGAAAACCGATTTCAAAACTCCAGAACTTAAGTCCTCAAATTTCTAATTTATATTCACTTTATTTGTAAATCCTATTTTGCAACCAATATTTATAAAATTTCACTTCCTAACAAACAAACATATCACATACAACTATATCCATTTATAAAAATTATTGTTTTATATACAAAATATAATACTAGGTAAAATTATTTCATTTACCTATATTTCAAAAACAATATTGTGTCGGTTTGCCCTATTAAGTGTTTAGAAATCCCTATCGATGCCATAGCATCCAATGTACCGACCAGAATTTATAAATACTAAACTGAACAAATTAACACAATATCAAAACATTTTTATAACACTAACAAATACGCTCTCTCATATATATACGCTCATAAACTCATTCTAGGATATTACTACCCTATCTCTAATGAGTCAAACCCCACAAAGCTAGAGTTATCTCTAAACATGGCTCTAATACCAACTGTAACGATCCACCTTTTTGGACGGTTTAAATCGATAATAAACCACACATGTAAACTCAAACCATTTAAATGGGAGGATTGTTAATGGGGTAAATAAGAAAATAAGAGAAAGAAGGAAAAACAAAACACATAATCTCACAGCGGAATGACAAAATATAATAATCAAATAAACAGTTCATGAAGCTATTTTTCAAATAACATTTGATTACACTTTTACAATATAATCAAAGTTATACATACAGCAGGTACAATAGGATGATGCAGTGGAACAACATGATATAGTAGAATAATAATAATAATAATATAATACTAAACTCCATCTTCGTCCTCCAAAAATAAGGTCTTCAACACTGAAAAGCTCAGGCGGACCCGAGCGTAATGAAAAGACAAAACACTAGAGTCAGAACTAAAAGATCTTATGTAAGATAAATCAACAGTAAATAAATATGAGTGTAATGGCTTTAGAGATGTTTATGAGATTTTACATCTCCTATCTAGTGTATAACGTGCGTGTAATAATTAAGAGATGTTCGGTATTTCCATCTCCTAAGGATCCATTAAACTATTTATATATAGTAATATACGCTATATATGTAGTGTCTATCAGCAAAGTAAAGTATTAAAATAGTGTTAAGGCGTTACCCATATCCCCCTTAACATATTTTATAAATGTCGTAGTCTATACAGTACTATAAACTCCATCAAACTGGTGGGCTATCAGGGAGCACTCCATACGTACGACACAAACCAAAATCGTTGTGGGCTCGATAAGGTATATGACAAGGCACGCGAGGCAATGCCTAGGGTAGGATTCTATCGTTTTGCACTTCCGGACTGGTGGTAACGCGTAGCAACTACTACCGCCCACCTTGGAACATACTCCCATAATCAAATTGAGGGTGGCCACCAATCAATCAGAAAGTAACAGATATGGTATCGAATAAATGTGCCTGATCGGAGGAGTGGCCTCACTTGGCCCGGTATAGCTCCTGTTTTAGTCATATCAAGCTGACCCAAGGGGGTCAGGGCTGCGTTCTTACCTCATACCAGTAGCATTTGCCAAACCATCCTACTTCGCTCTGGATTCTCCACCACGTGCACAGTTATTAAAGTGGTTTCAGAATTGGCAGAGAGTATGACAATATCCGACCCCGGTCTTTAACTACCAAACGCTTATTTGACACCGTGGTCATTTTATAAAACATTTTTAATAATAAATCCAGAAACAGTTTATACCTTCATATCAAGATATCCATATACTTGTTCCAAAAGTATAAATATATTCATAAATACCGAGGAAGATTTCTTTCAATCAATTTCGAAAATTATTTATAAATCTCTCTTAAACCATTTATATATACGTTTTAAAACCATTTATATGGCTATTTATAAATTTCAAAACAGTTTACAACTCTTCTCCTTTTCATAAACTTCTACGCAAATTCCTTTAAAACGCTTCCAAATCCTTTTATACCAGTTCTTTTATAAAAACCCTTAATAAAATCTTTAAAACCTATATAACTCCTTTATAAAACCATTATAAAATCCTTTATAAAAATCATTTATAAAATCCTTTTATAAAATTCATTATAAAATCTCTTACATAACTTTTATAAATTCCATACAAACCTTTTACAAAATTCTAAAACTTTTACAAAAATCTTTTATCTATTAAAGTTATTATAAAAGTCTATATTTGTTATCATAAATCAAAACTATATTTATTATATTAAATTAAATTTAAAATATATGTATTAAAACTATATTAAATATTTTATTAAATTAAATTTTAAACTATTTAAAACTAAATAAATTTATAAGTTAAAATCTTAAATTTACATTTAAAACCATATATTAACTTATAATTTGAAGCTTTAAAACATATAAAATAAATTATTTTGCAAATATAAATTTTGAATAAAATCATTAAATAAAATTTAAAAATAAAATTTTATAAATCAAACATACTTTACTATTTAGAAAATAATTTAAAACCGACCAATGGTGTCCGTATATAGTTTTCTACCTTATGGTCAAGTGAAAGGGTATGTATCATTTCAACCCCAAAGTAGTTAAATTTTTTGGGTATATATCATTTCAACCTGCATCCCGAATTCATAATTTTCAAATCAATAAAATCGATCGGGTTTATCATTTCAACCCATAACGATTTTCCCCAATCTATAAGATCGTTCAGGTATGTATCATTTCAACCCATAGTGATTAACAGGGATATAAACATCCAATCATCCAAAATGTCAACAATAAACATTCATCACAAACAACATCTAAATCAGCCAATAAATCACAACAATTAACTAGTTATCAATATCTGGTATTTAACTATCAATTTATTTTCAGTATTAATTTAAATTGGCAATTCAATTCAAAAAAAATCAATTTCAATTAAAATGTCAAATTAAACTATCAAACAGCAACCAATAATATTCTTATCACATCATAGATTTAATTTAACTAACATAAGATGATTTAGTATTGTGAGTAGGTTAAGTCACTCACCTTTGATTTATCGTCGATTTAAAATCCAAATAAACCCCAAAATTTCAACAGTCATAGAATTCAACCAAACTAGTTCCTTGTTGTCCGGAATTTCAATAAGATCGCAACGGAAGAAACCGCGTCCAAATTCGAGCTCGTATGAAAAAATTATTAGCGTTAGAACATTTGGAATTTAAATTAAAACTAAAATAAACAAGGGCATTTTTGTAATTTTCCTTACCTCCTAATCAGCCCTAATGCTCTACTGTACGCACGCAGCAATACCCATTAGCCGCCATGCTATCTCGACCTACCGCGCCACCTACGATCACCTATCGCTAGATCTGACAACACCACCGTCCCCCTCGCCTAAAGCCGCACCACCATACACTCCGTCCTCCCCCATACACTCCGCCTCCGCCATGCTTCACGATCGAACTAAGGCAAACCCACGCTCCTATGACCAGAACGAACCATATGGATTGAAGCGTCTCGACCCCCTCCACAAAACGCAACTCCCCGATCATCAAATGGTCGACGATCCACCGTCGATCATGAAACCCTAGAATGGACGGCTGAGACTTCTTCGCTGATTTCTGGCCAAACCATGATTCGATAACAAAAGCGAATTGTAGGAATAGATTACGTTCGTCGAGAGCTTTCCAACGATAGATAATTTGATATGGTATGAGGATTTTAAATTTTTGGTGTTTGATTTTGAAATTGAAATTAGGGCTTTGATGTTTTGACATTTGAGAAGGAGGATAGAAGTACGTACAGAATTAAAATGAAAGACTGCTAGGGCTAGAGAAAAGGACTACTTATATAGACAGAGATGGACAAGAACGAATGTACAGATCGAATTGGATCGAAACAATAACATCAACCTAAAAAGCCCGTTTTGTTTCCAAAACGAAAGTAGATCATCACATATATCAAAATGTAGGTTTTTGATATTTTTAAACTCGATAGAACTAGTTTCAAACCCTAATTCCATTCTATACAGAAATTATCTTTCAAAATCAAATTATATTCAATTAAATTTTATAAATTGATTTTTACACGTTTCGAGCTTGCACGATCAAACGATAAGTCTGATCGCTACGAAACTTGATATCCTATAATAATTCACTATTAAGGATCTGATGAAACTAGTTTCGTCAAAATCCGAGACTGTGGCCAAAATGGCTAATTTTCATGTTAATTAAATAAATTATTATTAAATTGAATTAATCACTTTTACATTCAAATTTAAAAGTTAATAATTTTGTCGTTCTTGATTACATAGAAATTTATAATTTTAAAATTTTTATATTCCATGTTAATCTCAAGATTTAAACATTACATTAATTTCATCATCAAATTACAACTATAATAAAATCCCAGTTAATTATATTTTAATTTCAATCAAATTCTTTTATTTCGATTCATACTTTTATTATTGAATCAACTATAACCTTACGAATATAATTAACATTAGTTTATATTTTATTACATTCATATTCTTCAGTTATCATCTTAACCCATATTAACTGCAATATTTAATTACATTAATTCCAACAATTGATTCCAACAATTATTTTATTCCTTATTTACAAATTTAACTAAATTAACTTTGCAATTATTTCAATTGACTGAAATTACATTACAATAGTTGTCAACAACATTCAAATAACGTTATAAAATCATATTCTAATTATTTTCTCATTAATAAATCATAAATTTTAATTTCTCACAATATTAAATTTCAAATCTTTTTTAATTTAATAGTTTTATTTATCAAAATTATGGGTTGTTACAATTACTTATGGCTATTGGGAGGCACTAAGGGTTACGTACTAATAGTTATTGAATAACTACGGAATGATTCAAACGATAGTTATCTGTTGACTAATATATATAAGGTCAAATAGAATATATCGAAATGATTGATTTATACAGTTCTCTTGACTTGAGAATATCATTATTCTTCAATATAAAAGCTCCACTTTGATTATAGTCAAATAATGGCATGACATCCACCGAGTTAATATAGTTGGGTCGAGTGAAAGTATTGGAAGGTAACACTATTCAAGAGAGGATTGGTCTCCTCTGTTATATAGGGTTAGTATCATGGTCAACTCAAGTCAACTCAAAATCAAAGTCTGTTGCCAGAGCATTTTGATTTATAATAACTGTTATTATTGAACCAAGAATTTTATGTTTGGTCTATACAGTTGAATATGGACAATATTGGAATTTGGACCATTACCAAATTCCATAAGTCCAGATTGATATAGTTTTGACAAAGAGAATTGGTGTAGATAAAAGTCGCAACCATGTAACGCTTAATAAAGTAAAACTGGATTTTACTTAAACTAAGTAAGCGATAAATTTGGCCAATATGTCACACCACCTTCTAAGTGATGTGTGAATATTAATATTCAAAGGATTCAATATTGATCATTGACCGAATTTACAAACAATGAGTCACACAACCGAAACGACGAATTCTCTTTGGACCAAATAATTTAGTTAATATATAATTTTAATTAATAAAATTAATTAATATTTATGAAATATTAATTGTAAAATTTGATTATGATTTAAAGAATAAATATTATTAAATATATTTATAATAGTTATAAATATATTAATCGATATACGATATCGATAAGCGATTAAATTGGAGCTAACTTATAATATTTTATTTGGTCTTAAATGGTTTTAAGGCCCATCGCAGGGCTTGAAATTTTTGGCAGCAAACATAGGTATAGGCAGCTTAAATTAGGTTGGAAAGGGATTGATTTTGGATGGCTTAGCTTAAAGGAGAATTAGTATTAATATGAGATGAGATCTACACTTCTCTTCTTTCTGTCCACTATATAAGCAACTCTAACCTAATTAGATTTAGATCTTTTTTGATGTCTCTTCCTCTATGCTTTTTGGCAGAAATTCCCATTGGTCCCTCTCCATCTCATCAACTTAATTCAGTCGCTATCTGATAGTTGGTGGTTAATAGTTCAAAAAATAACTATCTGTTGAATCGAAAACAACTTCAAGGGGAAGAAATCATATTTTCAAGGTGTAATTCAAGGCATCAAGATTAAGTATGTTTCTAATAGAAATATAGTTCTTAATCCTCAGTTATAATGTTTTAATATATATGTATATATATTGTTAGTTAGGTGACGATTCTGATATGCAAGTTATGTTGTCATAAAGTTATTTGATTGTATGCAGGCGTATATATGTTTAAAATAAATAAATAAATTATATTTTTATCAAATATACATCAGGTCTGTACAGTTCTGAAAAAAAAATATACTTTTTATATTTTATAATATATGTAATTTAATTACATATATATAGTTTAATATTAATTAAAGCATCATACTTTAATTAAAAATAATCATATAATTTTATATGTAAAGAATTAAAGGTAAGATAATTTTCGACAGTGGAAAAATATATTTTATTACTATTTAAATCAATTTATTACGTAAATAAATTGTATTAATTCAAATATATTATGAAAATTATATTTTATATTTTATAGAGTAATATTAATTGATTATAATATAAATAAAAAAGTGGAATTTTATTTAAAAATAATATTTGGATGTAAAAATAATGTTAATAAGGTTTGTCACATTTAATTGTACAAGAAAATGATTTTTGTGTAAATTTTGGTGGTAAAAACAGTGCTTTGTGTAATTAATGGTGTAAATTGAAGTATTTATATTTGATTCAATGTATATGGTCGCCCTTAACCAACCATATTCTCTGCTTTAGTAGACGAAATTACTCGTTAATTCTCTTTACTAAGGTGGGTCTCGGGGTGGGGCGTTACACCAAATAAGATCTTAGTAGAAAAATAAAGAAACCATTTTTTATTTTTAAATTAATTATCTAATTTTGATTGAAAAAGGTTATTTTAAAATTTATTTTAAATCGAAAAAAGTATGAAATTTTTTAAAACATAAAATATCATTTAGGATTTTCTAGAATTCTAAAATTTGAAATAATGTATCGAAATTAAATTTAAATTAGTATTTTATTAATTTTCGAATGGATATTTAATTAAAAGTATTTTATAAAAAATAATAATAAATTATTTTCTGAGATGAAGTGCACTAGACCTGAACTTTCATATTTAATAAATAAAAAAATTATTTTAAGTATTTTATTAATATACATATATGTGTGTGTATAGATACATATGTGTGTATGTATTATTCTCAAGACGTTGTTTATGATAGCCCTCCCTCTAGATGTGACCATTGTTGTTTTGGGCATTTAGCATCGCAAATGTCCTATGATAAAGACTTGGATCCCTAAAAGCAAATCTAATACTACCGAAGAGAAATTGGCTTTTAGTGATACTGGGAAGGTAGTAGACGGGCTAGATCCTGAGTGCAAGAAGGTATCAAATGATGTACCAGTCCAGTCAGAGCCGCACATATTGCTTGCATGCAGCAGGTTGATAATTCTAGCGTTCATTGCGAAGCAAGTAACTAAGTGGAAATTGCCTACTGTGTTTAATGATGGGTTAACTGATCTTGGCTAGCAGAACTTTGAAAATTTCAATGCCTTTGGTATTTTAACTGAGAATCATACGGAGGTGAGGGAAGGCGTTAGTCTTGACAAACAAACAACTGGCTTTGATTTGGAGCATAATAGGTCTAGCTTAGTAGCAAAGTCGGAGACTACACTTGTAAATGAAAAATCTAACACTAATTACTCTACTAGAGGATTTGTAATAAACTCCAATATCTCTGATCCTATAATAAAAAAAAACCATGCGGGGGTGAGGGAAGGCGTTTGTTGAGATAATCAGGCTTCTGTCCTTACTCCTTAACTTGGAGGGTAATAAGTCTAGCGCAAAAGTAGAGTCGGAGACAGTTTCAGTCATTCTAACTGTGAACAACAGTGATGACAGTATGGAGCAAAATGATGTGAATCCAATTGAATGTTTCCATAATTTGGATGCCAGTCAGATGTTTGCCGTAGGGGATGATTACCCAAAATAGGAGCATTACACGCCTTCCATTACAGGCCTAATAATTCATGTGCCCCTGTTACTGATCAATTAAAGGCAAAATTAAGTTCAGCCCCTATTATCATTTATAGAGGCAAATAATAAGGCCTTTACTACCGAAAACTAAGATTTACCTGTTTTCTCTTACGTTGCCAACCAAACAGACCATCTTCTCCGTGAAATCATTTCCCCAATTCCACAAACCATAAATTTCCCTTTCCATGAAATACAAGAAACTTCGTACTCAATCTCTTCTTTTTTATTAAAAGCACGTCTTCTAATGCCAATTCAAAAGTTATAACCATCTTCATTTTACTAGCTAATTTTCAAAACATCTGCATCATTTCATGGCACAATGCCGGTTGTCGAAGTTCTCAGCTTTAGATATATTACGGCATCGTGGAGCGTCACATTAGAAACCAAAATCCAATTGCACTCATCTGGAATCAGAAGCTTATCTCATTTCGCACCCATCTGGAATTAGAAGCTTATCCCAGTCGGTAATAATTTTTTTGGTTTGTCTCTATTGTTATTTCTAATTTTACAACTATTACAGTACACTTTAATTTTAAATATGAAGATTGAACGATAATCGGATGAAGGTTATATGTTATTTTGTTTGTTATTTTTATCAAATTTGTATTAATTTTTTGATTTTTATGACAAAGTTGCATGTGTTTAAAAATCCATCAATAGTCACACTATTACCAATAGGGCATGGTCTAAATTGTGCAAAATTAGGAATATAACTGCTAATAAATTGTTAATTTAGACTTTCATATTTAGATCAGTCCGGGTTTATGTAAATTTTATGCTGAATTGCTAGTATAAGGTAGTCCAAGACCCATCAAGGAAATGAAGTTGATTGGATGTTTGAATATGACATCTATGGTATCTGCAGCTTTTATTTTGGTTCAAATATAATTTAAAAGTGGGTTGATTATTGTTGAACTTGTAATCATATTAATGTGATTTGTTTTTTGTTAAAGGTAAAAAGAACCATTGTGTGCTCTATGCTATATATTGATATAAATTGAATGGATTTTTCATATATCATTTTCTTTTTTGTTGAAAGCAAATTTAATAAAAACTTTTTTGTCTTAAATTGTAATTTTTTTATAAAATGGAAGGCAATATGTTATACCAAATGTGATTTCCTAGTCAACTCTTACGAAATTATATCTTTTCAATTTTAAAGCTACGGTCATAGTGACTTACCAAATAATATTTGTTTTGAAGGCGTATAAGATTCATCGGTTTGAGCAAACGAAGAAGATACTGAAAATGAACAAAATGCTAGTGCAGTACAACCAATAACACCTATCACATTATCAGTGCATATACTAGATATGAATGATGTTTTTCTTACCATTATATATAAGCAGATTGTGATTATATTTCTAAACCAAAATATACATCCAAAATCACATTTGCTCTTTTACTCTGAGAATGCTATTTCTCCTTTCTGGTTGAGCTAATCATGGCAGGTATTTATATATTATATATCCAAATAGATATCATTGTGTATTAAAATTATGATAGACTATGTTACTCTTTTGCTCATAGGGAATAAAATAGGTTAATTTTAGAAATGGCTCAGTGGGCTATTACGCTCTGTTGCCCATGGGTCATCATTTGAAGTTGGAATTGTTCTTGTCCTTACTACTAGAATAGTTGGGATAAGGTGCGAGTATGAATAATATCTTAATAGTTGATAATTTCACCAATGAATATGCATTGTTCTGTCTTATATCACAAAGACTTTCTGAAACATTTGTGCAAATATTGATATAATTTAAGATATAAAATGTTGATGGATTGCACATCTATTACCAACGATATCCTTGTTTATGAAGATATATTATGCAAATATAGAAGATGTAGGAGCATTTCTCAGAATTTAAAGTAGGTTTGAGAATATATTTTTTTACTTTTAATAAGATGTTAATCATTACTAGTGTTATTTATGCAAGATAAATGATTGATACATGATCATTTTTTTTCTTTGCCTAGTTGAGAATGCAACATAGATGGAAATGGTTATCCAAAGTGAGTAGGATATTTACACAACAACATACTTTTATGGATGTAATTCATCACACTGTTTTAGTGATCCTTATATATGTTTGCGATACATAAACACGGATGGGATTTTACCTTACGATAACCAAAACCTTTTTACAGAAAAATCCAGTGATATTATAATAATGTCTAGAATACAAATACATATTAATCATAGCTGAAATTGTTACATTATTAAATTCCAGCATAATCGGTATACAATCAAGTCCGCACGATGCTTATTGGAGAATGGATTCCAACAATGGCAAGGTAAGGGACTACTTTCCATATAGTACACCTTTAGATAAAATGTACCTGGGGTCAGACCCTGAACTTGGTCTACCCCTACTAACACGGGACCGGCCTACCCCTGAACTTAGATAGTACCGAATATGTCATCACCTTGGTTGCTTTCTTGTAACGACCGGGTGATTTTCGACCCCTGAAAATCAACACTAATATGTCCACTGTATAGAGTGTCGAGCAATCGAGTGCCAAAAATACCAGGTTGTTAGGGTTTTAAGAAAAAGAGATAGAATAAGAAATAGAAATAACAGCACAGTGTCTCACAATCGCAGCGGAACAAAATATAATATACAATAACAGCATTTTATACAAAGAAAAACTGTAACTGCTAATATACATACAAGCTATCAGAGTACAATCATCACATGGAAAAATCTGGACGGTTATAATAACATGTCCCTAAATGCTGACTATACAGCCTATAATACACGGCGGAATATAACCAATTACGTGCAATACGCTTCTGTCATCCAGCTCGTCTCCTGAGCTCCAAAAGCGTCCTAACCTGAAATCTATAATACTCGGTCTGACCCGAGCATTACAATAAAGTAACACCCGAGTCAAGCGGAAACCAACATGAGTAAACACACTTAATTTGAAATAATTAAGTTATAAAAATCTTTTGAAAAACCAAGGTAACTCGTATTAATACGACGAGTTATCATCTTGTTTTTAACCCAAAACATTTTACAGAAATCCACGGATATTATAATAGTGTCCAAGAACAACACTTATTTAAAATAGTTAAACTGTGAAATTAATCCAATTCCAGTCTATTAAACTCTATAATCAAACCCGTAAGGTTAGTAGTAATTTCAAATCGAAGTGGTTCGAATAACACTGATGTTCAGGCCGGTCTCTATGAATCCCAGAAATAAATTTAAAAGGGTAAATTATTTTAAATAAATAATTTATTATTTAGGGTGACAATATTCAAATATGGGAATTTATTAGAGACGTTTATTTCAAATAAACGTATTATCATTTTAGTCTAACTATTTTAACCCGTCTGACCATTTGATGGCATAAACAAGAATAATTTGAAATAAATATCCCATATAAATAGGCCAAGATATAGATTGTTACTAATTTAATGACAAATATCAAATATCAAAACAATTCACACATTACGATTTTATTAACTTTACTCAACCGAATCCATTTATATTGTTATCCAAATTAATTACAAATTAAAGAAAAGATAAAACAATTTATTTTTAGTTAATTAAAATCAAGAAATCCAATTAATAGCTAAGCCTTATTTTATTAACTTAAGATTTAATTAATTAAGAATCTAATTAATTACTTACTTTAATTATTATAAAATAATTAAATTTAACTTTACACAAAATAATATTTAAGCTTAAATATGGGTTGGTAAAACTATAGTGCAAGGATATAAGTTCAAAATTTCTTTCTTTTTTTTTCTTTTTTTCTTTCCTTTTTCTTTTTCCTTACCTTTTCTTTTTCCTTATCTTTTCAATGGCCCATGCTCACTGGCCCAACTACTCTTCCCTTTCCTTCCAGTATCCCTTCTTCCCTCTTCCATTTTGAACCGAAGATGTGAGACTGTGCACGAAAAACGTGCACGTGCACCCATCCTCTGGTCGCCAAAACTCACCGCCGATCCTCCACACCTATCACCCGCGACCTCCGCCACTCACCTGGCCACTTGGAACATGCAGCAATTTCTTCACTCGAAATTTTATCTTCAAGCCTAAATCCTGATCAAAGACAACCCCTTCAAACACCTCGCCCCACCGCCAACGTCCACCATTCACCACCATATTTTGCCCATAGCTACACTACAACCTCCTCCATCGTCTCCTCCTGGACAGCACGCTCATACTTCCCTCGTCATGTCGCCATTCCCATCGACCAGAGACTCCACAAAAATCCATCGTAAACCCTATATCTACCTTGTCTCGACGCCTCGCTTCGCCAGAAAGTGCCGCTCCATTTTTCCCCTGTCCTCTACCATCCCAGCAACCTCCGCAACCAACGGTGAACCCCCAAATCACCTCGGTCGACCGAAATCGACTAAGAACCAAAGTCTGGTCATCTCCCTCTACCTCATTCCATAGTCGACTAAAAATTCCCAAATGACTTCCAAAAATCATGATTTCCGAAGACGAACACATTCATATGATCGAGAGAATAAATCATGACATTTGGTTTTTATCATATATGGGTATTCTACTGTAAAACACCCTTTCCTTCCTCTATAATCCATGATGAGGAACGAAATGATTTTTAAAATTAACTACACCCGAAAACAAACAAGTTTCCTTTTGGAATCAGAGCCTAAAACTAATTAGATAGGGAGATAACGATTTTTAAAGTTTGCCAGTTCTATATATTCTTCTCTTTCTTTCTTAGAACAGAAAGGCTGTTCAAGTTACAGGTTATGTCCTCCTGCTTAACGCATACATATAGTGCATAGGAAACTTACCAATATATGGTTACTTGAAAATTTTAAAATGGATCACCCAAATTTTCCAACATCTAGATGCATCTTGATTTACAGTAAAAAAGTCTTAAGTTTACTCACAGTTATAAAAGAATTGATGAACTACTGCTATGCTCTTTTTTGCTCCTGTTCTGTTTTGTTTCCTTGGCAGCACTTTTGTTTCTTTATTCCCTTTTTTTAGTTGGAGCTTGAGTATTTAGCTTTATATGTAATTTTAATGGCAAATTGTGTTGCTTTATGTTTGTGAACTAAAATGTATATGTGGAGGTAAACCAGGCGGTGTATATATAAACATAGAAATGAAGTGTGTTGTGCAAGCCTAGGGGCATGTCCATGTACAGGCTTTTTCACACATTTTTTTCCATTTTATTTTCTTTTTGGTTTGATAAAAAGGCTGATTTGATTTTGATAAATTGTTGAGTAGATTTGATTTCATTGTAAGTTGATTTGAATATTGAGTGATTTGGTTTATTTTGTGCTTGAGATGAAGTTTTGCCATAATGATGTTCCATATATATATATATATATATATATATATTCATTTGTATGCATATATAACTATACATATATATAGATTTTCATGTACACTAGTTTTTGACCATATATTCATATACATCTACTTATGTATGTTTTTATCATCATATATATATATTTATACCTTTTCATATTTACAAATACTATATACATCTTAACTTATGTATGTATGTATATATATATATATATATATATTTATTTTATTTTCCATCATGAAGCTTTTACATGTATGTGTGTATATATAAATATCCTATGTACTATTTTACATAACATATATACATATACATTTACTTACATATGTTTGTCATCCCATATATATATTTTATATTTATCACCTTACTATTCCATATAACATATATACATATACTTATGCATAATTTTATCATTATATGTATATTTACATATATATCTTCACATTATTTCATATTTACCTATATATTACTTTATATGGGTATATATATACATACTTGTATACTTATATACATATATATTTTTAAACCTCACAAACTTGTATATATTTATATATAAAAGTATATGGATATTTTATCTTAATTTTAAATGGTGGCGTTTATATACACAAAATTTATCATATCCAGAAATTTATAATTTAAAATTAAATATAGTTTTTTAATCAATATATAAATTCAGATATTTAAATGTCAGAAAATTTATTTATTTGACTTATAAAAATCAATATTTCAAAATCGAAATCAGTTAATTACCCAATAACATACGTCAGAAAATCCGGGTCATCACATTTCCAACCTTAATCGAGAGCCCTCATGCACACCCAAATCCATAATATGATGATCCAGAACGGTGATGAGACACCCTAATGGGAGTGACCTAATAGCCCTACTGCATCTACCATGTTTAAGCCATTCCGGGTTATGAGGCTTGAGGCTACGATTACCTTTTATATAGTAATTCCACTTGGAATGCTAACACTGCTCTCCAGGCTGTAATATAGTGCCAACATTCATCCATACAAGTTCGTTCTGGGTCTGGACAAAACCGAAGGCACTACCTCCACGACATCCATTTTGGAATCACCCTCAGGATTAGTAGCAGGTAGCCCTTGCACTTCAAAAACTCCATCTTCGATTCCATATTTTTCAAGATGTCTTCAGTTCACAACGCTTGAGTTGGATCGAAGTTGTTTTCGGATAACAGATCTGATCCCTGTCTCTTCGAAACAACTTTCGATAGTTCACGGTAAACTCAACCCCGGTTCTTTAGGAACTAAACAGACAAAGATAAGAGTGAAGTTCACCTCCTAACCATTAGTGTATGGATTTCCTTATCATTTATCTTAGAAGAATGAAACGAGTTTATACGTACATTATAGCACCACCAACGACAATTGTACCATATAATTTCCGTGTTTCTCATAGATATTTCCTGAGTTATGTTTTGGTCCAGAGTTACGTTTTGGTCCAGATTTGATAATCGGTTATTTAACTATCAAATAAACAAACATTCAATACAAAGATTACATTCCCCATAGAAATCACTAAGCCTCATTTAAATTAATGTTTCCATTATTTTATAATCGCCATTCGAATACTTTGGAAATCACTTCCATATACTTATCTCAATAGGATAAGTATATCCACAGACACTATATTTGATACTTAGAAAATATAACCATATACTTATCTCAATGCTATAACTATATTCACAAACCATTTCACTTCTAAAACTTAGAAACTTGAAAACTCTTTAAAATAGATTTTTGAAAGTATCGTTCAGTATCAATCATGGATTGCAGTTTACACAATGGTTACGTCGCTATCCCAACGAATCCATAGTAATCTGTAGGCAATCTCCGCCCCTTGAATTACGCCATGAAGATCAACTATTTCTTTCCAAATTCCTTTATCTTATAAATATTTCCAAATCTATTTATAAAGCTTCTTTATAAGTCTCCAATCTATTTATAAAGTACTCTTAATAAATCTCAAACCCCGTTTATAAAACTCCTTCTTTTCAAATCTTTTAAACTCATTATTAAATTCCTTTATAAGTATCCAAAGCCATTTATAAAACTCTTCCCACATTTAGTCCAACTTATTAATAGACTCTTAAGTCAATAAGGTTCTTTTGATAAACCATAAGTATTTAAAGAACTTTAAATAACAAGTTATTATTAAACATCCTTCTATTTCATTCAATTTAAATCTCATTTAAAATAATAACTTAAAATCTCATTAATAATGTATTAAATTAATTTCAAACACTATTATAATAATAATAAGTTAACTTCAAAACAATATAAGGATAATAATTTATTAACTTTAAAATGTTATTAAAACAATAATTAACTAACTTTAAACTAATATTAATATGATAATTAATAAGCTTATAAATATAATTAAATAAATTTAATTAAAATTTAAAGTATATATAATCACTTTAAATAAATAATTAAAATATAATTAAAACATTTTAAACCATAACTAAATAACTTTAAAATAAAAATTAAACATCCTTAAACAACATTTAAGAAATAACCTTTCATAATCATATTTATAAAATAATTAACTTAAATCATATTTAAAACAATTATTAATTATCTTTAAAACATTATTAATAAATAATTATTACTTTTTAAAATCTTATTACTACATAAAAATTCTTAAATTATCTTTCAAATAAAAATTTAACTTTTTTTTTAAATCTGAGGAGGGTTAACGGTCACCATGGTACTTATACAAGCTACCATCTCATTCAAGGTTAACTATCCAAGTTAATAATTGATATTCACATAATCAACAATTATATAAATAATGTAACATTTAACCGTCATTGGTTACCATATCACTTGTTCAAAGTGGCATATCAATTAACGATATATAATTAAATATCCAAATCTATAAGATAGCAGAACGTGGATTTTTTACGCTAATTAATGTCAAATCATTTTAATTAGCAGAACGGTGTTTTATTCCACTAAACAGATGTCTAATTACCATATTCGATCCAGTTTAACTCAACGGTAATTTATTTGGCCAAATAAACATCCATAATTAAGGTATATAAATTTAAATGACGTTATTATTTAAAATAATGTAATTTAAATACTGTCTGTTTTAACGTGTCATAAATTTTTACTTATCCAAAGCTATCAGTAAGCCATATGACAATGTTATTACTCGTTAATATGAATCCATCATAAAAATCTGTCTGTCAATCGGATTTCATATGAGCAGGATATCCCATTCTTAAAACTAACAGTCCAATTATATAATAATTAACATATAAACAAAGTTGTCTCACCTTAAATGGTTTCGGCCCTAGACCACATCCTTATGCAACCCGCTACCTAACCCTGCAGTGTTACCTTCCTTCTTCCCTTATTTCCAAATGCTTACCTGAACCCATAAAATCGTGCATGACGTGGACATGCACACTTCAACCCATCACCCATCACTGAACCACCCACGCCAACTGATCCCACTCCTTGAGCTAATCACACGGCTACCCTCGACCTTACCATCACCTGCGCCGATCAAATTCCAACGCAAGCTCCAAAAATTTGAATTCAGTCCAGGTTCGTATATCTAGTTCGGCCTACCTCCACATTCGCCTCCAACCATCGCCACATATGCCATCGTTACCACTGATGCATGCGCTTCCTCCACGCCAAGTGCGGCACAACTCGATGTCGCTTGTCACCTCCACGAACGCAAAGACCGAGCGCCACTAAAACATGATCAAAAAACTCTAATTGAGCTATTCACGACACTCCAAAGCACTAAACAAAAATCGGCCATGGTCATCACCTCCGCCTCGTCTCCAGGCTCCTCCCTAACATCTCCGATCATCCCCTCGACCACTGGTTCGCTGGAAATTATTTTTTGAACGAAATTGGATCATCTCATTCTCCTTGAAGAACCAGGCCACTAAAAATCATGCAGACACTTCTAAAAATTCCCCAATCACCGATACAAACCCGACTATATCTTCCGTTCGCAAATACTTGATCATCGAAAATGATCATTTTCTCGACCACTTGCTGTTATTTAAAGATATCTCTCAAACTACTTGACGAAAACCCATGAAACTATTTTTAGAATAAACTATATTCAATTACAAACAAATTTAATTTTGGTGCCAAAGGCCAATGTCGAATGGATTTGAGGAATTTGATTTTTGAAGTTGAGGAAAGTTTTGAATTTCTTTGGTTTTTGAAATTAACAGAGGAAGCAATCAAAAATGGAGAAGAAGAAGACTCTGCCTTCCTAACATACCCATATATACACATGTTTACATGATCAGATCAAACAAAAATCCATTACCATATCAAATCAAGGGGATAAGGTGCCTGCTGTGGTGTAGGGAGAACAAGTGAATAGCAACTGGTAGGGGAAAAGAAGAACAAGAGGTTAGCTATGTGGAAGATGGCAGTGTATTGTGTACCATTTGCTTATATATATTATTATTATTTTTTTATATAAATTTTGAATAGATTAGATTGCGGCATCCCACCATACCATATCGCGTCCGATTACGAGCCGCGATCAAGAGAATATGAAATATGACCGCATACAGAATTGAAACACGATCGCAAAACAAAAATAAAATAGACAAGTTATTAAATTTTGTTAGGACTCAAAATGCCAACGTTTGCCATAAAAACACATCAAACGAAAATTTGTTTATTTTTCAAATTAAAAATTATGGAAAAATTCTAAAAATTAAATTAAAAACACATCATAAAAAAATCAGGTCCAAAATTAAAACATATAATTTATTATAATTTAATTCAAATTTGAATATTTAAACAAAATAAATATTCAAATTCGAAGACCCAAAAATACAGGTTGTTACACTCTCCCCCCTTAAAAGAATTTCATCCCCAAAATTCCTGCACAATAATACTCAATGCTATTTGTAAGCCCTCAGGATGATCATAGATCATTCATATATAGAATTTGATTAGATCCCTACTCGAATACATAACTTCACTTCCAAACTAGCATTGCTCACCCGATTTTCTAGTGCGGACTCTGATCAGGCTTCTTGATTAGAAACCTTCATTCTCCTTACATAGCCATATACTACGATAGAAAACTTTTGTTCCATATCAAGAACCCTCACCAAGTGCTCGCCGTCAAAAATCAAGTAATGGATCCTTGTTTGGAACGATGTGAAAAACCTCAAAGCCTTATACTCGAATATTAGATCAAAACTATATGAAGAGAAATGATCCATATCCACTTCTGCACTTATTTAATTTGTTATTCCTAATACCAATTCTATTACCCCTAAATTATTTATGAAAACATTTTCATAAAACATAGCTTAAGTTATAAAACTTATAAAATTGCCTATCATTCCCTAAGGGTATACAAAACTATAATACATACTTTATTTTGAATTTACTTAAGAAACTTAAACACCCGGTTTTTATTCAAAATACTTTTTGAAACGATACCATATATTTTGGAAACTTAAGGACCAAATACTTGGATATTTATTTTCAAAAACATTTGAAATGATATTATATATTTTTTAATCCATAACAAATATATATATATATATATATATATCCCGAGTAACCCCAAAATTATACCAAGGAGCTGGATACTACCAAAAAGTATCATACATTTTCTTCTCAAGAGAAACGTTTAACATCCGAACGTATCTCTTACCCATTTTTAGTTATTTTCGAGCCACTCGTATTATCTAACTTTTAAACACTTCTATCTTTTCAAACACATTTTGAAACAATACAAAATATATTTCCAAATAAATATTTCATCGAAATATCCAATTCTAATTTGTTTTGGATTCGCTCGGATTCGAACTCGTTCCGACCGTACAATGGCAAGGAGAATAATTTACTAAGTGCACAATACTGTTCTCTAAGCAAATAGTCGATCGTCACTTAGAAGATTATTCTGGTCACCACAAAACAAATCGGGACTTGTTCCTCGAACCAAATCCAAAGGAATACACATTTCTATAAAATTCTTTTTCAAAGATAATTATACTTAAATATACTTTTAAGCAAGCTATTTCCAAAATATTGACACACTAGAAATCCTTTTAAGAAATCTATTATTACCCTTTCCTAAAATCATTTATACTCTAAAATTATCTCAAATAAAGCTATTATTTCTTTTTCCACAAATCATTTAGAATAATAATATACACACTTACTCTATGGTAAATCAAATAATACTTTTGGAATCAGATCAAAATTTGTTATATCAAAACAATTATATAGCGAGATTTTAATGGTAGCAATCCCCCACTTACAAACTCAGAAATGAACACAGACGATGTTGCAATCATCATCGGAATTATTTTCCAATGACCGAAGTGAGTTCAGTGCTTATATCCCCTTGAAAATTTGTAGAACAATTTTTATCCAAAGAATATTTTCAAGTACTACTATTAACTTGTCAACCTTGAAAACCCTTTTCCAAAACACCAGGATTTAAATTCTCAGATTCCTTTTGTTTATAAGACACATTTAATAAATCAAATTCTTATTAAATCAACCACTTATATAAATCATTTCTCCAATATTTATTTCAAAAATATTCAAGCTTCCTTTTCAACAAAACAACATTTATTAAATTTAATTTTTATCAAATGAACCTTTATATAAAATCATTTCTAAAAATTCATTCCAAAATATTCAAATTTTCTTTTAAATAGACAACCTTTAGAAATCAAATTTTAACCCAACATTATCAACAAACACCTCATATTCAAACTGTGAAACTTAATTCACAAGGTATTTGTGTTCAATGTTCCAAAAATTCCTATTTATCCAAACCAGGTTTCAAAAAGGATGATTCTAGATAGATTAACTAATAATTCTCAATGCTCGGAAATGGGTGTGTATGACCAATCAAATCCTAGATGATAATGATGGAATATTCTTATTTCTATCACCCAAGCACAACCAAGAATAACTATATTAAATTTTTGAAAAATTTATTCTTTTATATATATATAAAATACTATCTTAGGTAAAATTATTTCATTTACCCAAATTTTTAAATCAATATTGTGTCGGTTCGGTCTTGTCCGAGTGTTTAAGAAATCCCTATCGATAACGTTAGCCAAACGCATCGACCAGAATTCTTAAGCCACTCAACAGATCAAGCAACACAATACAAAATATTTTTATATCACTAATAAATACACACTCTTATATATATATATACACTCAAACTCATTCTAGGGTCTCACTTACCGTATCTTAAATGAGTCAACGCCATCAAAGCCTAGGTGTTCGCTCAACCTGGCTCTGATACCATGTTGTAATGACCCACTTTTCTGTATAGTTTAAGCGACCAATAAACCAAATATGACCTGAATGGAAAGGCAGATAGTTAGGGAAAAGATAGAAAAAAGAAGACAAGAAGAAACTAAACAACACGGAATCTCACAGTGGAACGAATAATCTAAAATATACAACAAACCTTTACACAAAAACAAAAACTGTAATATGTATATGTACAGACATCAATTAGAGTATACTAACCTATTCAGCATGGATTGTTATAACAACCTGTCCTCACAATTTCTAGTAAACACAACCACGAATGCAACAGAAAAATAACCATGTACGTGAATACGTCTCTGAGCCTCTAGCTCGTCTCCTGAAGCTCCAAATCATCCAACTAAACCTAGAAAATATGCTCGGTCTAACCCAAGCATTATAGGAAAACAATGCCCGGGCCAGTCTGGTAAAACCAGCGTGAGAACTTAAATCACAAGGAATTTTATTTATTATAACTTGTAAAATCCTTTAAAATCAAAAGTATATCGTAAGAAAACGCCGCACATAAACACAGACGGTTTTTTACCTTACGATAACCAAAACCTTTTTATAGAAAAATCCAGTGATATTATAATAATGTCTAGAATACAAATACTTATTAATCAAGGCTGAAATTGTTGCATTATTAAATTCCATCATAATATGTATACAATCAAGTCCACACGGCGCTTATTGGAGAATGGATTCCAACAACGGCAAGGTAAGGGACTACCTTCCATACAGTACACCTCAAGATAAAATGTACCAGGGGTCAAACCTGAATTTGGTCTACCCCTGCCAACACAGGACCGGCCTACCATTGAGCTTGGATAGTACCGAATATGTCATCACCTCGGTTGCTTTCCAACCTTAATCGAGAGCCCTCATGCACACCCAAATCCATAATATAATGATCTAGAACGGTGATGACACACCCTAATGGGAGCGACCTACATAGCCCTGCTGCATCTATCATGTTTAAGCCAATCCGGGTTGTGAGGTTTGAGGCTAGAATTACCTTTTATATAGCAATTCCACTTGGAATGCTAACACTACCCTCCAGGCAGCAATATAGTGCCAGCATTCATCCATACAAGTTCATTCTGGGTCTGAACGAAACCGAAGGCACTACCTCAACCGCATCCATTTTGGAATCACCCTCAGGATTAGTAGCAGGTAGCCCTTGCACTTCAAAAGCTCCATCTTCGATTCCATATTCTTTAAGATGTCTTCAGTTCGTAACGCTTGAGTTAGATCGAAGTTTTTTCGGATAACAGATATGATCCCGGTCTCTCGAAACAACTTTTGATAGTTCCCGGTAAACTCAACCCTGGTTCTTTAGGAAATAAACAGACAAAGATAAGAGCGGAGTTCACCTCCTAACCGTAAGTGTACGGATTTCCTTATCATTTATCCTAGAAGAATGAAACGAGTTTATATGTGCAGTATAGCACCACCGACGGCAATTGTACCATATAATTTCCGTGTTTCTCCTAGATATTTCCAGAGTTACGTTTTGGACCAGATTTGATAGTCGGTTATTTAACTATCAAATAAACAAACATTCAAAACAAAGATTACATTTCCCATAGAAATCACTAAGCCTCATTTAAATTAATGTTTCCATTATTTTATAATCACATTTCGAATACTTTGGAAATCACTTCCATATACTAATCTCAACAGGATTAGTATATTCACAGACACTGTATTTAATACTTGGAAAATATAACCATATACTTATCTCAATGCTATAAGTATATTCACAAACCATTCCACTTTTAAAACATGAAAACTCTTTAAAATATATTTTTGAAAGTATCATTCAGTATCAATAATGGATCATAGTTTACACAATGGTTACGTCGCTATCCCAGCGAATCCGTAGTAATATGTAGGCAATCCTTGCTCCACGAATTACGCCATGAAGATCAACTATTTCTTTCCAAATTCCTTTATCTTATAAATATTTCCAAATCAATTTATAAAGCTTCTTTATAAGTCTCTAATCCATTTATAAAACACTCTTAATAAACCTCAAACCCTGTTTATAAAACTCCTTCTTTTCAAATCTTTTAAACTCGTTATTAAATTCTTTTGTAAATAACCAAAGACATTTATAAAACACTTCCCGTATTTAATCCAACTTATTAATAGACTCTTAAGTCAATAAGGTCCTTTTGATAAACCATAAGGTATGTAAAGAACTTTAAATAATAAGTTATTATTTAAATATCCTTTTATATCATTCAATTTAAACCTCATTTAAAATAATAACTTAAAATCTCATTAATAATGTATTAAATTAATTTCAAACACTATTATTATAATAATAAGTTAACTTCAAAACAATATTAGGATAATAATTTATTAACTTTAAAACGTTATTAAAACAATAATTAACTAACTTTAAACTAATATTAATATGATAATTAATAAGCTTATAAATATAATTAAATAACTTAAATCAATATAAATAAATTACTTTAATTAAAATTTAAAGTATATATAATCATTTTAAATAAATAATTAAAACATTTTTAAACCATAACTAAATAACTTTAAAATAAAAATTAAACATTCTTAAACAACATTTAAGAAATAACCTTTAATAATCATATTAATAAAATAATTAACTTAAATCATATTTAAAAAAATCCTTAATTATCTTTAAAACATTATTAAAAAATAATTATTACTTTTTAAAATCTTATCACTAAATAAAAATTCTTAAATTGTCTTTCAAATAAAAATTTAATTTTTTTTTTAAATTTGAGGAGGCTCAACAATCACCCTGATACTTATACAAGCTACCATTTCATTCAAGGTTAACTTTCCAAGTTAATAACTGATATTCACATAATCAGCGATTATATAAATAATGTAACATTTAACATTCATTGGTTACCATATCACTTATTCAAAGTGGCATATCAATTAACGATATATAATTAGATATCCAAAGCTATAAGGTAGTAGAACGGGGATTTGTTCTGCTAATTAAATGTCAAATTATTTTAATTAGTGGAATGGTGTTTTATTCCACTAAATAGATGTCCAATTATCATATTCGATCACGTTTAACTCAACAATAATTTATTTGGCCAAATAAACATCCAAAATTAAGGTATATAAATTTAAACGACGTTATTATATAAAATAACGTAATTTAAATAGTGTCTGTTTTAACATGTCATAAATTTTTACTTATCCAAAGCTATCAATAAGCTATATGACAACGTTATACTCGTTATTACGAATCCATCACAAAAATCCGTCTATCAATCGGATTTCATATGAGCAGGATGTCCCATACTTAAAACTAACACATCAATTATATAATAATTAACATATAAGCAAAGTTGTTTCACCTTAAATGGTTTCGGCCCAATCCCACGTCCTTATGCAACCCGCTACCCAACCCTATAGTGTTATCTTCCTTCTTTCCTTATTTCCAAATGCTTGCCTAAACCCATAAAATCGTGCACGCCGTGCACATGCACACTGCAACCCATTACCCAATCGTCGAACCACCCACGCCAACTGATCCTACTTCTCGATCTCATCACACCGCCACCCTCGACCTTGCCATCACCTGCGCCGATCAAATTCCAATGCAAGCTCCAAAAATTCGAATTTGGTCTAGGTTTTTAAATCTAGTTTGGCCCACCTCCACAGTCGCCTCCAACCATCACCACCTATGTCGTTGTCACCGTCGATGCCTGCGCTTCCTCCATGCCAAGTGCGGTGCAACTCCACGTCGCTTGCTACCTCCATGAACGCAAAGATTGAGTGCCACTAAAACATGATCAAAAACCCTAATTGACCTATTCATGACACTCCAAAGCACTAAACAAAAATCGGCCACGGTCATCACCTATGCCTCGTCCTCGGGCTCTTCCCGACATCTCTGATCATCCCCTCGACCACCGGCTTGCCGAAAATTATTTTTCGAACGAAATTGGGTCATCTCTTTCTCCTCGATGAACCAAGCCGCTAAAAATCATGCAGACAGTTCTAAAAATCCTCAATCGCCGATACAAACCCGACCATATCTTCCGTTCGCAAATCCATGATCGTTGAAGATGATCGTTTTCTCTACCATTTGCTATTATTTAAAGATATCTCTAAAACTACTTGACGAAAACCCATGAAACTATTTTTTAGAATAAACTAGATTCGATTATGAACAACTTTCATTTTGGTGCTAAAGGCTAATATCGAACGGATTTGAGGAATTTGATTTTTGAAGTTGAGGAAAGTTTTGAATTTCTTTGGTTTTTGAAATTAACAGAGGATGCAATCAAAAATGGAGAAGAAGAAGATCATGCCTTCCTAACATACCCATATATACACATGTTTACATGGTCAGATCAAACAAAAATCCATTACCATGTCAAATCAAGGGGACAAGGTAGCTGCTGTGGTGTAAGGGGAACAAGTGAATGACAACTGGTAGAGGAAAAGAAGAACAAGAGGTTGGCTGTATGGAATATGGCAGTGTACTGTGTACCATTTGCTTATGTATATTATTATTGTTTTAAATTTTGAATAGATTAGATTGCGGCATCCTACCATACCATATCACATCCGATTAAGAGCCACGATCAACATAATATGAAATATGACCGCGTACAAAATTGGAACACAATCGCAAAACAAAAATAAAATAGAAGAGTTATTAAATTTTGTGATATCTCAAAATGCTAATGTTTACCATAAAAACACGTCAAATGGAAATTTATTTATTTTCCAAATTAAAAATTATGGAAAATTCTAAAAATTAAATTAAAAATACGTCATAGAAAATCAAGTCCAAATTGGAAACATATAATTTATTATAATTTAATGCAAATCTTAATATTTAAACAAATTAAATATTCAAATTTGAAGACCCAAAAATACAGGTTGTTACAAACCGCTACTCAAACGATACTCCCAAAGGTAGGAGAACATAGGTGATGTGACTCTAGGTAAACACAAGAAACTTTGGCCCAAAGCCAAACTCGGGTAAAACCAAGATTTTCTCCAAGCAAATGCCAAGATAGCTCCAAGCACCATCCTTCATTGACCCAGCACTTCGAATTCATAACTTTAAGCAAACCAATTGTCGACTCTAAGCAAATAGCAGATTTTCTCGGGTCCGACTCCTAGTAACTTACCACTGATCCATCAATACCGGTCCATCCTGCTTTGCTCGTATCTCAGGCATGCATACATAATTCACATGCATAACAAGTAGCTGTAACTTAAAAATGAACCGGATTGATGATGATTGAAGCATCTCCTCCAGTCGAAGCCTATTCATTGAAGCCGTTCAGTGTGCAGAATATCCAAGGAGATTCAATGTACCAATCATATCGGTTTACTCAGGAAAAACCGACACTGGACTACATCTCATGAAATTCAAGTGGCATGTGAATTCCGTCAAAGCGATATGTGCCATCGAATGTAGACGCTTTTTTATATACCTCGAAGGTGTATCGATCATGCGCTTTATGTGATTATCGCCAAAATCCATCTCCTCATTCAATCAACCGGATCAGAAGTTTATCGAGCAGTTTAGAATGCATGCGACTCACACCAAGGATGTGATGTCATTATCCAATTTATTCCAGAGGCTAGGTGAGCCACTCAAAGACTTCCTATAGAGATTTAATGTCATTGTCGTCATCACTAAAGCGAGCAAAATCCCAGCGAGGATATCATACTAATGGCGTTGATGAGGGGAATCGACCCCAGATAGATTTTGGCAGCCAATTAGCTGGAGAGCCTCCGACGACCTTAGATCATTTCTGTTACAAAGTGAATTAGAACCTAAGCAAGGAGGAGGTAGATCAAACTACGAGAAAGAACAATACAAGCCCATTGGCTAAGGACTCGGATTCCAGGAGACGACCCAGAATCTCAAAATTCAACTCATATACTCCCTTGAACGATTCAATCGATAACATCTACTTGAAGACTCACGACTCGGAGCAGTACTGAAAACCAGCCTCGAGAGAGTCCACCAAAGCCCATAGAAAATCCGAGGAATGTTGTATATTCCAACATGCACACAGTCCTAACACCGGCGATTGCAAACACCTCCGAGATGTGATCGGAAAGCTGATTCGGAAAGGAAAGCTTCAACAATATGTGCAAGCCCTGCAGAATGGCGGGCAAGGAACATCTGATGCCTATCAATAAAGAACTCTGATTATAAATTGGACCGCCGACGGTCGACATCCCACTGAAAGGAGCTAGGGGAAATAGCGAGCACACGATGCTGCTTCACTTATCAAAGAGGTTTATTTTGATCTACTTTGAATTATTTCTATTTCAGTTTCAATTGTGTTGTGAACTACGACCAACTTGAACTAAACTACTTCCAAACGTAGCAGGTTACCAAGTACTTAGAGTTGGGCGCCAACCAATCTCCGCAGACCATGATCGAACCTTTGGAGTTTCATCAAGATAAGCGTGATTCGACCGCTCATTAGCTACCATATGACCCTGACTTAAGGCCAAGGACCCAAAATGGAAAAGCTCGACAAGGTTAGGATCCAGCAAAAAGTGAACACGACTGATCGTCTACTCAGCAACTTCCGCGCCTGACTTGGAGACTAAAGAAAGACTTGGAGTGGAAGCAATGCAACCATCCACTCCCCGGCTCATACTTGAAGTTCGCCAAAATACTTTTTCTCTCCCGAAGCTCAGCATGACCGAGGTCCAACTAAAGTGGACGTGATTCGACCGTCCACAAATTAACTCTTGCCCTGAACACAGGAGGCAATTCTAAATCTCGACTTAAAGTAGGCGTGGTTGACTACCTACTCATCAACCACCGCCCTCAACACGTGGACACGACCGTAGCTTGAGGTGGATATGACCCGACCGTCCAATCCAAGCATGGATGTGGTCCGATAATCCATCGCCTACTCCCTTGCTTGAGTTGACAAGAGGAGCTACAACCACCAAGCGGATACGAATCGATCGTCTCACTTGCCAAGTTCTGTCCTTGACGCTGGTGGCAGAATTCCATTCCATGAATGAACGTGATTCGACCATTCATTCGATAACTCTTACCTCGACTTGGCAAATGGAGTATAAATCAAAAACGGGTGTGATTGACCACCCATCAAACAACTCTAAGTCCCCAGAGTGCGGACTGCAGTATAATCATAAATCGGGTGGAGATCGACCGCCCGCGAAACAACTCTATGTCCCTAGAGTATGGACTGGAGTATAAACATAAACTAGGTGGAAACCGATTAACCGCAAGATAACTCTGAGTACCCACAGTGCGGACTAGAGTATAAACATAAACTGGGTGGAAACTAACTGCCCGCAAGATAACTCTGAGTCCCAGAGTGCGGACTGGAGTATAAACATAAATCGGGTGGAGACCGCCCGCGAAACAACTTTAAGTTCCTATTGTGCGGACAGGAGTATAAATGTAAACTAGGTGGAAACCAACTGCCCGCAAGATAACTCTAAGTCCCCAAAGTGCGGACTAGAGTATAAACATAAACTGGGTGGAAACCGGCTGCTCGAAAGATAACTGTGAGTCCCTAGAGTGCGGACTAGAGTATAACATAATCAAGTGGAGACCGACCGCCTGCGAAATAGCTCTAAGTCCCCAGAGTGCGGACTGGAGTATAAACATAAACTGGGTGGAAACCGACTGCCCGCAAGATAACTATGAGTCCCCATAGTGCGGACTAGAGTATAAAAATAAACTGGGTGGAAACCGACTACCCGCAAGATAACTCTGAGTCCCTAGAGTGCAAACTAGAGTATAAACATAAACTGGGTGGAAACCGACTGCCTGTGAGATAACTCTGAGTCCTAAGAGTGTGGATTAGAGTATAAACATAAACTGGGTTGAAACCGACTGCTTGTGAGATAACTCTGAGTCCTAAGAGTGTGGATTAGAGTATAAACATAAACTGGGTGGAAACCGACTGCCCGCGAGATAACTCTGAGTCCCCAAAGTGCAAACTAGAGTATAAACACAAACTGGGTGCGAAACGACCACCCATCAACTGAACCATATCCCCAGAACGTGGATACAAACATGAATGAATAGATGAGTAGATTTTGACCGTTCTCTAATCCACAAACTCTAGCCTGAAACCGACAGGAGGAGTATAAACTCACAACAGAGGGAACTCGACCATCCACGAACTAACTCCATTAACCCAAGACTGGGGACAGGAGTATAAATCAGTAAAAGCTGAATACGACAGCTCACTATAGCTCTGGCTTAGTTTTCTTTATGACTTAAGGCAACGACCACAAGGAGGCCTTAATATAAAACCAATCGGACCGACATTCGAAGTTACGGGCGACCAACTATATCATACCATCAGATCGAATGTAACGACCCGTAATTTTTCCACTTTGAAAATGGGATATTTAATTATTTTAAATATTCAAACGTAGAATTTTCAAACGTAGAATTTTCAATCAAGTTTTATATGATAAATAAGAATGGTAAACTTATCTTTGATATTGAATAAAGATTTTGGATTTCCATTGTAAATTTGACAAAAGTCGGATTTTGATAAAGCAGGATAAATATTCAAGAAATTTGTTTAAAGGATAAATAATTCCTTTTAAACATATATAAAATCAATATCAAACTCATTTGATAATAATAGTAATTTAATTTATAATGGTTTGATAAATATATAAAACCCGTTCTATAAAAGTTGACAAATTTCGTCGCATATCGATAAATCGATGTCGTGTTTTTATAAATGGATTTGGATATTGTATTATATTATTTTATTAGTCAAATATGCTTGTTTTAATTATTTAAATATAATAATAAATTTATTTTGAAGTTTGGTTTACATGAATAAATATTTTAACAAAAACGTCAAAATGGAACCGGAAAACGTTTTGTCGAAAATCAACGTTTTGTTCAAAATAAGTTGCCGCAACGTTATAGCACCTTTGTTAATTGTTTGAAACATATAAATGTATACATTTTAATGCTAATCAAGTTTACTTTTACTAAATAAGATTAGAAAACTTCTAGAAGTCTTTAAGAAAAGTAAGTAAGTTTAAGAAAAGTCAAAAGTAAACGTCAAATCCAAATCACATCAAAATCCAACAAAATAATTACTTTTCTTTACTTAATCTTTAAGTGACTAAGACATAAAGTAAAGATGTGAAATATGATGTTAAGTATTTAAAAAGTGGAGATTACTTTAGGTTGAAGTAAGGTTAGTTTGGTAATTTGGTAAGAGGTTATTTTGGTAAATTTACCACTTCTTTCTTTTTCTATAAATACCCACCTCCTTCTTCACTTTCATTCACATTTCTTCTTCTTATTTTCTCAAGCTCCTTCATCTTATTCTTCTTCTCTTTAATGGCTTCTAATCCATACAAAAATATTAGAAAGAAATAATGTCAAAATATTTACAAAATATTCAAAAGAAATCAATGTTCATTCTCTTCAAATCAAACACCTCTTTTCTCCATATTTTACCTCTTCTTCTTTCGGCCATAACTTCTTCAAAACAGAACCAAAATACAAAATTCTTTTCTAAAATCATGTATTTTTCCAGTGGCTATAGCTTTCGTGTTGATCAATTTGTCTCATTCTAAAAGTAACCATGTCAAAAATCCACTTGTTTCTAGTGCATTCTCTGGCCCAGTTTTTAAGTCAGAGAATAGGCCATTTTGTTTTGATCATAACTTGATCGGAACAGATCCAAATTAAAAAAAATTCTTAAAATCATATAAAATTCCAGTGGCTACAACTTTTATGTTGATTATTTTTTCCAGTTTTGAGGTTTGCTATAACTGAAACTCAATTCTTTGAAGTGCATTTTCGGGCTTCATTTTAGTCAATCCGACAATACCTCTTCTTCATTCTACCATATCTTCATCAAAACTAATCAAAATCAAGTGATTATTTTATTTAAATTCAAGAGAAAAGAATTTGCAACAACTTTTCAATTAACAAGTTTTTCAAATTTTGAGAGTAAGAGACCCAAAAACAAGAGAGAAGATGAGCTATTTTTCGGGTCTAATTTTGAGAATTCAAGGTCAAAGCTCTACCACTTCTTCTCTATACTTTCGGCCCACCTCCATCTCAAGCCTTGGTCGAGCACTTCGAAGGAAGGGAAAGTTGTTTACTAATGTTTAAGTGGAGTAGGAAGTAGTTAGTGAAGCGTGGATCAGTTTGAATGTTGGTAGGAAGTTTATCACTTTGGTTTATGGTGAGAAACTCTATTTAACATCTATATTTATATATATACATGTTTGATATTGTGTTATGACTGCTATGGATGCTTATATATGATTTGATCATCAAGTATTGATTGTTTTATATGATTGTTAAATTGGTCACGTTAATATACGTCGATTAGCACAAAGGAAATCACTTTCCTTTTGAAAATGAAATGGTGTATATTGAATGCATAAACCTTTTGGAAATAGTTTTAAAATGAGTTAGAAATGTTTTATAAACATTTAAATATGTTGAAAGAAATAAAGAAATAAAATCAAGATTTCATCTTGTATATTTTGAAAAATGTTCAATACAATTTTCCAGAAAAATCGCGCTTTTGCAACAAAGTGACCAAAGTTTAAATTGATATTTTAAATGTTTTTAAAATATGAAACAAATCCTAGAAATCTATTAAAATGTATTAAAAGAGATTTAATTTGAAAAGATGGATTTCTAAATGATATAAATGTCGTTTTAAAGAATATAGCTTTTAAAACTCTATTTGCAACACTTTTCGCAACGCTTTTTGCAGCAATTTTTTTTAATAACTTTTGAAATGTAGTTTTAAAATTAACAATTCTATCCTAAATCTTTTGTGAACGATTTTAAAAGAATAATTGAGTAATTTAAAGATGATTTAGAAGTTTTAATAAGAGTTTAAATAAATGGTTAAGAGGAATTCTTTATAACACTTAAACAATAATTGAAGAATATTGAATATAATAACAAATTGAGTATGCGAAAACGACTAGTGCATTTGTCCCGCTTGTGAGAGCTAAATGGTAAAACAAGGTGTGTAACTAAGGTTAGGAATGGAGCAACCAATGCCCTGAACTTACCTGGCATTTGCTTTATCTTTTAGACGAGGGGTGGAACAGATTGAAAGGAAAGCCCGGATGCTCTAAAAGATCATATTTAAAGTTTTTCCCAAGATAAAAGAAAAGATCTTCATGATGTAGGATTACTTGCCACTAGTCCCTGGAGGTGAAATTTACCATATTTAAGGTGGCGGTAGTGCTCTGTTATGAAAATCTTTGATTTGAAAGAATATAATTTGAAGTTAAGAAAGAAATCATTGATTTAGATTTAATGAATGATTTGGGAATATTGTCCCTAAGTTAAAAGTTATAACTTGAATGAAAGAAATCTTTGATTTAGATTTAATAAATGATTTGGGTATATTTTCCCTAAGTTAAAAGTTATAACTTGAATATAGGAAATCTTTGATTATGATTTAATGAATGATTTGGAAAGGTTTTCCTAAGTAAAAGAGAAAATGATTTGGAATTATTTCAGGATTCTAAGAAAGGTTTAAATAAATCAAATGATTTAATAAATGAGGCTTAATGATTCCATATACTCTTGAAAAGAAAATGGAATAAATTAAAGAGAATATATCTGAGAAAGATATTTGATTTAAATAAAAGATGAAGTAGTTGATTGATGATTGATATTCACATATGAACTTAACATCTTTTAAAGCGATGATTGGCTTCGAAGGAACCGGGGTCGGATTTGGGTGATTCCTATCCGAAAACCACTTCGAACTAATTTATGTGGTCGAAGATTGAAGATGTTTGAAGACGGAGACATTGAGATGAATAATAACGAGGGACTATTTGTTGATTAATTGGGGATAAAACCCAATTTACTTTTTGTAGCAGTGTTCTCTTTGTTATGAAAAACCTTAGAAAAACATGGGCTTCTCGCCTAGTAACGACCGAGGAAAGTACCTTCGGTTTCGTTCCAGTCCCAGAACGAACTTGTATGGATGGATGTCTGACAGTGCATTTTCTGAGATTACGTACATTGGTTTTTACAAGCATACATCTGTGGTGGCGGGGAAGGCAACTTCTCTTAGCTTAACACCCTCCTTGAGACGTACGAGCTCAAGGGTTGTGTTTTTGTGGAAGGCAATTAATAGTCAACGGAAATGGCAATGTGGCATTCAAAGAAGATGTGTTATGTGAAAAGGTAATCGTTTACCTCAGGCCTTATCACCCGGAAATGACAGAAACAGGGTAGAAGCAGCAAGGCTAAGTGGGTCGCTCCCAATTAGGAGATGTCATCATCCTTTTAGATTTACTCTACACATGTCTAAGTATATGGTGAATGTATGAATCGGGTACCCGTTAAAGGTCGGTAACGACCGGGGTGATGACATATTCGGTACTATCCAACGTGAGGGGTAGGCCGGTCTTGTGTTGGTTTAGGCGTTCAGTATCTGGACCCTAGGTGCATCCCTCTAGAGGTGTACTGTCAGAAGGTAGTCCCTTACCTTGTTATTTGTATGGAATCCATTCTCCAATACGTGCCTTCGGATTTGTTTGTAGAGCCTAGTTTCCGAAATTTAATAATGGTAACAATTTCGGCTAAGATTAATAAGTCTATTTGCAATGTTTTCAAAGATATGTCATTAGAGATAATATCAAATGTTTTGATATATAAAAGCGATTTAGTTATCATAAGGTAAAAACCCGTCTGTGTTTATGTGTAGGCGTGGTATTATGAGATACTCTTTATTTTCAAAGTATTTTATTTCAAAGGCTGATATATGACACTGTCATTTATATTTGAGTTTCTCACTCTAGTTTATCAAGCCTGATCCAGGTATTTTCAATACTCGAGTCAGATCTGAGTAGTTTCAGGTTTAGTGAAGACGGTTGGAGTTTCCAGAGGAGAGCTGGAGATATTCATCTATGTATGAACGTATTCTATTACCCGCTTTGCTTAGTGAGGTTCGTCCGCTGGTAGTCTGTTTTGTTTGATGTTTGTCAGCAATTGTAAAGACAGATGTTTACAACTATCCAAGCTGAATTTAGGTTAGACTCAGATATATGTATTTCAAAAGCTTTCCGCTGTAAAGATAATTGTTCAATGTTATATATTATTCCATTCGTGTGAGATTCTGTTCTATCTTTATTTTCTTTTTCACCCCTTAAAGATCCGTTTATTCGTGCAATTTGAGTTGGACATGTGTGGTTTATTGCCAGCTCAAAGGGTACGGAAATTCGGGCCTTCACATTTGGTATCAGAGCTGAAGGTTAAGCGAGAACCTTAGCTTTGGTGGGGTAAAGACTCATCAGAGATAGGATTAGTAATATCCTAGGATGAGTAACTCATTATAGTTAGGGTTTGTAACACCCTAGAATGAGTTGAGAGTATTATATACGAGCACGTATTTGTTAATGTTATATATATAAAGGTTTTGTTTTGAAAAAATTGGTAAATGAAATAATTTTACCTAGGATTATATTTTCATTACAAAGTATATATTTTGAAAAGTTATATAGATAGAAATCAAGATTAGTGAAAATTAAATATAAACATCTTGTGATTAGAATTTCACAGTTTGACTGTAAGATGTTTTAAGATAATTAAGATCCTTAATATATATTCCAAAATAAATTAAGAAATGATAATGTTAAGTTACTATCATAAATTGATCAATTGTTTAATTTAAAATTTTAAGTACAAATACCTTGTGAATTCAGTTTCACGATTTGATTATAAGGTGTTTAATAATAAGATTTATTTAAGAAATGAACATATAAGATAAAAATGTATTTAACAAATAGAAAATGATTATGTAAAAGGTAAATGTAAAAGGAATGAGAATTTAAATTCAAGTAATTTAAAAGAATTGTGGAAATTTAAATGAAGATTGATATAAGATGAATTTATAAAAAGAATTTATAAAATAGGTATTGTAAACAAAAGTAATCTCTAAAGGATTTTGAAAATAGTATTATTTCAAATAAAAAGAGGTATTTTATGATAACAAATTCGATTGGCTCGAAATAAACTAAAAATGGGAAGGGGATGTTTTCGGATGATAAACACTTCTCTAAAGTTACTCTTCTTAATCGATCTATATAATTTTCTTAATCTGTTGATAGTACCCAGTTCCTTGGATTATTTTGGAGTTAATCGATCTATATAATTTTCTTAAGTTAAAGAAATAATGTGAATCATTGATTAGTAATCTTCATAAAAGTGTTTAAACCAAAGAAAAATTTGGAATTGCTAATTGATAAGATAAAGTGGGATTCTCGATGATTTTGGACAGTCAAAAATTTCTGAATCACACCAAACACAGAGCTAAAGAATTTATGAAAATTTTTGGTAAAAGATAAACAATCGTGAAATATTTTGAGTATTTGAAATTGGGTAAGTATAATTTATAAATGTGATTATACATAAAAAGGATTTAAAAGTGGAGAAATTTATAATAGCATTAAATTGGAAATAAATTTTGTAATTATGAATTTGAAATGATAGCAACCTACAACAAACTGTAATTCACCCGGATATAAAACCGATCGGGAATTTGGGACATGTATATATACTATTAGGATATAAAAGGTTATTATACAAAAATAGATTTAAGTCATGAACTATTTATACACTTAAGTAAAATAACGACTCTTTAAAAATGTAATTATAACCTGGAAAAAGTTTTACTAATGAATTCTACCATTAATTAAGGATTTGGACTTAAGTTTTTAAAAGTGATGGATTTATGTAGTTGTGTTCATAAGATATAATAAACTTAAGAAATAGTTTTACGGAATGATTCATAAATAATATTAGTATTAAAGAAAATATACTAAAAAAATGAATGTGAAAAATAAAGGATGTGAATAAAGAGAATTTGGTATAACCAAGAAAAACCAATAAGAATAAATACGTAATTTATACGTAAGTCATTTCGTCACACAAATTTTGATCTAATATCCAAGTACGGAACATTGAGGTGTTTACACCGATCCGGAAAAGAATTTATCACTCGATTTCTAGACAGCGAGCATTCATGATGTTTTGTGGTTAGTTACTCGAGTTTTCTATCATAGTTGAGAGCTATGCAAGGAAAGCAAGTGTATCTGATCTAGAAACTTGATCAGAGTTCGCACTAGAGAATCGGGGGATCGATACTAGTTTGGAAATAAAGTTGTGAATTCGAATAGACGATCAAATCAGATATTTTATACGGATGATTTGGGTACATCTTATGGGTTTAAGTTTGTGAAATAATGATTTAGGTAAAAAATTGTGGGTTTAGGTTCAGGGTAATTTCGGGGACGAAATTCTTTTAAGTAGGGTAGAATGTAACGACCTGTAATTTTTCCACCTTGAAAATGGGATATTTACTTATTTTAAATATCCAAACATAGAATTTTCAAACTTAAACAATCATGTTTTATATGATAAATAAGAATGGTAAACTTATCTTTGATATTGATTAAAGATTTTGGATTTCCATTGTAAATTTGACAAAAGTTGGATTCCGATAAAGTAGGATAAATATTCAAGAAATTTCTTTAAAGGATAAATAATTCCTTTTAAATATATATATATATATATATATATAATCGATATCAAACTCATTTGATAATAATAGTAATTTAATTTATAATGGTTTGATAAATATATAAAACTTGTTCTATAAAAGTTGACAAATTTCATCGCATATCAATAAATCGATGTCGTGTTTTTATAAATGGATTTGGAAATTGTTTTATATTATTTTATAAGTCAAATATGCTTGTTTTAATTATTTAAATATAATAAGAAATTTATTTTGAAGTTTGGTTTACATGAATAAATAGTTTAACAAAAACGTCAAAATGTGACCCGAAAACGTTTTGTCGAAAATCAACGTTTTGTTCAAAATAAGTTGTCGCAACGTTATCGTACCTTTGTTAACATGTTTAAAACATATAAATGTACTTATTTTAATGTTAATCAAGTTTACTTTTACTAAATAATATTAGAAAACTTCTAGAAGTCATTAAGAAAAGTAAGTAAGTTTAAGAAAAGTCAAAAGTAAACATTCAATCCAAATCACATCAAAATCCAACAAAATAATTATTTTTCTTTACTTAATCTTTAAGTGACTAAGACATAAAGTAAAGATGTGAAATATGATGTTAAGTATTGAAAAAGTGGAGATTACTTTAGGTTGAAGTAAGGTTAGTTTGGTAATTTGGTAAAAGGTTATTTTGGTAAATTTACCACTTCTTTCTTTTTCTATAAATACCCACCTCCTTCTTCACTTTTATTCACATTTCTTCTTCTTCTTCTTTTCTCAAGCTTCTTCATTTTCTTCTTCTTCTCTTTAATGGCTTCTAAGCCATAGAAAAAAATTAGAAAGAAATAATGTCAAAATATTTACAAAATATTCAAAAGAAATCAATGTTCATTCTCTTCAAATCAAACTCCTCTTTTCTCCATATTTTACCTCTTCTTCTTTCGGCCATAACTTCTTCAAAACAGAACCAAAATACATAATTGGTTTTTCATCTTGACCACTTTGTCTCATTCTAAAAGTAACCATGTCAAAGATCCACTTCTTTCTAGTGCATTCTTTGGCCCAGTTTTTAAGCCAGAGAATAGGCCATTTTGTTTTGATCATAACTTGATCGGAACAGATCCAAATTAGGAAAAATATTTCTTAAAATCATATAAAATTTCAGTGGATAAAACTTTTATGTTTATTATTTTTTCCAGTTTTGAGGTATACTATACCTGATACTCAATTCTTTGAAATGCATTTTCGGACTTCATTTTAGTCAATCCGACAATACCTCTTCTTCATTCTACCATATCTTCCTCAAAACTAATCAAAATCAAGTGATTATTTCATTTAAATTCAAGAGAAAATAATTTTCAACAACTTTTCAGCTAACAAGTTTTTCAAATTTTGAGAGTAAGAGAGCCAAAAACAAGAGAGAAGATGACCTATTTTTCGGGTCTAATTTTGAGAATTCAAGGTCAAAGCTCTACCACTTCTTCTCTATACTTTCGGCCCACCTCCATCTCAAGCCTTGGCCGAGCACTTCAAAGGAAGGGAAAGTTGTTTACTAATGTTTAAGTGGAGTAGGAAGTAGTTAGTGATGCGTGAATTAGTTTGAATGTTGGTAGGAAGTTTATCGCTTTGGTTTATGGTTAGAAAATCTATTTAACATCTATATTTATATATATATATACACACACACATATTTGATATTATGTTATGATTGCTATGGATGCTTATATATGATTTTATCATCAAGTATTGATTGTTTGATATGATTGTTAAATTGTTTTACCAGCTCACGTTAATACACGTCGATAAGCACAAAGGAAATCACTTTTCTTTTGAAAATGAAATGGTGTATATGGAATGCTTAAACCTTTTGGAAATAGTTTTAAAATGATTTATAAATGTTTTATAAACATTTAAATATGATGAAAGAAATAAAGAAAGAAAATAAATATTTCATCTTGTATATTTAGAAATATGTCCAATACAATTTTCCAGAAAAATCGCACTTTTGTAGCAAAGTGACCAAAGTTTAAAATTGATATTTTAAATGTTTTTTAAATATGAAATAAATCATAGAAATCTTTTAAAATATATTAAAAGAGATTTAATTTGAAAATATGGATTCTAAATGATATAAATGTCGTTTTAAAGAATATAGCATTAAAAACTCTATTTGCAACACTTTTCGCAACGCTTTTTGCAGCAATTTTTTAATAACTTTTGAAATGTAGTTTTAAAATTAACAATTCTGTCCTAAATCTTTTGTGAACAATTTTAAAAGAATAATTGAGTAATTTAAAGATGATTTAGAAGTTTTAATAAGAGTTTAAATAAATGGTTAAGAGGAATTGTTTATAACACTTAAACAATAATTGAAGAATATTGAATATAATAACAAATTGAGTATGCGGAAACGACTAGTGCATTTGTCCCGCTTGTGAGAGCTAAATGGTAAAACAAGGTGTGTAACTAATGTTAGGAATGGAGCAACCAATGCCCTAAACTTACCTGGCCTTTGCTTTATCTTTTAGACAAGGGGTGGAACAGATTGAAAGGAAAGTCTGGATGCTCTAAAAGATCATATTTAAAGTTTTTCCAAGATAAAAGAAAAGATCTTCATGATGTAGGATTACTTGCCACGAGTCCCTAGAGGTGAAATTTACCATATCTAAGGTGGAAGTAGTGCTATATTATGAAAATCTTTGATTTGCAAGAATATGATTTTAAGTTAAGAAAGAAATCTTTGATTTAGATTTAATGAATGATTTGAGAATATTGTCCCTAAGTTAAAAGTTATAACTTGAATGAAAGAAATCTTTGATTTAAATTTAATAAATGATTTGGGTAATATTTTCCCTAAGTTAAAAGTTATAACTTGAATATAAGAAATCTTTGATTATGATTTAATGAATGATTTGGAAAGGTTTTCCTAAGTAAAAGAGAAAATGATTTGGAATTATTCCAGGATTTTAAGAAAGGTTTAAATAAATCAAATGATTTAATAAATGAGGCTTAATGATTCCATATACTCTTGAAAAGAAAATGGAATAAATTGAAGAGAATATATCTAAGAAAGATACTTGATTTAAATAAAAGATGAAGTAATTGATTGATGATTGATATCCACATATGAACTTAACATCTTTTAAAGCGATGATTGGCTTCGAAGGAACCGGGGTCGGATTTGGGTGATTCTTATCTGAAAACCACTTCGAACCAATTTACGTATTCGAAGATTGAAGATGTTTGAAGACGGAGATATTGGACGAATAATAACGAGGGACTACTTGTTGATTAATTGGGGATAAAATCCGGATTTACTTTTTGTAGCAGTGGTCTCTTTGTTATGAAAAACCTTAGAAAAACAAGGGCTTCTCGCCTAATAACGACCGAGGAAAGTACCTTCGGTTTCGTTCCAGTCCCAGAACGAACTTGTATGGATGGATGTTTGACAGTGCATTTTCTGAGATTACGTACATTGGTTTTTACAAACATACATCTATGGTGGCGGGGAGGCAACTTCTCTTAGCTTAACACCCTCCTTAAGACGTACGAGCTCAAGGGTTGTATTTTTGTGGAAGGCAATTAGTAGTCAACGGAAATGGCAATGTGGCATTCAAAGAAGATGTGCTATGTGAAAAGGTAATCGTTTACCTCAGGCCTCATCACCCGGAAATGACAGAAACAGGGTAGAAGCAGCAAGGCTAAGTGGGTCGCTCCAAATTAGGAGATGTCATCATCATTCTAGATTTACTCTACACATGTCTAAGTATGCGGTGAATGTATGAATCGGGTACCCATTAAAGGTCGGTAACGACCGGGATGATGACATATTCGGTACTATCCAGCGTGAGGGGTAGGCCAGTCTTGTGTTGGTGTAGGTGTTCAGTATCTGGACCCTAGGTGCATCCCTCTAGAGGTGTACTGTCACAAGGTAGTCCCTTACCTTGTCATTTGTATGGAATCCATTCTCCAGTAAATGCCTTCGGATTTGTTTGTAGAGCCTAGTATTCGGAATTTAATAATGGTAACAATTTCGGCTAAGATTAATAAGTTTATTTGCAATGTTTTCAAAGATATATCATTAGAGATAATATCAAATGTTTTGATATATAAAAGCGATTTAGTTATCATAAGGTAAAAACCCGTCCGTGTTTATGTGTGGGCATGATCTTATGAGATACTCTTTCTTTTCAAAGGATTTTATTTCAAAGGCAGATATATGACACTGTCGTTTATATTTGAGTTTCTCACGCTGGTTTATCAAGCCTGATCCGGGTATTTTCAATACTCGGGTCAGATCCGAGTAGTTTTAGGTTTAGTGAAGACGGTTGGAGTTTTCAGAGGAGAGCTGGAGATATTCATCTATGTATGAACGTATTCTATTACCCGCTTTGCTTAGTGAGGTTCGTCCTTGTCTGTTTTGTTTGATGTTTGTCAGCAATTGTAAGGACAGATGTTTACAACTGTCCAAGCTGAATTTAGGTTAGACTTTGATATATGTATTTCAAAAGTTTTCCGCTGTAAAGATAATTGTTCAATGTTATATATTATTCCATTCGTGTGAGATTATGTTCTGTCTTTATTTTCTTTTTCGCTCCTTAAACATCCGTTTATTCGTGCAATTTGAGTTGGACATGTGTGATTTATTGTCGGCTCAAACAGTATGGAAACACAGGCCTTCACATCGAAGGTCAATATCGATCTACACCAACCATAGATGGATGTGACCCGAATGTCCATCGAATAACTCAGATCACCAGAGCATGGATAAGAGAACAAACCATGAATGAGTTTGACTTGATCATTAATTCTCTAGCACCCTCCTTCGATCCGTCAGGAGGAGTATGAAACCGGATGAGCGTGACCCGACTTCACCTGAGCCAACTCTATCCCTAAATCTGGCCAGAGAATATGAATCAAAATAAACGCGACTGACCATTCATCTCTGAATGAATGTGACACGATCGTTCATTCGTTGAGTCTTACCATAGTCTGACTAGAAGATCAATACGAAATGGAAGTGGCTCGACCGTCCGCATACTGATCCTTGCCCTTGTTCCAGTAGGGAGAGCCTCAATCGTCGATTGGACATGACTTGCCTTCCTACTTATCAACGTATGCCTCAGACTTGGGGGCACGAGCGAGAAATAAGATGAATGTGAACCGACCATTCATCAATCAACTCTAAGTCTTTGGAGATTATTGGGAGTATAAACATGACTAGGACAAGACTCGACCGTCCATGCGGTACATTTATCAACCTGAGATCGGGGGTGGAAATGCGATCATCCAAAGACTGACTACAATAGCTCAATATTGTGATTTATACTTGGTGTTTACAACGACCCGAGGCTACAACCGAAAGGGTGCCTAGGGATAAAATCATCGAACCAATGCCCAAGCTTATGGGAAACTGATCATCACTCCAAACTGCACGACTAGTAATGGATCATGAATACGTTGAATAGAAAGTGCTTTACTCGAATTGTGGTGACCCTCACACTATAACACATAGTTTTTTTTTAAGAGGCCTTCACCACTAAACCCCAATTCTTTTTATATTTGAATATTTATATATAATTTCCAAATATTTTTCCCAAGACCCTGGTTTTACCAATATAATCATATCAGTGTACAAACAAACTAAGTCAATTGTATATTTGATGATATACAATTGTTTCTTTATTATTATTATATTTTTTTTATCAGAGGGAATTTAAATCAAAAAGAAATTAAAATACCATACAAGCTATTGACATAGCCACTTATTTCTTTTCTAAGTCTTATTCTACTGCCATAGGTGCTCTTTGACAAATTCTAACACTTATATATATTTATCTTGCCTAGATAATTCTATTTATCTCTAAAATAACCTTTACTTGATCTCATGATAGTTATCAAAGTTGATAATAATTAATAACAATAAGTTGGATCGGCTAAAATCGATAAATTTTGGAAATTTACTCGAAAATAGACAAATTAGGCCAAATCAGCAATTCAGACATCTAAATTTTTAGGACAGACGTCTAAATTGGATCTTAGACGTCTAAATTTTTATGACAGACGTCTCAGAGTGTCTAAAATTGAAACAGAGAGTAGAAAACATTTTGAACTAAGTTCAGACGTCTAAATTTTTATTAACAGACGTCTAAATTCAATCTCAGACGTCTAAATTATTATGACAGACGTCTCAGAGTGTCTAGATTTTAAACAGAGAGTAGAAAACATTTTGAACTAAGTTCAGACGTCTAAATTTTTATTAACAGACGTCTAAATTCAATCTCAGACGTCTAAATTATTATGACAGACGTCTCAGAGTGTCTAGATTTTAAACAGAGAGTGGAAAACATTTTGAACTAAGTTCAGACGTCTAAATTTTTATTAACAGACGTCTAAATTCAATCTCAGACGTCTAAATTATTATGACAGACGTCTCAGAGTGTCTAGATTTTAAACAGAGAGTAGAGAACATTTTGAACTAAGTTCAGACGTCTAAATTTTTATTAACAGACGTCTAAATTCAATCTCAGACGTCTAAATTATTATGACAGACGTCTCATTTGATCTTAGACGTCTAAAATTGTTGATAAGTTTTCTCAGAGGTTAAACTTGAATACTCAATTACTTATAAATTTCCAGAATTCGTGCATATGCAAGTATCACTTACCTGCCACGCACAAATTCATCTCACTTGAATATTCTACTAAATTCTCGAGTGTTCATTAAAAATCAATCCCCTTAGCTTATTAATTTCCATAAGGCAAAACATAAGCAATGAAAATCAGAGTTCAAATATATATGTATCCATATCAAATGTATATGACATGTCTAACCCCTTATTTTCTCCAAATCAAACATTCATAAAATAAATTTAGTAGTTATCAAAAACATCATCAATGATCACTCATAACAGGTTTTGATTAAGTACATATCTTCAACTCAAAATACTTAAAAGTTTCCTAAAAGTAACTTCAAATGAAGAAAATAAAATGTGCCTAGTGATTTCATTACAATGCATCTGCAAATTTTAAAAACAAGTCTCTCTTTTATTTATACTAGCAGCCAATGCCTTCTCTACTCATCAAGCCAACTTCAATTTCCTGCAAGCAAATCATTTAGCTGCCCCAAAGAATTTTTGAGACATCCAGATGATTGCAAGGGCAACCAAAAGGGTCAGTTTTCACTGGTATGAGCATTTATCAATTTTGTATACATATTCATGATTTTAAAACATAATCTTGCAGTGCCTTCCTAGTTTAACAGATGTTTATACTTAGCATGTTTTGGTTCATACAAGGTAATACAAAAACACATTCATCTATTCAAACAAATACACAGCAAACAGTAAAGATAAGCATATGTATAATTCTTGATTTATTCTCCCCAAATCTAGATAAATAAACCCAAGTTTCATACTCTAAATTTTCACCCAGCAACTAATCAATGAACAAGTTTAACTTGATTAATTTAACACCATATCTGGATATTTATAACCCAGATTTTTAAACCCCTGTCCCCATTTATTTTATGGTCTTTAACTCCTTGTCAATTGAATACTATGTATGCATTGTGAAGGAAACTCCCAGGTTGTTTAAATTATTCCAACACACAAAGGCCTCAGGGTGCAGTTGCACCATGCATATACTTGCTTCCACCTGAAGTAAGCAAATCATTGACTAACTCCCAAGTGACCAATTTAGTTTTTCTTTCATTCATATTTCAGAAAGATATAACTGCTTGTATATTTTTCTGATTCAACCCCATGTTCCTCTGTTTAATCTATATTCATGTTTTATGATACTAAGATAGAACAAGAATGCTCCAATCATGTTAGCACCAAAAACCCACTTACAGATTAATACTCCAAACAAACAAAAAAAAATGCACAAACAAACATCCATATCACCCATAACAAAATTAATTCAGAGATTTGAATGTCTCATAATATTTTAGGCTTCCTGCAATAGGACTTAATGCCATTGCATACAAAGGATAAGTACTCACATTATGTTTTTCCTTTCACTGCTTTAATCTTTTGAACAGCAAATCCCCCAAAGCCCCAAGCTAGTGTTTCTCCTAGTTTATTTTTATCTTTGTTTTTGATCCCGAGAGAATGATGGTTTTGGCCATGTGCAGTTATTTATAAATCCATTCTAGGGTTTAAGAAAATGGGTAATTCTCCTAATACCCTTACCTGTTCATGCATACATCTCATTCCTGTGTGGTCCTAAATGGGAAATGTACACATCAGGTTACTTTAATTGGTTATTTTGGGAGTTGGACATTTTAAACACTGCATGTTATTTTCATGTTTCTATTTTGTTCATGCCATATGCATGTGATCCTTTATTCATTTCTTTTTATAAGTTTGGAGAATCTGAAAATCTCCTTTGTACACTTAAATTAAAAATCACATATACTATGCTAATTTTTTTCTGGCACAATTATAAGACTTATAAACCTTTTTATTAAACTTCATTTTATTTTACCTATATATATAAAATAGAAAATGCCCCATATATATATTAAATGTATATATTTTTATTTTATTTTATTTTAGGGTCATTACACGAATATACAAGCAGATTCAAACTCAAAGCAAGAGCCAGCTATGTAGTTGCACGCAACACGGGGCTGAACCCTACTCGGCATTTGATTCAACATGCTTCTAAGCCTGATCTTCGACTATTTGCAGATAATTTCTCAAAGGATTTAGATCCCTTCACTATCAAACTCAATAACTCATGACAAGACTCTGAGATTCGACTGGAGTAACCGTCATCATTGACCATCCCAACCAGATTTCACGTTGATTGTTACATGAAATAGTTATGTTTGAAATCAAGGAATCCAAGGCTACACCCACAAAGTTGGCAATCGACATTACAGTCAGTCATGGCGACCCATTACGGGTACTAAAGATTGAATCACAGCTCAGTGCAACGATGATGAAGGAATTAGCTGGTTTTCTCCGAATGAATCTTGATGTGTTTGCTTGGACCCATTCTAACATGCGTGTGATTTCATCGACTATCACGAGCCATGCATTGAATATCGACCCGAGACATGTCCCAGTGAAACAAAAGCAACATGGCATGGATCTAAAGGGATTTGCTGCACTTAAAGAGGAGGTGGATAATCTCAAAAACAATAGGTTTACCCATGACGCCCTCAACCCGAAATGGGTATCCAATCCAGTTCTTGATAGAAAAGCTAATGGAAAGTAGCAGACATGCATCGACTACTCCTACCTGAACAAATCATGCCTGAAATATAGCTTTCCCCTTTCGAGGATCGACCAGCTGGTAGACTCAGTCACTGGATATGGACTGCTTTCACTTATGGATGTGTACTTCGGATACAACCAGATCCTGATGCACGTCCTTTACCAGGAGCACACCAACTTCATTACCGATCTAAGGCTATATCATTATGTTGTGATGTCATTGAACTAAATAATGCTGAAGCTACTTACTAGAGACTGGTCAACAAGATGTTCAAAGATCGGATCGGGCGACCGATGAAAGTATATATGGATGATATGCTTGTGAAGTCACGACGATCAAATAACCACATCGATGACTTAGCGGAGATGTTCAGTTTTATCCAAAGATATGGAATGAAACTCAGTCCCTTGATTTGCTCTTTGGGTGTTGCATCAAGGAAGTTCCTGGTTTTAATGTTCAACTCTCGCAGAATCGAAGCCAACCCTAAGAAGATTCAGGCAATCAAAGACATCTAGGTACCGAAGACAATCAAGCAGTATAGAGTCTAAATGGGAAGTTCATCGCCCTATGTCGATTAATCTCCAGGGCCATCGACAAGTATACTCTCTTCTTCAACCTAATCGGGAGATGGAAAAGGAATTTCAAATGGACATAGGATTGCAAAGACGCATTCCAAGGTTTGGTGAACTACTTAAAGAGACCTTCCATCTTGTCAAAGCCGGTGGATCATAAAGATTTATACATCAATTTAGCCATGTTGGTAGACGCCATAAGCACCACAATGCTATGCGAAGAGAACCGGATCCAAAGACCAATATATTATATAACCCAGCGATTGATAGGTACTAAGAGAAAAATAACTGAAGCTACAAAAGCTCGCATAATGCCTGTTGATTTCATCACGAAAGCTTTGCTCTTACTTTTAGGCTCACCCCATTAACGTCTATGCCAACCATCCGTTACGACAGGTCATACAATGACCTGAGACATTTGGAAGAGTACTCAAATGGAATATCGAACTAATCCAATTCGATATCACTTATCTCTTTCAGAGAGCTATCCAGGGACTGACATTAGTGGACTTCATAGCTGAATTCACTGCGCCAGACGACTCTCCAGAGAGAGTAGTGGAGAACTGACCAACCGATGGAAAATGTACATGAATGAAGCATTCAACGATCAATGATCTAGCCCCAGAGTCGTGTTAGTGATTCCTGAGGAATGATCGATCTTCTATGCCCTAAAACTCGACTTCCCTGCAACAAATAACAAAATCGAATATGAAGCTCTGATTGCTGGGCTCAAGCTTGCTAGAAAACTGGAGTGAAAACTTTACAATTCTTTTGTGATTCCCGGTTACTGGTGTGCCAAGTTAGGGAGATTATCAGGCTAGGGGGCAGCAACTTGCTCCTTGTCTCGGCTGGGTCCAAGAGCTACTGGTCGAATTCGAGTATTACACCATTACACACATCCTCAGAGAACAAAATGAAAAAGCCGAGTCATTGGCTAAGCTGGCTAGTTCTGGGGATGGGCAGTAAATAGACTTATCCCGGTTGAAGTACTTAACATTCCAAGCATTGATAGATGGAGATCGACAAGATCTTGGAGACGAGCTAGAAAAGGAGTCATGGATGACTCCTATCAAAGACTATCTACAATGGGGAATTCTTCTAGAACGGAGGAATAAAAAATGACAGATCCTCCTCAAAGCTTCACGCTGCATCATCTAAGAAGGAGTCATGTATAGAAAGGGCTTTCTCCATTCCCCTACTTCGGTGTACCACCCATGACGAAATCAAACGAGTCTTGAGAGAAGTCCATGAAGAAGAATGCGACGATCACACCAGGGGGCAAACCTTGACAAAGAAAATACTCCGCTATGGGTATTACTGGCCAACTGTCAATCGAGATGCAGCTGATCACGCTAGATAATGTGACGAGTGCAGATGTTTGCAAAAATTCTGAGAGCCCCGCCGACGGAAATTACTCAAACGGCCAGTCCATAGCCGTCTTCCACTTGGGGTATTGACATCATCAGCTTCTTGTAGATTCTAATGGTGGAGCGAAATACACCATCGTAGCAGTTGATTACTTCACCAAATGGGCTGAAGTAGAACTTTTAACCTCATTCATGACGAAGAAAACAACCAACTTCATTATTTGGAAAATCATCTATCGTTTTGGCCTTCCACGAACCATTACAACTGATAATGGAACACAATTCGATAGCACTGAATTTAAAGACTTCTACCATCGGCATCATACTGAAAAGAGATTTGCGGTAGCTGCTCGCCCTCGAGCAAATGGACAGGTTGAAGCTGTGAACAAAATCATAAAGTACATTCTGAAAAACGTTTGGAAAAGGCTAGAGGCAAGTGGGTGGATGAACGCCCGACAGCATTATGGGCTTACAAAACCACTTACAAGTCTGTGATTGGCCATGCAACATTTTCCTTTGCTTATGGCTTCGAGGCTGTCATTCCTATAGAACTTGAAGTCCCCTCTCATCAAATGACTCATTACAACCCCTATTTCATTATAAAATAATATATAAAAAAGGAATTGCAATCTAATTGCAATTAAACTAGAAGGAATTGGTGATGACTCGTGAGCATACAAACGCACCCGGGAGCCAATGACAAGAACGTGTACCTGAACGTACAAATGTATATTCAAAAAATTCGACTTCTTGAAATCGATAGAAATTGAATTTTCACCTAGAATTATTAAAGAAAAGACTGGATCAAATAGCATAAGCTTACTAGCCTTATAGAACCAGACATAGATAGCAACTAATGGAATACAACCCAGAATTTATACTATTGGAAATCGACCAAGCGTCATGATGATCAAAGAGAGATACAACACTTTGGGAAGATAATTCAACGGAAGGATGGCGACTATTTAGGAAAGTGGATAGATTTCTTTCCGGCGACTCTAACTTGCTTCGATTTAAAGCACATCATGTACGCAACAAGACATACTTTGGAGGGCAAGTGTTATCCGGTCTTTTGGCCCAGCTATATTTAGACTGACTAGACAAGTTAGACTAGACGATCATCGAGAAAGACAACCCAAAGAGATGATTATTAGGCTCAGAGATCAAGCACAGGCAATAATATGAAGCCATGATCAGCCGAGGCCAAGAGATAGACTCTCCGGAATATTATAAATATGGACTAATGCCTCTCCTAGGCGGGGGATCAATGCCTATTCCTTTCCCTAGAGGGTCGGTACATATCCTCAATTTTTTTCCCAAACTTGGTAAGATCGATAGAGTGACAAGGAAGGTCCCATGATGCTACATTTCAAGTTTCAAGTCATTTGGAGTTCGTATTTTCAAGTTATGGGCAAATTACTTCACATATTAAAAGGGAACGGTATAAAAGGGATCATCCATATTCAGCTTTAACTACATATTGCAACAATAATCGGTCAATAACTCAAAATCTACATATGCTATCAACGTGAAACTTGGATTTTAAGCTAATTAGGACGTGTGGAATACCCTATAGGGATCGCATGGCATTTGGAGCGAGCTGGAGGGATTGGTACCTATCCCTCTAGAGGGATCGGTAGAAATCAGAATTCAAGAAACACTAATTCACGGAAAATGTGATATCTCACAAACCGTACGTCGTAATTGAATGAAATGTGTGGAGCAAGTAGCTAACATCATTGGGCATCCCTCATAGGGATCGCAGCCCATTTGGATGCATTAATAGGGATCGGTACCGATCCCTATTATGGGCCCCGATGGGCCTGTAAATTTTTGGGTAGCCTCGTCTTGGTCTCCCGGACCTTCTGCCAAAATTTCAGTCCGATCTGTGCACCTCTTCCCCTATAAATACAGAAGGCATGGCATCAGAAAAGGGATCCTGCTTTCTCTGCCAAGGCTCTGCCATTTTTATATTTCACTATTATACTAATGGATCCCAGCTGATCTAAATATTCTTATAATCATAATCAAGTGGAAGATCAATAAAAATATGAAGTGGGCGTAAACCAGATTGCCGAACCATTATAAAAATCTGTGTGTTCCTTTATGATTTTTTCTTTATTTAATTTCATTCTTCATTTAATCTCTACCAGATTCTATTGGGTGTTGATGCCCATTTTTGGCGTCAACACCTTTTTAATCAATTTATAAAACAATCCATTATAACGTAAGTGTTATAATCCAAAAACGGTTTTTCTTTTACAAATACTAAGCTTCCTTTTTAAACCTTCTAAATATACTAAAATACCTTTAAAAAGATATATATATATATATATAAAAATACATATATGTTTGCACCAAAAATGGTCACAAACACCCAATCGCAGATGAAAGCACTACTTCGCAGTCACAGATCACAAATAGAATATATAAAGAGGATATAAATATGAAGAACAACAAAAATTAAAAAGAAAGTAGTAAAAAGACGAGATTTATAGTGGTTCGGCTGCCTTTGGCCTACGTCCACTCCAGAAATTTCCTTTTTATTGCTAGAGAATTGATTACAATTACAATCCAGAGTTTTTGAAACAATAATGGCAGAGTAGCCTTTAGGTAGAAAATGAAGGGAAACAGAATGAGAATCCCTTTTCTGAAGCCCCGCCTACCGTACTTATAGGCAAAACCTTGGTTACTGGGCTTCCTAAGTGATACGGGCCCATCAAAACCATAGTCAAACCCATGTCACTCACCTTTGCCGACCTCGAGTAGTATATATGCTGACCTGAAATTGTCTCGAGGATGACCCGAAGCAGATCCATCACTGACCCGAAGCAAGTTTGCATGTGACCCGGAGTAAAATGATGCCGACCCAAGAATCCTATGTCGACCCTATTTTCCCATAGCCGACCCGAAGAAACCTACTCCCTGACCCGAAGCATGCCGATCCCTTATATTATGTCGATCCCATTATGATGTCGACCCCAGAGTGAAATGCCGACCTGACTCAATGCCGACCCGGGGAGTGACCAACACCGACCCGAAGCACTCCAATTATGCCGACCTCTCCCCAAGTTGCCGACCCCTTTACTTGCCGACCCGAAGCATGATTAATGCCGACCCGAGGCATGTTGGTTGCCGACCCGAAGTTAACACCAACCCCAGGCAAACATGTTGATCCCTCATTGACCCAAAGTTTTCCCTTGCCTGACTCGAAGTGACCAGGGTAAAAACCCAAAGTAAATCCCAATGTGACTCGAAGCAAACTTCAAGCAACCCGAATCAACTTGACTTTTGTCGAAACCCATATTTCAAGTATCCCGTGCTTTTTTTCTATCGACTATGCTGAATCCCGGCCTCATAATCATGTTTATCATCCGTGATTGATCGTCTATCCGTCCATTCGAATCAAACCCATAGTATTCTGGCCTTGACAATCGTGCAGTCGATTGGGTTAAATCCGCATGTATGCTGCCTTGCCAAAAGGCGGGTTAACACTTTACCCCCCAAAACATATCTTGCGATAGGATGGTGTATTTTATATTGCCATAAGTCCAAAATCCAAAGTCCATAATCCATTTATCGCCATATCATCCAACCTTAAATCCAATCCATTGCCAAACCAGTTCCTTGATCTCTCCGGATCATCAACAAAATCCATGACTGTTCTGAGTCAATGTCCAATTCCAAATTCATTCCAAATCCATTAACCGAATCCACGATCTCTCTGGATCGTTTTATCCAAGTGCGGGACCTCTCTGGGTCCTATAATCCAAACCCAGGACCTCGTCTGGTCCAAATCCAAAGCCGGGACCCCGCCGGGTCCATATCTAAAGCCGGGACCTCTTTGGGTCCAAATTCAAATCTATAGACCTCGCCGGTCATTTTATCCTACACCGGCCTCAACTTTCCGGTCGAGGGCTTATCCATGGTTTTTCTTCTCCGGCCTCGACTCTCTGGTCAAGGACTTAATCCATGGGGTATCTTTCTACGGCCTCGACTCTCCGGTCGAGGACTTATATTCTCCGGCCTCGACTCTCCGGTCGAGGAATTTATATTCTCCGGACTCGACTCTCCGGTCGAGGACTTTTTATTCTCAAGCCTGGACTCTCCGATCGAGGACTTTTTATTCTGTGTTCGAGTCCATTCCTTCGTTCTCCGGTGAAGGGACTCGTAACTCGTGGTTACCGCCCCATCTCTCCGATCGGGACCGTAATCGCATGATCTGTATTATCTATTACATTAACCCAAATCCAATCATCATAGAGTTCAATTTATAAAATAAAATTCCATACAAACAAGAAAACTAAATAGTCAAAGTACCAAGAAAGAAACTAGAGTTCACAGAAAACAGAAAAAACAAGATTTCATAAACCCGAGCATCACGGTATATCATCATCTCAGAGCATACCTAGGGACCGTCCTCGATCCCGTACATGTGTATGTGATGTAGCCGCCTTACTTCGGGGTTTATTACTTATTCCATGTCATAAATCCAATCAGCTGATAATAAGCTTACGACGATGCCTAGATCCAGTGCCATCTTCATCTGTGTTGGGCAGTGGCTGCTCCTGTTCTACTGCCACAGCTCGATTCCTTATGTATCGTTGCAAATGACCATTCCTAACATGCTCCTCAACGATATCCTTCAAATGCCTGCAGTCGTTCGTGTTGTGCCCATCCAACTCATGGAATAGGAAATGCTTTCCCGATGCTCGCTCGTAGTGGGTTCTCTTTTTGCCGGCCTTCGATACTGGAGGCGTTCTCGAGTATCCAAATAAATCCTTTCCAGAGTTTCAGTCAAACCCGTGTAAGAAGAGAATTTTGATTCCCTCCGTTTCCTTTTCGATGTGTTACAACTATCATTCATTTTCCTTTTGCCTCTATCGTCCTTATTTGAATCCTCCCTAGGTGGACCTCCACCTTTTACCGCATAAAATTCAGCCTCTCTCCCCTCTCTTTCAGCCTTCGCATCTTCCTATCATAGAAACCTTTCCGCTTCATGGTAAAAATCCCTAAGATCCATCGATGGATCCCGCTCCAATGATATCTTGAAATCCGAATTATCCGCAATTCCTTAGACTACCGCCATTAAAACCATCGACGGATCAGGTCGATTCACCGAAGCCACTGCCGCATTGAATTTGGTTAAGAGATCCCTAATTGATTCTCCTTTCCACTGTTTCATCGATATTAAAGTCATCACATTCTTGGGTCTCACGATGTGGACCTGAAATTGCCTCATAAACCTCTCAATCAACTCCGTCCAAGTGCCAATAGAGCCGCTTTCCAGTTGTCTGAACCATGGTGCTGCTATATCCGTTAAATAAAAAGGGAAGCATCGTGCCATGACCTCCTCTGATGCCCCTAGTACTTCCATGTGCCTCATATACCTTGTCAAGTGAACAGTAGGATCCATTCTCCCATCATACATCTCCAACGATGGTAGTTTGAAATCCGATGGATTCCTAGCTTGCCTAATCGTAGTAGCGAAAGGGCTCCTATTCACATCCTCCAAATCTCTATTCACCAATCCTCCCCTCATAGCCCATCTGATCATGTCCGCTAACTTGTCGTTATCATCAAGTGGTGGCCTCTGCCCGCTGCCACCAAATTGCCCCTCGAGTTCGTGAGGGAATCCTGAAATCTGCTCTTTTGGACAAGCATTCAATTCCCTATTAACGTCAAATTACACAGCACCAGCTGGTATCCTTCCTGGAATTAAGCCAACATGACTCGCGGGCATGCCCCCTAGTTCAGGGGTCGTTCCCGATGGCCCCACTCTATCCTGTATTCCGGTTGTTCCGTTTCCTCGGTCCTGATCCTGGATTGCCTTTATTACTGCTGCTCCAACTTCGTGATCCTCATTTCCAACATTCCCTGCAACTCCATTCCCTTGACTTTGCACTCCAGCTTGTCCAACCCGTCGAAGTAGGTTTTGTATCACGTCCTCTTGTCTTTTTAGCATCGCTTCCATCTCGTCTCTAGTAATATAGATTGAGGCTTGATTAGCTCCTGAGGAAGCCTCCTGACTTCCTTCATGTTGACTCCTCTCCGTTCTCTGTCTCCTTGTTGATTGCTTAGCCATTGCTTCCTAGAATCCGAGCTACTAGGCCTTTAAATCCAAATCCAAGCTTCCAAATCCCTGAGTGCTAGCTTTCTCAGTAAAAGCACCAAAATGTTTGCGCCAAAAATGGTCACAAACACCCAATCGCAGATGAAAGCACCAATTCGCAGTCATAGATCACATATAGAATATATGAAGAGGATATAAATATTAAGAACAACAAAAATTAAAAAGAAAGCAGTAAATGGACGAGATTTATAGTGGTTCGGTTGACTCTGGCCTACGTCCACTCCAGAAATTTCCTTTTTATTGCTAGAGAATTGATTACAATTACAATTCTAAGTTTTTGAAACAATAATGGTAGAGTAGCCTTTAAGTAGAAGATGAAGGGAAACAGAATGAGAATCCCTTTTCTGAAGCCCCGCCTGTTGTATTTATAGACAAAACCCTTGTTACTTGCCTTCCCGAGTGATACTGGCCCACCAAAACCATAGTCAAACCCATGTCACTCACCCCTGCCGACCTCGAGTAGTATATATGCCAACCTGAAATTGTCTTAAAAATGACCCGAAGCAGATCCATCACTAACCCGAAGCAAGTTTGCATGTGACCCGAAGTAAAATGATGCCGACTTGAGAATCCTATGCCGATCCCATTTTCCCATAGCCGACCCAAAGAAACCTACTCCCTAACCCGAAGCATGTCGATCCCTTATATTATGCCGATCCCATTATGATGCCGACCCCAGAGTGAAATGTCGACTTGACTCGATGCCGACCCGGGGAGTGACCAACACCGACCTGAAGCACTCCAATTGTGCCGACTTCTCCCCAAGTTGCTGACCCCTTTTCCTGCCGACTCGAAGCATGATTAATGCCGACCCGAGCGGGTTGTCGACTAGAAGTTAACACCGACCCCAGGCAAACATGTTGATCCCTCATTAACCTGAAGTTTTCCCTTGCCTGACTCGAAGTGACTAGGGTGAAAACCCGAAGTAAATCCCAATGTGACTTGAAGCAAACTTTAAGCAACCCGAATCAACTCGACTTTTGTCGAAACCCATATTTCAAGTATCCCGCGCTTTTTGTCCATCGACTATGCTGAATCCCGGCCTCATAATTATGTTTATCATCCATGATTGATCGTCTATCCATCCAGTCGAATCAAACCCATAGTATTCCAGCCTCGACAATCATGCAACCGATTGGGTTAAATCTGCCTGTATGCTGCCTTGCCAAAAGACGGGTAAACAACATACACACATACATATACTAATTTATTTATAAAACTAAGATATTTAATAAAACACTATAAACCATTTGTAAAATATTAAAAGCCTTTTACTTCTTAAATAAAATCTTTAACAATTTTCTAAAACTATACATACTAAAAATATACTTCTATAATACTTATACATATTTTTAAAACATTATTTAAAAAACTACTTAAAACATGTTTTATAATTTTAAACCATCACTTTATAAATCCATAAATGGTTTTCAGTAATGTATTTAAACCTTGTTATTTTCCGATAATAAGTACACTTGCAGTACTTATTATAAATACTAAAAAGACATAGGATGTCTTTCAAAGTTAACTTTAAAATCGTCGAACATGGTAATTTCAAAGTGCATCGGTCATGACCTTTTCGCTTCTAATATTTACAACTTCCATTTCCAATTTCCACAAATGTCCAAACCAATTACTCTATGCCAAACACAGCAACGTGTGTAGTTTAATATATATATATACATACATACATACATATATATTTCCATAATTTATCACAGTTTATCTAATTTAACATATGTCAAATATTTGGGATATCAAAGCACGTCTTTAAATGACTATATCACTTCAAACATTTATAATGCACTATCAAACAGTAAACAAGTAGTTGGGCCATGATACATGTTTTATAGAGTAAAAAGGGAGATTATACTGCATAATAATGTTGTCACTTATTTTACAAAACAAGGTGTGGTCTAATAGTATGCATTATTCATTATACTATTTATATTTTAATACAACAATAATTATATACACAGTAATTGTATGAGTAAATTCACCCAAGCCTAAATCATTCTCAGACGTAGATAATCCCAATATGAATTCAACGGCGAAAATGCCTCCTCGAATGAATCTCGTATGAACAAGATATGATTTATATAAGAATATTGAATTAATAACTTAATTAACTAATTAATACACTAACCCCCTTATTACCTTAATCCATCATCTCCCTCCTTTCTCTAATTCAAATGGACATGAACAAGACAGTGCAAAACCCTCGGCTATGCATCCTCCTTCCTCCATCACTTGACAAAACCACGCACCAACATTGCCAACAAACTCCCCTTCTTGAACATGACTCACCGGACCCGAAATTATGCACTTAGATCAACGAACGCTAGATCGACCTGTAGCCACCGAAGCTACAGTGAACAAACGCGATTCGCCTTGGCCTCTTAGAGCACCTCCAACCACCACCATTCGACTTCCCTTCACACAACGAGTACAATGACGCCATCACCTAGACCTTCGGCCATCCCTCCCCCCTTGCGTCCATGGAAAAATAAACAACAAGCAGTATGTCACGATTTCCACTGTGTAGCTGCACCACCAATCGAGGTACCCAACATACTTGCCTTCGCTCGTGAAGCATGAAATTACCCTCGCCTTGTCCAATTTCTACTCCTAGCTCCGAGTAGTTGCCTCCATAATCATGGCCAATAAGGTCGAACACAAGCAACCAACGTCACACACATATCCAAGCATACCATCACGAAGCCCACCCTCGTTCGAAGCCAATGGATCCAGATTCGTTGCCTAAATCTCTCAAAACAATTGATGAAAGCAAAGAAAATGATGGTGGCATAGAAAAAGGATGTAGGAAATCAAAGTGAAAGTGGGAAGAGGAATTAATGATTATTTATAGTAAAATAAATAATATATTTTATTCTTTTGATTTAAATTCTAAGCTTTTTGAGCACGCATGACCATATAGCATGTCCGATCGTCACGAAACTCGTCGGCATACAACAATTTATTATCCCGGATCCAATGGCACTAGTTTCATCAAAATCCGATATAGTGCCCCAGAATGATAATTTCACTCGTTAATTAAAACGAATTATTATTAGAACCTCTATTGTGAGATTTCAATGACAACAGCTATACAATCACATATACAGGATATATCTTATCGTATTGCAGGTATATATATTAGAAGAAGACCACGGTGCACAACAAGATTATGCCTTACAGACAATCGAAGAAAGATGGATCATACTATTTAAAAGTAAGGTCATATTTTTGTATATAGTCATAGATATATGTTGTACAATCTCCTTGAGTGATCAAAACACATAAAATTTCACATTGACAAATCTTAGTAACAAATATTTTAATTTTATAATTCACAGTATGACAAAGGTCTGTCACTTAGTCACAGATGTATGTGATAATTCTCTGTTTATTATTTCCAAAGATCCATAGACATCTGTGATAGAATGACAAACGTCTCTGAACTGTCTCGGACTAAAAACAGCAAACTACAACTGTCGTTTTTTGAATGGATGCTTCTCTCTATTTAGAACAAACTTCTTCCTTTTTCAACAGTTGCAATCATTCATCAAAGAGTAATCTTTCAAGAAGTGATAACTTTTCAAATACAACTCTTTGATTCTATAAATAATTCAATCGATTGAGATTTTAATTCAACTTGCTTTACTATTCTCTACTACTGTATTTAGATTCTCTTAAGATATTATTAACTTAATATTCTCAATCACTTCCAAGCAAAATTTATATATTTTGGTTAACTATTTCCTACAAATTCAAGCAACCCACACTCATTATCATTCAAAGGAGATTATAGGAAGAATTGTACTAGCAGTCAATATCTGTGTTATATCGAACACAAGATTGTCAAAGGAATACTATTTGTATCAACCAATTCCTCCGAGCGAAGCGAGAGTTATTTTTTAGTGAAATACTAACGGGGAGCTTCGGGACTGACGTAGGACGGGTGGTCTGAACCAATATAAAAACTCTGATGTGCTCGTTTTTATACTTTATGTTTTATTTTTACATTTAGCTCATATATTGGTATACACTCACATACTAATACACTAGTCATATTAAATACGATCCACTAGACTTCCATTTGGTATCAGAGCACGGTTATTTCAATTTACAATAACACGTGATTGAAAACTTTTTAATATGGTAAGTACATTTCAAGAAGGTCAATCAATTGCTCGTCCCCCACTATTTACTGGTTCTAATTATGCTTATTGGTCAACACGTATGCGAATTTTTATGGAAGCAGATGGTTTAGAAATTTGGAAAACTACTCAAACTAAATATGAAGAACCTACCACTAACATAAGCATTTGGACCAATGCACAAAAAAGTACGGCAGCTAATAATGCCAAAGCCATGAGTATTTTATTTTGTTCACTTTAAACATGAATTTTCATGAGTTATGCTTTACACTACTGAATATGATATATGGCGAACTTTGCAAGTTACTCATGAAGGCATGACAAAAGTCAAGAAAACAAAAATTTCTATTTTATAAAATCAATTTTCATCGTTTAAAATGAAAGAAAATGAATCTATTATTGACGTGTATTCTAGATTTCAAACTATATAACATGATCTCATGGCAGTTGGGGTCAAATTGACTGATTTTGATTTAGTTGCATGAGTCTAAAATTCTTTGACTTTCGAAGGGGAAAGGAAGGTTTTAGCCATCGAAGAAGCTAACGGTTTCTCTCAACTCAAAGTCTAAGAACTAATAGGAAATTTGATATCATATGAAGCTAATCTGTAGGCAAGAAAGGAACAAAATAAAAAATGAAGAATATTGCTTTTCAAGAAAATAATGGCTGTTTCAACTTGGATGAGGAAGAAATTGTATTCATAGCTAAGAACTACAACAAATTCAAGAAATTCAAAAAGATGATGAAATTTCAAAATGGTGGGAATTCAAACTCATTAAATCGAACATCAATAAAATGTTATGGATGCGACAAGTTCAGCCATATGAAGAAAGATTGTCCACAACTCACTAATGACAAAAAGAAAAGCAAATTCAAGAAATTCAAAAAGAAGCAAAGAGCCTTTAAAGTAACTTAGGATGACTTCGGTTCTTCTTCTTTCTCTGACAATGATAGTGAAAGATGCTCAGAACAAGCTAATGTTTGTTTTATGCTAATACTGATGAGGTACGTCCTGAATTAACATATGAAGAAACTTTGGAAATTAGCATAGAATTAGATAATAATATAGAAAATCCATGAAACTAAACAAAGTATATATAGGAAAGATAAACAGAGCAGAGATAGAATTAGTTTATTAAAAGGTGAAAAAACAATATTATAAGAAGAACTAGAAATAGCTCAAAAAGAATGCAAAAAGTTATCTTCTCAAAATGCTACTCTATTACATGATTTAGAAAATAGTAGATTAGAAAACACCAAACTTGAAAAAGAAAAATTAGAACATAAGGCAAGTGTAGATTCTAACAATATCGAAATTTGTCATCTTAAGAACGAGTTAGATAAAATAACTAATAATGCATCAAAATTTAATAAAGGAAAACAAAACTTAGAAAATTTGATTAAAATATCAAAACCATCAGGAAATCGAAATGGATTAGGATTTAAAGCTAAGCAAAAACATAGAAATTATAGTACGCTATATACTAAGCTCAAGAAATCTATTTCAAAAATTAAGATCAATACTCCAGAAATAAGTAGTGTCAAAATATGGATTCCTAAAACAAATAACAAATTTATTAGGCAAAAACATATAGATGAATAATTGAAAAATATTATTTATAATAAAAAATTATGTTTGAAAGGTCCCAAACCCACTTAGGTATGGCTACATTCACCCACTAACGCATAGGACCATAACAAGAGGAAATGGGTACCAATTAAATCTTTACTATTTTGCAAGTACTCAAAAATAAAATTAAAAGTAAAAAAGAATTAGATACTCGACAGTGGATGCTCCAAGCATATGACGGGAAATGCACACATGTTATCAAATATAACATATATCGATAGCATCATTGTGACATTTGGAGATAACTCAAAAGGATTTGTTATCTACATTGGAGATGTTATCAACATCGGCATATCCACTTCTCCTCTTATTACTAATGTTTTGTTAGTAGAAAATTTAAAACATAACTTACTAAGTATAAGTCAATTATGTGATAAAGGATTTAAAATTGATTTCAAAAAAGATAAATGTAGTATATTTGATCAAAATAAAATTTTAATTTTTGAAGGAATAAGAAAATGAAATATTTATGTTTTAAATATGAATATTAAAAATAATAGCGATTTATGCCTGATCGCCAATCATTATGACCCATGGCTATGGCACAAATGCTTTTGTCACATAAATTTTAAATATATAAATAAATTAGCAGAGAATGATTTAGTAAGAGGATTACCCAAAATAAATTATAAAGTTAAAAATCTATGTGACGCTTGTCAAGTTGGAAAATTAAAGAAAAGCTCTTTTAAATCGAAGAAAGATATTACTACCAAAGAACCGTTTGAATTACTTCATCTAGATTTATTTGGCCTGAACTCGATCAATAAATCATAACAAATATGTATTTGTTATCGTCGATGATTTTTCACGATACACTTAGACACCATTTTTAAAACATAAAAGTGATATGTTTGAAATGTTTAAAATTTTCGCTAAGAGAAATAAAAATTTAATGAACTTAAAAATTAAAAGTATAAGAAGTAATCATGGTGGAGAATTTGAAAATGATATCTTTGAAAATTTTTGTAATAAAAAGAGAATTCGTCATAATTTTTTGTTTCCTTGAACACCACAATAAAATGGCATAGTAGAAAGGAAAAATCAAACACTACAAGAATGTGCATGACCTTTACTTAGTAGCAGTAGTTTACTAAAAATTTCTAGGCCGAAGCCATTGCTACCGCATGTTATGTATTAAATCGTATAACAATTCGACCTATGACTAAGAATCCATGTTACAAAATGTTTTTCGGAAAGAAACCTAAAGTATCATATTTTTGTATTTTTGGTTCAAAATGCTTTATTTTGAATACTAAAGATAACATTGGAAAATTCGATCCAAAAGCCGATGAAGGAAATTTTATTGGATATTCGGATCGTAGCAAAGCATATAGAATTTTTAATAAACGAACTAACATTATTGAAGAAAGTCTTCATGTTTCTTTTGACGAAGATTTTCAGAATACCAAAAATGATGAGGATGACGAAGTCTATAATAACAATAGTATTAATAATACTTCTATAACTGAAAATAATAATACATAAATAATAATGATAATCTTTTAAGATCACCACCTCGAATCTTAGAAGATGTAACAACCCTGAATTTTGTGATTTATTTTAATTGTTTATTTGATTATTTTATTTGAATTTTGATTTAAAAACTCTATTTTATTTATTAAAATGAATAAATTATGTTATTTTAAATATAAATGTTGATTTTTATGAGAATTATAATTTCAAACCTGAATAAATTGAATATTTCCAGAAAAAGTGGATTTTTGGTCAATTTGGTCAAACTTTGACTTTTAAATTTTAAATTTAAATATTTGAATTCTTGAATTTTATCTTTTATTATGAAAATAGACTTAATATCATGAATACTGCTTTTCGTTTCGTTGAAATTGGATTTAAATTGTGAAAGTTATACTGTTTTCAATATTGTGTGTATATTGAGTTATTTAACAATTTTCTCTATTTTTAAATTTATATAAATGACATTTTTATTTGATATATCTTACTTAAATTTTTTTATTTAGGTTATACTATATATGTTTTGACCTTTAAATATTTTTAAAGTGATAATAAGATTTTTCCGAAGTGTATTGAATTTATTTCTAATTTTTAAAGCCTAGTTTCTATATTTTTGTGCTATTTCTTAATTTAATTATATTTAATTAAAATTTATTTATTTATTTTATGAATTTATTTTTATTTCTGAGTTTTTATCTTTATTTACCAGCATTTTATATGTATTTAAAATTTCAAAAGAAATATTGGTAATATGAAAAGTTTGAGACCTTTTGTATACCTAGCCTTTTGGTATTCTTGACTTTTCATTTCAACCTCCACTTGTAATCAATTTTGGCCGACTTCCTCTCATTGCTTCAGCCATTTCTCTTCTCATTTCTCACGCACAAAACAAAAACTTCTCATCCTCAAAAATTCACGGCCATTCTTGAGCAAAAAGTTTGGTAATTCTCTTATTCTTTTCATGTTTTTCTTTTGTTTTCTTGTTTGATTTTTGCACTTGCTCTCTCTTCTATGCTCCGCTCCTCCTTCCTCCTCCTCCCTGGCTGCCTCCACCACCACCACCACCTCTGGTCAACACCTCCTCCAGCCCATCCCCATGCCATAGCCATGCCCTTGATGATGTAGATCCACTAATAAAAGTGAACAAACCCACCTATGCATTCAAGCCAAGCCTACCTAGCTTCCACCAACCAAACCTCCACTTTGGCCGACCCAATCATCACCACCACCAGCAAATTCTTAACCTGACACCACTGCCACATCATCCTCTAGCCCACTACAGCTTGGCCAAGCCTGGTCATGACTGGGTCGAGCCTATATGTTGCATAGAATCCATGATAGTTTGCCTTGACTTGTTGTACATGTATATACTAGTGTCACCAAATTGTTGCACCACTTTTTCCATACATAGCCGACCCTCACCAACCCAAAACTAGATCCAAACCATGCTTTAACCATGCCATTTCAGATCTATAGTTGAAGCATAGGTGGTAGAAAGCAAGTGCAAAGACTTTGGCTTTGTATTGTACATCCATTTATAGCATTGTTTTATTATATTCGTGTTGAAAACTTATGTAGATTGTTTTGTTTGTTTGAATGTATTCAAGGTGATTAATCTTTGGCTCTCCCAATCTCAAATCTTATTCGTGCTTTTGTGCCTTCGAAGATCTTAGTTTGTGTGTTTCAGTTGTTGTCTCTAGCTTTTACCAGTGAGTTATTCTCACCAGATAGTGTATACCTATATAACTAGTAAATTGACCACTTTTGAATCTGTAAAATGCATCACCATATTATATCTGCTATGTTATGATTATATGATGTTCACCCATGCTTAAACACCTGTTATATCATATGTTACTGTTATATTATGTTGTTCTGTTATTTTTATCAGTTTATCACACTGCAAGTTCCCTTTAGATTAGAATCACTATGGGTTGAAATGATACATACCCGAACGGACTTTAGAATAGGAGAAAATCGTTATGGGCTGAAATGATAGGCCTGAATGATTTTCAATTATTTTCATTTACTTGGGATTGCGGGTTTGAAATGATCAAACCCGGGTTTTCTTTGTAAATTACGGGTTGAAATGATATATTACGCGTATCACTTTACCTAGGCTAAAAATGAAATACAGACCCGTAGTTAAAATATGTTTTTCTAAAAAATTTAAAATATGTTAGAAATGTAAATATTATAATATTTTGATTTAAATTGATTAAAAATGATTTTTGTAAAGCATTATTGATTTTCTGAAAATTTATAAGTGAAATAAATTAATGGTAAAGTTAGAAAATCTGAAATGTAAGTTATTTTGGGAAATTTTAATTTGGTGATAATTGGAATTTAAATTAAATATGAAATATGATAAATTCATGATAATTTGGATTAAAGTGAATTTAAATGATTTTATAATACATTAATGATTTTTGAATAAAGTTAAAATGTGAAATGAATGAATATTTAAGTTGAAATTTTGAAATATAACTAAAATTGGAAATTTATGAATTTGGCTTAAAAGTGAATTTTAAGTAAGTAAAAAAAAATGAAATTCAGCTATATTTGAAAATTTAAACTTACGTGTTAAGCTAAATTTAATTTAATGAATTTAAAATTTAATGTTGGAATTTAATAAGTGAATTATTATTAAATTTTGATTTTTGAATGGAAATTTAACTTTATAAAATCATGAATATAAGGGTATTTAAATGATGACTATAAAAGTGAAATTATATGATTTTATAAGTAAAAAAATGATTTAAATAAAAATATAATTGTTTGTGAAATTATACTGAATATTTGAAGTTAATTAACTGCATTTCTGAAATGCTATTAATTCTAATGTAAATGATAATACAACATTTGTAAATGCTGTAGTTGATAATAATGAACCAAATGGCTAAATTTAATTAAAGGCTATTATAGCATTTTTGTAAATGTTATAATGGTTGAATTTAACTAAGTTTATTTGAAACTAATGTAACCCTATTACAGCATTTTAAATGCTGTCTTTTGTTAAATTGAACTGTTTTAAATGTGACTTTCCGTAGCATTTTCTAAATGCTGCGAAAGTTGAATTTTCATTGTTTTAATTAATTTAAGTGAACGAATGAACTTTGAAAAGTTAAATTTTTGGAAATTTAATTATTAAATTATAAAATATAATAACTTCATTTTATGATTTAAAATGAAGTAATTTGTTTCGAAATATAAACTTTTTTGAAATATGATATTTTGATATTTTGAAATGGATTTTTGAATGATATTGAATTTTGAAATGATATTTGATTTCAAAGTATAAAATACCATTTTGAAATTTTAACCATGGGATGTATTTAATTTATAGTTTAACTGATCCTTAAGGGATGGGCGATCCCAAGCATCCTTTGAGTTATTGTGCATTTCTACTACAGTTCACTTGAGTTGGTTTACATTATATAAGTATATATTGTCCTGACTCGAGTGTTTTGTGTCTTACTTTACGCTCGGGTCAGCCTGAGTATTTACAGCTTAGCTTTGGATCTCTTTCTGGAGCTAGGAATCACTAGTGATTCTGCTTGTCTAGTTATCTGTTCCTTTCAGTTCAGTTGTTCTATTTCAGTTCTGGTATTCATAAACTTCTATTTATTTGAGATTTCTATTGTATATGTTTTCAAACAAATATAATGTATTATGTTTTGAGAGTTTGTTATAGTAGCTTCATGAACTACTATGGTTTTTATATTCCGCTGCGAGTTATTCTGATATGTTCTGTGTCTGTGATTCTATGTATTTGATTTCATTTGCTCCAAATTTATTTACAATATATTATTTTGAATTATTCAAGTTAGACATGTGTGGATTTTTGTCGATTTGAATGGTCCAAAATAGTGGGTCCTTACAGTTGGTATCAGAGCTTTGGTTTTAGGCAAACCTTAGCCTATGGAGCAAAAACTCATTAGAGATAGGGTAGAAATACCCTAGAATGAGTGAGATCAATCTCAGAATCATTTCTTTATGAGAGAACATATTTTCAAAGTATAAAATGATTTTCAAATGATTTTTAAAGAATTTTCATAGATTATTTGACATAAATTTTCTGGCTTCGAAAGTAAAATATTTCTTAAGCTTCATTCCTTTCGTATCCACCTTGTTAGTAATTTCTTTGATTAGGACCCTCTAAAATTTTGAACTTCTCTCTTGATTGATCTAGATCCATTGTTGATAGGAATCTATTTTGGGTATGGCAAAATCAGTAGTTTGTTAGGTTGCTTTGAGTAAACTCTGTTGTATCTTTTGCTTAGCTGAAGTTGTCCAACTAAAGATATTTATGCTTCTGTTTTCGTATGTTATGAATTCGAGTCTTTCCAAATTTTGAACGGGAATTCTTTTTTTTATCGATAAAGGTTATATATCTCTAATCTTGGTTTGGATTCTTATCGAATAAGATTCCTTTGAATTTTGGAACGCTCCCACTTGTTCTGAAATCCATTCCTGTCTCCCCTAATTGTATTCTTTTGATTTTGGGAGCAGTCCATAACTCCACTTTAAATGACCTCTATAAAGACCGGCAAACTTTAAATGATTTGTAAAAGGGTGAAACTCCCTTATAATTGGCATTGATTCACCGGAGATTTCTGTATCCTCGGTTTACGATGTTTTCCTATCTTCTGCTATATTTAGATTCTATCTCTGGCGATCGAAGGTCGATTTGCCTTAGATTTTCGCATCGATTATATTCCTGAAGTCACGGTTGACCGGTTAAGGTTGCCCGCGATTCATATAGGCTTGTTCATCTTCTATTTGGTAATTTAATTGTCTCATCTTAGTTTGAGCTTATCTTTGAATCAGAATTCTATTTGATTAGGGTACCTTTAAAATTTTGAATCTCTGTTTTGTTTTGAAATCCACCCTTGAATCATCCCTTGGAAAGTTTATGGTTGATTGTCTTTTGAAATTTTTGCATTCATCGTAGTTGATATTTTGATAAGGATGACCATATTTTATATATAAGTGAAATGTTTTCGATAAGGATTATATACCCTTTTAAAAATGAGAATTTGAAGTTTCAAATGGATTTGAAATTTTGAAATTTATATAAGAAATGGTTTTATATAAAATAATTTATAATTGAAGGTTTTGAATCTAAATTTGAGTGAATGGACTCCGACATTTTTGAAACTGGTTTTAAGATTTGAAATAAAAATAATACGATTTGAAAGTATTTTCCGAATAAGAAATGTTTCAAATGATTTTAATGAGTTTAAAATGATTTCGAAGAAATTTCAAAAGAAGTTTTCGAGAAAATGGAAGTCCAGAACCCACTTATGTCGCTGGAAAATAATTTCGGTGATGAATGCATGCATCATCGACATTGATTTTCGAGTTTTTGAGTGGGGGAGAGGCCACTTCGGTAGCTTTGCTATGCGATTGATTTGTGAAACCAATTTTGATTTCAGATTCCGAAGTGTGATGTGATATTCAAAAGATATATGTATATATATTTGAACAATTTGAATTAAGCCGGTGTTCAGTCCTTGAGTTTTGGATTTGATTTGATATAACCCTATCTTTTGGAATTGATTTACTGATTTGTTGGTGATTTCCAACTCTTGGATTGAAATATGATTTTTTCGACTATTTTGAAGGTTCGAGTACTTCCAAATCAAGGTTAACTTTCCAAAGCTAAGTAATTTTGAAAAGTCTAAAGTATATAAGTTTGGTATTTATGTTTAGAATATGTAGTAATATGATTTAAATAAGTTGAAACCGTTTTGTTAAGTAAATGAATAAGGCTATTTTGAATTTTTCTAATATGAAATTTAGATTTGAAATGTTTTGAAAAAAATTTGGTCTCCAAAATATTTTGAATAAAATTTAGTTTAAATGTTGTAACTGAGTAACATCTTTGTAAAACTATATATTGAACAAGTTGGAATAGATACATAAGCTGTACGTATGCTGTTTTATTCGCATAATTAAATTGATCCAAGTTTGAGTACATAAGTTCGAGGTGAATTACACCATTTCGTGTTAGGATTTTTCATTTGATTCTTGATGGCGAATATTTGATGTGGATTTTGGGCTTGATTCTAGAAATCTCTATCATAGTATATGGCTATGCAAGGAGACTGATGGTTTCTAGTCGAGAACCCATATCGAAATCCGCATTAGGGAAGTCGAATGGACAATACTAGTTTGAAAGCGAACTTGTGTGATCGAGCGAGCGATCGAATGTGATTTTGCGAAATGATGACATATGTACATATTATATTCTAATATCACTGATATACTTGACGCTGAAATTGGAGGTTGTTGGGTTGGATATCTTTGTAATTTAATTGGAATTTTTTTTATGAAAACTACTATCAAATTTAAAACCATTTTTCAAAACTATTTTTCTTTTATTCTTCTTAAACTAACTATTTTATTCTATTTTTCATACAAACTATTTTATAGACAAAACTATTCTTAATTAAAAATCTTTTAGTAAGCAAAGATGTTCATTCCCATATGGCTTTCCATGCAACGAAATTTATTTTTGAAAATTTTGATCCTTATATAAGATAAACTTTATGTAAGTATAAGATGATTTTGAAAACCATTGATTTTGATAAATGAATAATTGAAGCTTATATTAGTATGAAAGGATATTTGGTTTACCTGTAATTTGAGTTTATTTAAAAATAATGGATTTATGAAATATTTCAACACTAAGTAATAATGAAGTAAAATTTGAGATATATGAAATCATAAAATTTAGTTTTGAAATATGGTATATTTAAGCCTTGAAACATATTTAGACTTAATAGTTTATTTTGTAAATCAAATCTATATTTGAAATTTGATAATATTTGAAATGGTTTTGTTGGAAAACTAAATTTAATTGAAACTGATGGTTTGAATTGAATTAAAATTGGAAATTTTAGATTTTGGTTTAATTGAATAAATTTGTGAAATGTAAAGAATTAAGGGAATGTTTTATGATTTCAAATGTATGATTTCAAAATGTTATGATTTTCAAAGTGAAATGATTTAAAGTATTTGGTTTCGAAAGATTTATAACTTTGAAAGTATTATGATTTTTAAAGTGAATATATGTTTGAAATGGAAATGAATTTGTTTGACCTAAATTTTGTTGATTTGGAAATTTGGATTATTTTCCAAATCTATTGTTTAAGAAACTTTGAAACTAAAATTATGTAATTTGGAAGAAATGATTCGGTGAAATCATATATGATTTTGAAGCTGAATTGATATTGAAATGGTTTGAAATTGAGAACTTTGTTTATTTAAATACTTTGATTTGGGAGTTATTGAACTTATATAAAAATTGGTTTGCATAAGTATGATGTTGATTCGAAAACTATGGATTTGAAAAGGTACTCAATTTGAAAAGTGAAATCTTATATAATTGAAGTCTATATAAGTGTGATTTGATATACTATTGATTTTGGAAAGTATTTGATTTGAAAATAAAATCTTATATATAATGGACTTTATATAAGTACGATATTTGAAAGTGATTTGAAAAGGTACTATATGATACATATTTTCGAAGTAAAGATATGGAAAGTGCCTTCTGCTTGATATCCGCTTTATGGCCACATTGTGGATTCATTCTATCGATATTTCTCTGATTTTTGGTTTTCTGGATATGATACTCGAGTGTCCATCGAATTCTATAGCGTTACCCATGGTCTTACGAGCGCGACTGCATAGCGAAACTGCCTGGCTGAGATGGCCTAGGGGTACGGATTATTTCCTGGGGGATCCAGGCGTAACCATTGTGTATCCTGCATCTATGTAGGTCGCATTAGTAGCGAAACCGCCTGGCTGAGATGGCCTAGGGGTACGGATTGTTTCCTGAGGGATCCAGGCGTAACCATTGCGTATCCTGCATTCTATGTAACGCCCCACCTCTATACCCACGCTAACCAAGAACACTACGGTGTAGTGCTGTCAATTAGCACGGAGGATAAGGCTGTTGAGGAGCGACCATCCGTGTAACTTCTTTGCGCGAGCACCGATATGTCAGATAGAATAGAATGCATATCTTTTAAGGAGGAAATCCGACATACCGATACAAACACAAAGCTATCACACAGTGGCTATATATGATCTTCGGAAACAAATATAGAAATAAACGTAACACAAATCAGTCACAGACAATTCATATCACAAAGGCGGAAAGAGATATGAATATAACACATGAAAGTGTACATCAGAGTGGTGGTCAAATAAGATCCACAATAACACAAGTGAATAGATACAAGTGCAAGATAATAGAATATGTATACATCAAGGAGTCTAATCTCAAATGTATACAAACAAAAACTACTAAACTAGAGTAGTTAGCCAAAAGTCAGAAGATGGCTCCAGATAAGAAGTCATGAGGAAGCACCTGTAAAATCTCAGTCTGACCCGAGTATTATTTAAGAAGAAAATAATAAACGGATCAGTCTAGCTATAATTATCAGATAAAATGATATAGAACAAGAGATATGGCATAAACATATAAGATATCCATAAAAGCATACTACTACAAGTATGAAAATGATAATCAACAAGAGATTAATCAATATCACAAGAATCTTCTCAAAGATTAAAAGAATGTCATATTCTTAATTTAATTCACCAAGCCACAATAAAATGACATACTCATCAATGTCAATGGTAAAAGCTGGTGAAACATAAAATCCAGAAATCTCAAGAAAAGAGGATGACCAATCCCATAAACTGAACATCGACGCAACTAGAAAGATACGCCCCATGTAATGTCTAGCATCGATACACCTAGAAAGATGCACCCCATGCAAAGTCGAACATCGATGCACCTAGAAAGATACGACCCATGCTCTAGCATTGACGCACCTAGAAAGATACGCCCCATGCATAAATAAACATCGACGCAACTAGAAAGATACCCCCCATGTAATGTCTAACATCGATGCACCTAGAAAGATACACCCCATGAAAAGTCGAACATCGACGCACCTAGAAAGATACGCCCCATGCATAAATAAACATCGACGCAACTAGAAAGATACGCCCCATGTAATGTCTAACATCGATGCACCTAGAAAGATACACCCCATGAAAAGTCGAACATCGACGCACCTAGAAAGATACGACCCATGCATAGACGAACATCGACGCACCTAAATAGATACGCCCCATGCCCCGACTTATTGAGCCGATTGCTCCACGAAGTAAATAAACATCGACGCACCTAAATAGGTACGACCCATGCGAGAAATAAACATCGACGCACCTAAATAGATACGACCCATGTGAGAAGTAAACATCGACGCACCTAAATAGATACGACCCATGCGAGAAGTAAACATCGACGCACCTAGAAAGATACGACCCATGCGAGAGGTAAACATCGACGCACCTAAATAGATACGACCCATGCGAGAGGTAAACATCGACACACCTAAATAGATACGACCCATGCGAGAGGTAAACATCGACGCACCTAAATAGATACGACCCACGCGAGAGGTAAACATCGATGCACCTAAATAGATACGACCCATGCGAGAGGTAAACATCGACGCACCTAAATAGATACGACCCATGCGAGAGGTAAACATCGATGCACCTAAATAGATACGACCCATGCGAGAGGTAAACATCGACGCACCTAAATAGATACGACCCATGCGAGAGGTAAACATCGACGCACCTAAATAGGTACGACCCATGAGCCTAAACCATAAAATGATCGTCATCGATCATAAAGAGTTTCAATATGTGTGAATCGAAATCACACCAATGAGGCATAGACTAACCTTGAAGATAAAGAGATATGTGTGAATCGAAATCACACAAATGGTGTCTAGTCTAACCTCGCAAACAAAGAGACATCGCACAAACGCTAGTCTAAATCACAAGAATGATCATCGTGATCATAAGGAAGTGTCGATTACACTAAGCTAGTAAATATAAGAGTTTAGCTTCATGTCCCATAACCACTTGCTTAACTCAAATATTTACGAACAGATTGTAGATCTGCACTAGGAAATTATCACAAGAGTTTCAATCGAACAAGTCCATCAATTAACCGACGAAGTAAACGCAAGCGTTTCATACCACTTGTTTTGCTAAGCCGTTTAATTATATTTTCTCATACGAATGAGGTAAAGGTTTGTATATACTAATAAATTGGAAAACAGTTTTATAAACGAGTTTGATATTGAAAATCGAGTTGAAATCGTTTTAATGAAAGAGTTTTGATATTTAATACTAGTATAGGAAACCTTTATATTTTGAAGTGACAAATCATAGAAGTGATTGTAGAAACAATCAATCATAAAAATTCACGTTCGAAGACGTGAGTAAAGTTCAAAGAAATCAATTCCCAAAACCATCAAAGTAAGGAGTTCTGTTGAACGCTTTTCAGATAAGATTGCCTACGCAGAGTAATACGGGTTCGACCTGCCCGGTCAGGTCGCGGGGGTCCATGGGGCAGCGCCCCCGGCGGGGTGCGGGGCAGCGCCCCGTCACGGTACGACTTAGTGAAGGCAAGCTGGTCCAGCGACCTAAGGAAAAATAGGTCATACGACCTAAGGAAAATCGCGACCTAGCGAATCACAGGTCATTCGACCTAAGGGTAAGGTCGGGGCGACCTACGACTTAACAAAGTCGAGCGACCTACGACTTAACAAAGTCAAGCGACCTACGACTTAAGGTCAAGCGACCTAGTGAAATAGCAGTGGGAATGTTAGGTCGGAGACGACCTACGACTTAAGGTCAAACGACCTAACCCATATGAGCGACTTAAGGTCATACGACCTAACAGTTGCGAGCTAGCGGAGTTGGCATGGCCGAGCGACTTAGTAGGAGCAGCGACCTACGACTTAACGATTTGAAAGCCAACGACCTAGGACTTAAGAGCTAACGACCTAGGACTTAAGAGCTAACGACCTAGGACTTAAGCTCAAATACGAGCTACGAGCTAAGGTCTGTACGACCTAACAGTCAAAAGGTCCTACGACCTAACTGGGGAACAAGGCCATGCGACCTAAAGTGCCACGCGACCTACGACTTAAGGCCTGGAACGACCTAGTGGAGTTAGGTCGGGGACGACCTAAAACACTAACTCGTGGACGACCTATGACTTAACTCGTGAACGACTAAGCGCAGGCGAACAGAGATACAAAGGTGGTGACTTTTCAACGCGCGCAACTTAAGCCCTTAACTCGCGAACGACTTAGCACACCCAGAACGACTTAAGGAAGGCAAGCGACTTACGACTTAAGTCTTAACCCGTGGACGACTTAGGGATGGCCAGAAACGACTTAAGGCCAGAAACTCACCAAAACGCCAAAATTTGTAGTTTTTCGCCAATCCAATCCAAACCAAATGCAAACAAACCTGCTAAAGTGATGAGGGATCATCCCCAACAGTCCAATGACAATTATAGGCAAGATGTGAGATCAAAAATCTCATCTTTTCACAGAATTTGATGAAGATGAAGCTCGGGGGCAAAGCAAAGATCAACCACAAGCTTGAATCAATGTCTTCACTTTGAATTTGGAGTTAGATGTTGAATTTGCTAAAGAACTTGAGCTTGGAATTTTAATTTCCTATTCCCTCCACAATTTTTGCTAAAGCTTCAAAGTTGATGCAAGTAGATGAAGTGATGAAGAGAAGGAAGGGGTTGGGCTGAGTGAGAAGAGGTGCAGCCCAAACCAAAAGCCCAACACAAAAAGTGATGAAAATTTCACTATCTCCAAACATATCGAAGTTTACACTTAAAAAGATCGCAAACGTCATTTTGAACTCAATGGGGGTGGTCTCGAGTCCTAATTTGACCGTATGCAAAAAGTAGCTTTTTGGACTAACATCCGACTAACGATAAAATATTTAAATATAAAATCGATAAATATGCGGGTTGTTACAAACTCCCCTCCTTAAAGAAATTGCGTCCTCGCAATAAGTGAGATGGAAATAAAAGAGTAACAACCATAAAAGCATATCAATACCAAAGAAAATTTGAAATGAGAAGTTCACCAAAAAGAGCATGAAAGAGAAAACCCGGACGAGTTCGCTCGATGAATTCTCTAGATTTCCCAAGAGCAATCCTTGGGATTTGAGAACCATAGAACTTTCACAAGACGAACATCTTTATTTCGAAGGCGCTCAACCTCCGAAGCAATGATGCGAATAAAATGTTGCTCAAAAGTCAAATAGGCGAAACTTCAATTTCCACAATAACATCGGGCTCAAGAATAAAATTGGAATCCCTAAGGCATTTCCGTAGTTGGAAGACGTGGAAAACGTCATGAATAACAGAAAATTGAGCCGGTGGAACGGCGTAGCACAAAAAGCGATACGCCTAAGAAACTGGAAACCCGAACAACTCCGAACACCGACGTAGTACAAAAACGGTACGTCCAATGAATCGAAGGCCATAAAAGAACATCGGACGCAAGTCCATAAAAGAAATGAGATAAAACTCCATAAAAATGAAGTATGTCAAAACGTCCGATGAACTTGATAAAAAGATTATTCCTTTCGGACATCATCAAAGAATCAACCACTTGTTGCATACGAATAAACGTATTGGCAACACGATTTCCCTTCTGGGAATAAAAGGAATATCAAAATCATAAGATGCAAGAAACTCAAGCCAATATTAAGTTCCTTATGAGAAAATAAATATTCCAAGGATTTATGATCGAGGTGGAGAACAATTTCTCTCCCAAAAATGATGATGCCAAACTCTAAAAGCGAAAACAATAGCTGCGAGCACTAGATCATGAGTGGCATACCTAGTCTCGATAGGCTATACTATTTAGAAGCAAAAGAAAGAGAACGACATCCAAACCAATACAATTAGCATTGGTACAAAAGATAAAGTCTTGGTTCCCATCGGGAATCACAAGAATAAAAGTAGCGGAAAAGAATTCTTTCAAATAATCTTCTTTCCTGAAAAGCTAAAACTTTCCAAAAATTACAAATATTCTTTAGGTAATAATCTTTCTAGAGAAATTTACATTTTACTGTGTCTGATTGTCTCATCAAAGCGTTTAGGAAATTCCTATCGATAACGTTGATCAAGCGCATCGACCAAAATTCTTAAAGCACTCAATGGGAAATACAATCACAAAATCATCTTCAATATAATAAACATGTTTCTTAAAAACTCTTAAGAATATTCTTTGTTTGCTTAAAGAATAAAAATCCAATTTTACTTATAAATAAATCTTATGAAAAAGATTTGCAAAATTTTAAATTGCTATTTTCATCCAAAATCAAAGAATGGAGTCATCGAGATCGTAGAATACTCGATTCATCAAACGGATGAAATAGTTTGACAAACTTAATGACATGATAAGTCATTCATAAGTTTCATAACGAGTGCGGAATGCTGTAAATGAAATGCTAACTCCCGCAACTCGTAGCAAATGAAAATTGGTGGCAAGGTCGAGCTAAAAAGAGACCTTATCACCACTCAGAAGATTGCTTAGGTGATAATCCTAAGATAAAGTCAAAAATACCGGAAAATTCTCAAACTACATGAATGAGAGAAATGACGCCTTCCTCATCATGTGAGCTTAAAGAATAAAATGATGCCATCAAATTGGGATCAAAATCTCAAAGGAAAAACAGAAATCTGCTTAACAGATTGAAAATGTCAAAGATGAATAGTCCACACGGGACAAAGGATATGGCTTCATAACAATTAAGTCAATCCTTACAAAAATCAATTCCGAAGCATAAATAAAAATCGGTTCGGAAAGAAAAATCACATAAAATAATTTCGACATTAATAAAAAAAACAAATTGAGTGTTGCGGATCCACCAATCCGGATTCGCAATCCTCAAAGAAGTCATAAGCCAAGAAATGTTTAGAGAAAAAGAATTTCAAAGTTCTTTTGATATAAAAATAATGAGATGAAACCCATATCAAAAAGAACTCGAATAAGATAATCACAGAATAAATGTCATCAAGGATAGAATGGATACCTTGACCAAGAGAAGTGCTAGAAGAGGCCTGCACAACCTTTAGCTCTCCCTCCTTCTTGCTTGAAGTATGGGACACGCAGTTATATGATGACTCAAACTTTTGCAATAGCAACAATAGAGGGGTTGCGGACACTCCTTTGCATAGTGGTCCATAGAATCACAATTGTAGCATCGTCCACGACTAGTGGTAGGAGTCTTTGCTACCGGAATTTGTTGCTTCCCTTTCTTGTCGGGATTGGGATTGGGATTGGGGCCTTTAAACTTAATAGCCCTTTTCATGTTGTTGTTGAAGTTTTGTTTAGCACTCACAACTTCAACATTACTCTCTCTATCTGCCTCTTCAAGACGAAGAGCGATATCGATAAGCTGATCAAATGAAACCTCGAGTTTCAGGAGTAATGGCTTCTTAAGATTCTTATTCAAGCCATAGACAAATCTCTGGTTCTTCTTCAACGGGGTGTTGATGTATTCAACCCCATATTTGGACAGAGATTCGAAAGATGCGACGTAATCCGTCACAGAAGATTCACCTTGAACAAGGTCGATAAAACGCCGGGCCAAAGTTACTTTTTCAGCCTCCGGCACAAATTTCAATTCGAATCTCTCCCGGAATTTCCCCCAACTGAGATCCGCTTCAACGGTTTCAGAAATAAGAAGCTCATACCAATCCAATGCTCTTTCTTGGAGCATGCTAGAAGCCACTTGGACTCGGTGGAGATCAATAAGATTCATGCGAGAGAAGATGCGATCGCATGTTTTGAGCCAAGCTTGAATTTCAATCACACTCTCGGATCCCCGGAATGGCCTTCCACCCAAATCGGTATAATCTCTACACAAGCGTGCAAAACCGGATCGAGGATGAGTAGGCTCTGGAATGGGTCCGATAGCTTGAGCATTCTTAACAAGATCTAGAAGCTTCTGGGCAGACATAAATACTCCCTCCCGAGGAGTAGCACTGGATTGACCGACGTTGGTACGGCCAGATCTAACCATTTCTCTTCTTTAAGAAAGAAAGAAGAAGAAAAAGTTATTCTCGGAATGAATATCAAACAATCATGATTGATAAAACAAGGAATCATAAAAGAAAATAGGATAGAACGGGTCCAATTGACTCGAATAAAATCCTAAGGCACGACTCCTAAGAAAGACTTAGGACAATGATCCTTGTTAGATTATTCTACATTGTTCCGAAGTTTGGCTCTGATACCAAGCTGTAACGCCCCACCTCTATACCCACGCTAACCAAGAACACTACGGTGTAGTGCTGTCAATTAGCACGGAGGATAAGGCTGTTGAGGAGCGACCATCCGTGTAACTTCTTTGCACGAGCACCGATATGTCAGATAGAATAGAATGCATATCTTTTAAGGAGGAAATCCGACATACCGATACAAACACAAAGCTATCACACAGTGGCTATATATGATCTTCGGAAACAAATATAGAAATAAACGTAACACAAATCAGTCACAGACAATTCATATCACAAAGGCGGAAAGAGATATGAATATAACACATGAAAGTGTACATCAGAGTGGTGGTCAAATAAGATCCACAATAACACAAGTGAATAGATACAAGTGCAAGATAATAGAATATGTATACATCAAGGAGTCTAATCTCAAATGCAAACAAACATGCTAAAGTGATGAGGGATCATCCCCAACAGTCCAATGACAATTATAGGCAAGATGTGAGATCAAAAATCTCACCTTTTCACGGAATTTGATGAAGATGAAGCTCGGGGGCAAAGCAAAGATCAACCACAAGCTTGAATCAATGTCTTCACTTTGAATTTGGAGTTAGATGTTGAATTTGCTAAAGAACTTGAGCTTGGAATTTTAATTTCCTATTCCCTCCACCATTTTTGCTAAAGCTTCAAAGTTGATGCAAGTAGATGAAGTGATGAAGAGAAGGAAGGGGTTGGGCTGAGTGAGAAGAGGTGCAGCCCAAACCAAAAGCCCAACACAAAAAGTGACGAAAATTTCACTATCTCCAAACATATCGAAGTTTACACTCAAAAAGATCGCAAACGTCATTTTGAACTCAATGGGGGTGGTCTCGAGTTCTAATTTGACCATATGCAAAAAGTAGCTTTTCGGACTAACATCCGACTAACGATAAAATATTTAAATATAAAATCGATAAATATGCGGGTTGTTACATTCTACTAGTCATCATGGCGTAACTCGCAGGGCTGAGAAAGCTTACCGATATGGATTGTTTCCTGGGGGATCCAGGCGTAACCATTGTGTATCTGCGAACCATGGTTAGACAAAGGTTTTGTTTGTTTTTGTTTGGATTGTACTTTCCATATCTGTTTTTAAAAAGTTTTCCAGTATTTTCACTGGGTGTTGAAACAAGTCTACTAAGTACTTGGAGAATTCTAGCTTTGCGCCTGATCAACGCACTGCCAGAGTCTACAGGAATGAGGATAAACTTGTTAATACATCGAGTTATAAAAGTATTTTGATAAAATATTATGTAAATGATACTTTGATCAGTTATTTCCTTTTAAAGGATTTTAAAGTGTTTTAAATATTTTACCTCTTTAACAACAATTTTAAATAATGGTTCATCCTTCTCATTCAACCTGCTTTCCCTCCTAGCTACTTTTCTTCCCTATCTTCTTTCGGGATGTCTTCTAACCTATTGTTCTTTCTAGTTGTTTCTCCACTTCCTTCCTTTTCGAGGATGAAAAGATTTGAGTGGGGGAGAGTGTAACAACCCTAAATTTTATGATTTATTTTAATTGTTTATTTGATTATTTTATTTGAATTTTGATTTAAAAACTCTATTTTATTTATAAAAATGAATAAATTATGTTATTTTAAATATAAATGTTGATTTTTATGAGAATTATAATTTCAAACCTGAATAAATTGAATATTTCCAGAAAAAGTGGATTTTTGGTCAATTTGGTCAAACTTTGACTTTTAAATTTTAAATTTAAATATTTGAATTCTTGAATTTTATCTTTTATTATGAAAATAGACTTAATATCATGAATACTGCTTTTCGTTTCGTTGATATTGGACTTAAATTGTGAAAGTTATACTGTTTTCAATATTGTGTGTATATTGAGTTATTTAACAATTTTCTTTATTTTTCAATTTATATAAATGACATTTTTATTTGATATATCTTACTTAAATTTGTTTATTTAGGTTATACTATATGTGTTTTGACCTTTAAATATTTTTAAAGTGATAATAAGATTTTTCCGAAGTGTATTGAATTTATTTCTAATTTTTAAAGCCTAGTTTCTATATTTTTATGCTATTTCTTAATTTAATTATATTTAATTAAAATTTATTTATTTATTTTATGAATTTATTTTTATTTCTGAGTTTTTATCTTTATTTACCAGCATTTTATATGTATTTAAAATTTCAAAAGATATATTGGTAATATGAAAAGTTTGAGACCTTTTGTATACCTAGCCTTTTGGTATTCTTGACTTTTCATTTCAACCTCCACTTGTAATCAATTTTGGCCGACTTCCTCTCATTGCTTCAGTCGTTTCTCTTCTCATTTCTCACGCACAAAACAAAAACTTCTCATCCTCAAAAATTCACAGCCATTCTTGAGCAAAAAGTTTGGTAATTCTCTTATTCTTTTCATGTTTTTCTTTTGTTTTCTTGTTTGATTTTTGCACTTTCTCTCTCTTCTATGCTCAGCTCCTCCTTCCTCCTCCTCCCTGGCTGCCTCCACCACCACCACCACCTCTGGTCAACACCTCCTCCAGCCCATCCCCATGCCATAGCCGTGCCCTTGATGATGTAGATCCACTAATAAAAGTGAACAAACCCACCTATGCATTCAAGCCAAGCCTACCTCGCTTCCACCAACCAAACCTCCACTTTGGCCGACCCAATCATCACCACCACCAGCAAATTCTTAACCTGACACCACTGCCACATCATCCTCCAGCCCACTACAGCTTGACCGTGCCTGGTCATGACTGGGTCGAGCCTATATGTTGCATAGAATCCATGATAGTTTGCCTTGACTTGTTGTACATGTATATACTAGTGTCACCAAATTGTTGCACCACTTTTTCCATACATAGCCGACCCTTACCAACCCAAAACCAGATCCAAACCATGCTTTAGCCATGCCATTTCAGATCTATAGCTGAAGCATAGGTGGTAGAAAGCGAGTGCAAAGACTTTGGCTTTGTATTGTACATCCATTTATAGCATTGTTTTATTATATTCGGGTTGAAAACTTATGTAGATTGTTTTGTTTGTTTGAATGTATTCAAGGTGATTAATCTTTGGCCCTCCCAATCTCAAATCTTATTTGTGCTTTTGTGCCTTCGAAGATCTTAGTTTGTGTGTTTCAGTTGTCGTCTCTAGCTTTTACCAGTGAGTTATTCTCACCAGACAGTGTATACCTATATAACTAGTAAATTGACCACTTTTGAATCTGTAAAATGCATCACCATATTATATCTGCTATGTTATGATTATATGATGTTCACCCATGCTTAAACACCTGTTATATCATATGTTACTGTTATATTATGTTGTTCTGTTATTTTTATCAGTTTATCACACTACAAGTTCCCTTTAGATTAGAATCACCATGGGTTGAAATGATACATAACCGAACGGACTTTAGAATAGGAGAAAATCGTTATGGGCTGAAATGATAGGCCTGAATGATTTTCAATTATTTTCATTTACTTGGGATTGCGGGTTTGAAATGATCAAACCTAGGTTTTCTTTGTAAATTACGGGTTGAAATGATATATTACCCGTATCACTTTACCTAGGCTAAAAATGAAATACAGACCCGTAGTTAAAATATGTTTTTCTAAAAATTTTAAAATATGTTAGAAATGTAAATATTATAATATTTTGATTTAAATTGATTAAAAATGATTTTTGTAAAGCATTATTGATTTTCTGAAAATTTATAAGTGAAATAAATTAATGGTAAAGTTAGAAAATCTGAAATGTAAGTTATTTTGGGAAATTTTAATTTGGTGATAATTGGAATTTAAATTAAATATGAAATATGATAAATTCATGATAATTTGGATTAAAGTGAATTTAAATGATTTTATAATATATTAATGATTTTTGAATAAAGTTAAAATGTGAAATGAATGAATATTTAAGTTGAAATTTTGAAATATAACTAAAATTGGAAATTTATGAATTTGGCTTAAAAGTGAATTTTAAGTAAGTAAAAAAAAATGAAATTCAGCTATATTTGAAAATTTAAACTTAAGTGTTAAGCTAAATTTAATTTAACGAATTTAAAATTTAATGTTGGAATTTAATAAGTGAATTATTATTAAATTTTGATTTTTGAATGGAGATTTAACTTTATAAAATCATGAATATAAGGGTATTTAAATGATGACTATAAAAGTGAAATTATATGATTTTATAAGTAAAAAAATGATTTAAATAAAAATATAATTGTTTGTGAAATTATACTGAATATTTGAAGTTAATTAACGTCATTTCTGAAATGCTATTAATTCTAATGTAAATGATAATACAACATTTGTAAATGTTGTAGTTGATAATAATGAACCAAATGGCTAAATTTAATTAAAGGCTATTATAGCATTTTTGTAAATGTTATAATGGTTGAATTTAACTAAGTTTATTTGAAACTAATGTAACCCTATTACAGCATTTTAAATGCTGTCTTTTGTTAAATTGAACTGTTTTAAATGTGACTTTCCGTAGCATTTTCTAAATGCTACGAAAGTTGAATTTTCATTGTTTTAATTAATTTAAGTGAACGAATGAACTTTGAAAAGTTAAATTTTTGGAAATTTAATTATTAAATTATAAAATATAATAACTTCATTTTATGATTTAAAATGAAGTAATTTGTTTCGAAATATAAACTTTTTTGAAATATGATATTTTGATATTTTGAAATGGATTTTTGAATGATATTGAATTTTGAAATGATATTTGATTTCGAAGTATAAAATACCATTTTGAAATTTTAACCATGGGATGTATTTAATTTATAGTTTAACTGATCCTTAAGGGATGGGCGATCCCAAGCATCCTTTCGGTTATTGTGCATTTCTACTACGGTTCACTTGAGTTGGTTTACATTATATAAGTATATATTGTCCTGACTCGAGTGTTTTGTGTCTTACTTTACGCTCGGGTCAGCCTGAGTATTTACAGCTTAGCTTTGGATCTCTTTCTAGAGCTAGGAATCACTAGTGATTCTGCTTGTCTAGTTATCTGTTCCTTTCAGTTCAGTTGTTCTATTTCAGTTCTGGTATTCATAAACTTCTATTTATTTGAGATTTCTATTGTATATGTTTTCAAACAGATATAATGTATTATGTTTTGAGAGTTTATTATAGTAGCTTCATGAACTACTATGGTTTTTATATTCCACTGCGAGTTATTCTGATATTATCTGTGTCTATGATTCTGTGTATTTGATTTCATTTGCTCCAAATTTATTTACAATCTGTTATTTTGAATTATTCAAGTTAGACATGTGTGGATTATTGTCGATTTGAATGGTCCAAAATAGTGGGTCCTTACAGAAGATCATCCAATTAACAATGTAATTGGTGATTTAAACACAAGAGCCTCAACTAGAAATCAATTAAATCAAATAAGTCATGTTGCATTTATGTCTAATTTTGAACCTAAAAATTATAAAGAAGCATCGAAAGATGATTTTTGGTTTATCGCAATGCAAGATGAACTTAATCAATTTGAATGAAATGATGCATGGAAACTTGTACCAAGACCAAATGATTAATCCATAATAGGAACAAAATGGATTTATAAAAATAAAGCAGATGAAAATGGAAACATTATTCGTAATAAAGCAAGATTAGTTGCTCAAGGATACAACCAAGAAGAAGGAATTGATTATGAAGAAACATTCGCTCCTATAGCACGTCTTGAAGCTATACGAACATTACTTGCTTTTTCATGTCATCATAATTTTAAATTATTTCAAATGACTGTTAAAAGTGCATTTTTTAACGGTTTCATTAAAAAGAAGGTTTATGTTGACCAACCACACTTATTTGTTTATGATAAATATCCAGACCATGTTTTCAAACTTAAAAAGACATTATACGGATCAAAACAAGCACCCCGTGCTTGGTATAAGAGACTAAAAACACATTTACTAAATTTGGTTTTCAAATTGGGAAAATTGATTCTACATTATATATAAAAAGAGAAGATAGTAATCTACTAGTTGTACAAATATATGTCGATGATATCATATTTGGATCAACTAACGAAAAACTATGTAACGATTTCTCTAACATAATGAAAAATGAATTCGAGATGTCGTATATGGGAGAATTAAATTTCTTTTTAGCTTTACAAATAAAACAATTAGAAAATGGAGTTTTTATAAATCAAGAAAAATATTGTAGAGAATTACTAAAACAATTTGGAATGGATAGTACTTCGAGTAAACAAACTCCAATGAGCACGAGTTTACATTTAGATAAAGATGAAAATGGAAAAGATTTCGATCAAGAATTATACCGAAGTATGATAGGATCTCTATTATACTTAACGGCTAGTAGACCGGATATTATGATGAGCGTGTGTCTATGTGCAAGATTTCAAGCACAACCTAAGGAGTCACATCATCGAGCGATTAAAAGAATTCTATGATACTTAACCAACACCAAAGATTACGGACTTTTCTACCCAAAAGGCAGCTCTTTCGAATTCGTATCATATAGCAATGCAGATTTTGGTGGTTGTAAGACAGATAAAAAAAGTACGAGTGGCACATATCATTACATTGGTCAATCTCTGGTTTCGTGGTTCAGTAAAAAGCAAAATTGTGTTTCTCTCTTGACATGTGAAGCCAAGTATATATCTGTAGCCTTAGCCTATGCACAAGTAATTTATATGCAACAAACACTTCAAGATTTTGGTAAAATTATAACTAACTCTCCTATATATTATGATAATACTAGTACTATAAATTTATCCAAGAATCTAATTAATCATTCTCGTACAAAACATATCGACATTCGTCACCATTTTTTAAGAGATAATGTAGAAAAAAGAATTATTTCCCTTGTGTTGAATATGCTAGTATATGATTTTTGTTTGATGATAATAAACATATATATATATATATATATATTCATTTAAATGTATTTGTTATTGTGCTATTTTATTTTTCACATAATTAAATAAATATTTGCTGAATAAAATAAATAACATAGGATTTAAATTCAAATCGATATTTTATTCAAACAAATATTTTATTTCAATTTTGAATAGTACAAATTTGAGCTCTCACTACATATATACATTTTTCAATTACAATACAATTTCGATTACATCTCAAATTTCACTTTACATTGATCACCTCGCTACATATCACTCATTCACTCATAATTGTTCTTCAACTGTATTCCAATTTGTATCCAGCATCTGAGTTATCTGCAAAATAAACACTAACGGAGTAAAATTGAAAAAGAAATATTTTTTGCAGTGTAAAATAAAATGTGTGTTTTGAAAATATTATTTGCCTCGGTTATTTGGGTTATTCGTCATCATTTATTTTGAATTCATCATATACGAACAACTTGTGACATGCACAGTGTATCACTATACATGCCACAAGGCCGTGCACACCGATGTACACTTGCTTGTTAAAATCACAGGGACAGGTGAGCACAAGGTCAAACCCAAGCCGAGGCTGGTTTCAACTCAGGTGCAATACAAAAACAAAAATAAAATGGTCAAGTTTTAATGCCTGGAACAAGCCTCAATAAAAATTCAATGTGTACACTTGAAAAATACTCAACCATTCAAACTCAAGGCAAGTGCAGACCTAAACTTCAATCTATTCGAAGTGGTGCACCAAACAGTTCAACTGTTCAGGCTGGTGGCATGGCACAAAGGCAAAGACCACAAGTAACACACACATATATATATATATGCAACCAGACCAGATACAAGAAAACAGAGGCTAGATAATCCAAATAGTACTGTACACATGAAACACAAAGCCATATGAAGACCAGCATTCAAAGTACAGCATGAACTCAACGACAGCATGCAAGTGGAACACATAGACCACATAAACATATATACATATATGCACATATATATGTATACACATATATGAGTTCAAAAGCACCATCATGAATAATTAGAAGCTAAAAGTGCTCAAATGTACACATCAGTACAACAAGGTATATATGCAAAGACAACAAAGTGGTAAACCAGACAAAAAGTGGTGGATAAGACACAATGTTACAGAGGTGACATCAATATACATGAAATCAAGTGCAACATCAACACAAAACATCACCTCAATCAAGCTCCACATAAAACCAGACTACATGAACACACTAGACTTCAAGTCTAACAAGGATAGAGGCAACACGACAGTGGACAGAGCAGTGCTGATCAACCCAGACCAATATCACACAACAACTAAAGAATCAGGTCGAAAATGTTACAGGCATCATAACATACATATATACATGCGTAAACACACATATATGTGAAGTGGAAACCAGACAGCAGCTCAAATGAGCAATTTCAGACAAGTGCACAAATCAATGACTCAAGTGTAATCGAAATGAAGTGCGACCAGATCAACTCAGTACAAAGACATGTACAGAGAATCAAGTGCAGACTCTACATGTACAAAATTCAACTAGACCAGAACATATTCAGGTAAATGAGTCAGTGCAGCATGAATCACAATATATACACACATACATGGAGTAATGCAACAAGCAAGTCAGAAAATCAAGGCATGTTTAAGTAGCGGTTTCAAACAAAGTCAATGATCATGCCAGAATCAAAGCCGTGGTGACCAAGATAATAACAAGTTCGAACAAGTCAGAGTAAAAGGCAGGTGATAACGCAAATTGAACAAGTCTGGATTAACACAAATTTCAAATGGCCGAAGTCAAATCTCAGAAAAGAACGGAACAAAATCTAAAGCAATTTCATGAAGCCGTGGTGACCAAGCAAGCATAACAAAAGAAAATATACGAATGGAAAAAGTCAGAAAACATCACCAACATTCAAGTTAAATCGAACGGCCAAGCATATCAATTGAAGAAATCAAATAAAATATATACGAACGAGATTATAGGATTTCGAATCCTATTTAACCCATCGGCATTCAGTGGCATTCGAGTTAAAACCATATCACAGAGCAAAGTTTCAAATCAATAACTCGAATCGAATCGAGTTCAAACATATCAACGAGAGTAACAAAGGAAATTGCATACCTGTTTTATTCAAATCGAACTCGATGTATTGCAGTAGCCGAAAGCAAATTGAAGATAGGAGACGACTGACAGAGCAAAGCGAAGCAAATCACTGCAATTGCTCGAAAAACAAGCGGCGACTTCAACAAATTTCCAGAAGCCCTAAAATTTTGAAAGAGGAACGAACGAGCAAAGAGGCAGCCATTTTTCACAAAAACAAAGAATACAGGCCGAAGAAATAAAAAGAAAAAAGGGGAACAAATTCTTTATCACTGCCTTTTCTTTTGGGCCGATTTTTGGTTTTGGGCTTAATATTTAAAATTAGGGTTTTTGTGTTTAATTGTTTTTTATTTTGTATTTCTCTTTTAAACTTTTGTAAATTCTAGTCGTGTGACTAGGGGACGAACTACGGTGGTGTAGTTCGAGAATTCGCAACTCTGGCAGGGTTTTGAGCGTAGAGTTAGGTTAGTCGATAGCGGGTGTCGTGAGTTTATGTGTGTAAGCGTCTGACTACTTAATTTCTAGTAAAAACCTTGGGGGCAGCACGTAGGCAGGGTTTTGCCGAAGCTGGGTAAATTTGTGCTGTTCTATTTCTGCTTTTATTATTCTGCTATTTATCTATGCTGCAATAATTTTATATATTTCTGCATTATTTTTTATAATTATTAGTTTCACCCTATTCACCCCCCCTCTAGGGTGAAATCGATCCTACATCTTGAATTTGTTAACACCGAAAATCAAATTGCCGATATTTTCACCAAACATTATATGAATCAACTTTTATAAAGCTACGACGGGACCTTGGTGTATGTTCAACAAATTAATTAATATATTCCACATTTATTCATCATTACAAAATTTTAAAATTTATTTCTCTATATAAAATTTTAACTTAAATTTAATTCAGTCAATCTTTTAACAACCATAAAAACAAAGCCGTTAACAAATTTATGGTTAAAACAATTCTATCCATACAAAGTTCTAACTATAAATAGACTAAACAATCTATTTAAACATAATTAAATAAAAATATAAATCTAAATATTATTTAAATTTATAAAAACTAAACATGTTTTCTAGTCACGACTCCACTTATTCAACTATCGACTTTAGCTCACCTTCATCAAATAGTAGCACCTTAAGTATCACCAACAAAAACCACACCTCCGTCAATTCGATCGGCCTTACTAAATATTATGGCATCATCTACATATCACATCGGCTTATCTCCTAAGGAAAAAAAATCCAAACGAGCGATTGATCTAGAATCAACATCTCTCAACACTAAAGTTGATGCAATATATCACTATCAATAGGAAATGATGGGAGTTCAATGAGAAATGTATTACAAGCAACGACGTCAAGGATCTCATCTTAACTTTCTAGAAAAATGTATTCTAGCAATTTGTTGTCATTCACCACCAAAAAATTACATACATCAAAAATCTCGTCTTTTAATAGAAACTCTTGTAAAAACTTGTAACGTTACCCCAAGAAATTTATGCAGGACAGGGCAATCAAACCAACACTGAATCGATACTCCAGCTCGTCCAAGTTGGTCTCCACTTAAGCCTCAACGTGGGAAAAATAGCACAATCTCTTGAGATTAACCTAAAATCAAAAATTCTTCGGTAGATGATTGATTCTATGTACCTACATAGATACACGCGCGCGCGCACACACACACACATATATAGAAATAAATATGTAAACCATATAATATTTAATTTTTGCATGTTTATTGATTATAATAATCGTTTATTATTATGACTCTGTGAAAACGTTAAATTAAAATATAGAAAAAATTCAAACAACAAAGTTAAAACATTCACCTTTGCCTCTCTCAGACGTCTGTGAAGAAGAAACAGATGTTTGTCAGATTCCTCAGGAAAACAATACTGTGTCATCTCGGACGTTTGTCACTCTTCCTCAAATGTCTGTGTCAAGTTTCGGCTGTTATCAAAAGGCACTTCATATATTATTTTTTCACCCAACTCTTATTCACCAATTTACTTCAAATCTAAAACCCCAACTCTAAAACCCTAACTTCCCAAAACCCTAATTCATCAAAAATGGCTCCCAAAGTGAAAAATATCGTTAATAAGAGACAAAAGAGAGGTCAAACTTCTTCTTCTCAAACTCATCTTGTCACCGATGCCCATATTCAAGAATGGCTTCAAAATTGTTCAATTGCAAACAAAAGATTTGAAGAACTGAAGCAAAAGAGACTTCATTCCGGTCTGTTCTACTGATTATACAAATTTGGAGAATATGGTCTTCAAGAACTCACCATCACCTCTGGTTGTCGAGAGTTAATCAATTTTGATGAAAATGAGGTATACATTGATTAATTGGCTATCTTTCTTTTTTATGCAAACTTATGTAGTAATGATATTAGGACACCTTAAAATGAAGATGGTTGGTTATGGGCTAGTGTATACGGTCGTATTTTGAAAATAAGCGTAAACACAATTGGTCGTTTATTGGATTGTTCCTCTACTGGACTTGATTTAGAAGAAATTCCCGATCAACGAAATTTGCCACGTGACGAAGTGACCCATCAAATTTGGGAAGATAGAATGCCGCAATGGAAATCCGTTTATCTACGACCAAAAGCTAGGCTATTAAATCGTATGATAATTAATACAATAATTCCCCGTTTAGGTAGTCATGAACAAATATTTAAAAATGACCACAAAGCCCTATATGTTATATTTGGTGGATTTCAAGTAAATTGGGCTAAATTTATTCATGACGAAATTAAAGGCTTTTGGTCTCACCACCGACGCACAATTATATATGCTTCATACATCATGTGTCTCTTACAAGGTCTCAGGGTACCTTCTTATATTTCTCATTTCTTAGAAATTCCTACCAAAGAAAGTGGTATAAGATTTTTATCCTCAATGCATCTTTCTGAAAGACCGCCTCCAATCATGTCCCCGGCTCAATGGAGTACACAGCAACGACAACAAATGTATCTGATTCCTCCTCAATAGGCTCAAGCTCCTCCTCCATAACAAACTCAATCACCTCATCCTCCACAAAAATATGGTTTCTCTCATCATACTACTGATTATCATTCTGACTCGGAGATTTTCGAAGCTCGCACTGAACCAACTCAAAATGAATCCATTGTGATTTAACTCTTTGAAATCAAAATTTGATCATGGTAAATCAGAGAGCTTTGAAGAAAAATCAAAAATCTTTGCACACTAAAATTATCGGTTTGGAACGATCCTTTTCTATAAGGATGACTACAATGGAGAAAACTTTGGAAAAGGTTGTTTCCACTTTGGGTAAAGTAATGAGAAAATTTCGTGGCAAGTCATCTTCTAGGTCGTCCTCCTCTCCTCCTCCAACACCACCTCCTTTAGCACCAACTCCAGTCTATCATCCTCATAGATCATCGTCTTATGGAGGCAGATCTCAACAAGATCGAGGAAAGACTATAATGCAAAAAGAACCAGAGGAAGAACAAGAAGATGGCTATGATATGTCTTGGCCCGATCCTTCAGCACCACAACAAATGAATCTTTCAACATTTCAAGGACTGTCCATTCTAGAAAATGAAGAATATACGCAATGGCTAGAAAACTATCAATCTACTTCATTCACCTACCATGACTATTTTGATAATTATGATGATTTCTTTAATTACAGTTATCGTGACTATCAATAATTTTTCCTTACAATTTTAGGATTATTTATTTTCTATTTCGTTATTGCGATTTGTACTAGTACTGATGTTGCTATTTCTCTAACTTTTTTTATTTTTATTGTTCATGATTTTTATGGCTTTGCTTTAGTTCATTTATGCAATTCTTATTTTTGATAATGCCAAAGGGGGGAATAAATATGCATATACATAGAGGGAGATAACGTTCAGGGGGAGTTATTTTTCATTACTTGTTACTAACCATTGTATAGTTGTCGTCATAAAAAAGGGAGAGAGTGTTAGAACCTCTATTATGAGATATCTATGACAACAATTATACAATCATATGTACAGGATATATCTTATCATATTGCAGGTATATATATCAGAAGAAGATCACGGTGCACAACAAGATTATGGCTCACAAACAATGAAGAAAGATGGATCATAGTATGTAAAAGTAAGGTCATATTTTTGTATATAGTCATAGATATATGTTGTACAATCTCCTTGATTGATCAAAACACATAAAATTTCACATTGACAAATCTTACTAACAAATATATTAATTTTATAATTCACAGTATGATAGACGTTCTGTCACTTAGTCACAGACGTTTGCGACAATTCTTTGTTTGTTATTTCCAGAGATCCACAGATGTTTGTGATAGAATAACAGACGTCTGTGAACTGTCTTGGCCTAAAAATAGGTAACTGCAACTCCCATTTTTTGAATGGATGTATCTCTCTACTTTAAACAAACTTCTTCCTCCTTCAATAGTTGCACTTATTCATCAAAGAGTAATCTTTCAAGAAGTCATAACTTTTCAAATACAACTATATGATTCTATAAATACTTCAATTGATTGAGATTTTAATTCAACTTGCTTTACTATCCTCTAACTTCTATATTAAGATTCTCTTATGCTATTATTAACTTAATATTCTCAATCACTTCCAACCAAAATCTATATATCATAGTTAAACTATTTCCTAAAAATCCAAGCAACTCACACTCATTATCATTCAAAGAAGATTATAGGAAGAATTGTACTAACAGTCAATATCTGTGTTATATCAAAAACAAGATTGTTATTTGTACCAACCTATTTCTCCGAGCAAAGCGAGGGTTATTGTTTATGAAATACCGAAGGGGAGCTTCAGGATTGGACGTAGGACGGGAGGTCCGAACCAGTAAAAAACTTTGTTGTGCTCGTTTTTATACTTTATTTTTTATTTTTACATTTAGCTCATATATTGGTATACACTCACATACTAGTACACTAGTCATATTAGATACGATCTACTAGACTTTCAATTATTATTAAAATAAATTTAATAACTTTTAATTCTAAATTAAAAGTTATCATTCTTATTTAAACAGAATTTAAATAAGCGTTCAAAACTATTTTTATTCGAATTAAATCTAATATTTAAATATTTAGCTAGTTCCAATATTTAATAATAAAACATTCAAAAATTCGGGTCATTGCAAATACTGTCCTTCTCCACTCTCAATTGATGGACCATGTTGCTAGATCTTAGGAAAATACTTTGGCCCTACTCAACTGATCAAACAAATCATCTATTATTGACAAAGGATATCAATTCTTTATCGTTTTCTTATTCAACTTACGATAATCGATACACGTCTTTAAAGACCCATCCGGTTTCTTCACGAACACCACAGTAGCTCCCTAAGGAGAAATGCTTGGTGTAATGAAATTCTTCCCTTCTAAGACCATCAGCTGCACCTTTAACTACTTCATCTCAATAGGTGTCATTCTGCTAGGCAGTCTACTTACGTTTTCAGCTCCAGGTACAAGATCTATTCAAAACTCAATAGCTTGTCGGTGGTAGTTCTGTAACTAGCTCAAAAACATCTACAATCTCTCTTACAATAAAAACTTGATTCGCTTTATCTGCCACTTCTATTGCACCCAATAAAGCAGATGTATAGAAACTAAAATTTTCTACCATGTATACATTTCGATCACGGCTATTATGGAGTTCTAATGATATTTTCCTATCCTGACAAAATATCCTAGCATCATATTTGCTTAACCAATCCATACCCATAATAATCCCAAAATCCACAAAATCAAACACATGCAAATTGCAGGTAAATGAATAACCTAGCAGCTCAATTTCTAAACGGTCATATCTCATCGCAATGGTTGGATATAGCCTCCTATCGGATTTGCAACCCTTAAGGAAGTAATAAGGTATGATGGTTCTAGACTTAGCTTATCTACCAAATAACGTGATATAAAAGAATGTGATGTGCCAATATCAAATAATACTTTAATAGGTATGCCATGAATTAAGAGCGTACCTCCCATTGTATACTTCCATTTCTCCTCTGCGGTTGGTTTAAAAGCTGATGGCTCCAGAGCAAAAACCTTCCCTTTATTAGCTTTGACCGCTTTTGGACATTTATTCTTACAATGTCTCACTTAGTTGCAGTTGTAACACTTCATGTTCTTCTTTCCTACAATCGTCTTTCCATCACCAGATCGACATTCGTTAGTAAAGTGCCCTTACTTATTACATTTATAGGAAATAATATCAGCTTTCCCTTTCTTGGCAGCTCCTCCTTCAAAGCTCCCTTCTTTTTGAAGAACTTTCTCTTTTTACCCTGAAAAACTTGAGTCTCCACAGGCTTGTCCTTTTCAAACATTGAGAGAATTTCCTCATTCCTTATCGCCATCTCTACTACCACATCACAAAGATCTTTGAGATGCGGCATTGTTGCTCTGGCAATCTCCGGCTTCAATCCCTGAATGAACTTCTCATTCCCTTTGATTACAGTGTCAACAGTAGCATGTCCATACCTGGCAAACTCATCGAACTTGGTTGCATACTCCAATACTGACATCTCTCCCTGCTTCAATTCCATAAACTTTCTTTGTAAAGTTGACTTGGCTATCTCAGACAAGAACCTTTTCTCAAACCTCCTTCCAGACTCAGCACAAGTCAAATTCATCTCTGGTATTCCTACCGTCACACTGTTATACCAATACAAAGTAGCACCTTGCAACTCTCTAGATGCCAACCTCCTTTTCTTCTCATCATTCAAGCCTAAGTCGGCAGGGATTCTCTCACAGTGCAACAACCAATTCTCAACTTCAATAGAGTTCTCCGTTTCTAGAAATGGCTTTCCTCCAAGACTGCTATAATTCCGGCTCAACTTAGCATAGCTGTTGCCAACCGATAGCTTGGGATTAGCTCCTCCCATATTAGCAACATTACCTCCAGCCAAACTAGTAGTAGCTCCATCTTGCATCATATCACAAAGAACCGGTACATAGTCCCCATATCTACAGGTGGCATTCCAGCACTCACATTAGCATTTGCATTTGGATTAGTATTTGCTTTTCAACCTGGATTGCTTCTAGTATCGGGCCGAACATTTCCATTTGTTGTGATGCTTTCTCTATCTAGGTTTACTCTTCCATTTCCTGCATCCATATCTCACTTTCTTTAAATCGACATACGGTTCTTTGTAAGATATAGAAGAATCATCTAAGAGAGATGAAAGAATAGAAATAGGATACATACATGCATACATGCATACATACATACATATATACATATATATATATACACATACATATATACATATATATATAGCAAATACAAGTATGTTACTATAGCATTATCTCATACCCCAATCTTATTTTTTGATTCATTTGGATTGTGTTTTCAAAATATGTTAAGCAACAAAAATTCTTTTAAGTTTTACATAAGCATATGCTCTGATATCAAGCTATAACATCCCTCATTTTAAGGCTTGAACTAAGTGTTGCGGATGCTGTAGTCAACCATAGTATTAATTTCCTTTTGACAAAATGAGATCAATTAATTGTATCTATAACATCAAGAGCATATGAATATGAAATTTTTTCAAAACTTATTTCTTTAATAGCCTTTATATTCATTACAACCCATTAACCCCATCGATGCCACGTTCAGATAAAATATAGTAATTATTACAAATATTCTAAGAGCGACATATCAAGATGCCCCGTTGGGTGATCAGAGTCTAACCACTTGACAGTTATAAATCCTATCATTACATCCATTCAAACAAAACATAAGCTTTAAATGACGTAGCAGAAATAAACTTATAATATTGGCTAGCTTGCCTCTTGCATGTCTCCGAAAGTTTATTCGTCTAACATGAAAATCCATAATCCCGACCTACTCAAATGAGTACCCGAGAGTTTAGAGGGAAAAACAAAAACTTCGGATCAAACAAAAAGTCTGATGTGAATAATAATATGCCATCTCCAATCAAAATAGATACTTGGTGAGATCATGCCGCTGAACGGAACGGGGTTTCCCCTCACTATTATCTTCTCTAAATATGTCAATCATAAATCATACACTTGCAACCACATTAGTTGGAACATCATAATATAATAATATATAGACATGCAATACGGGTAAGTTTGACTAATCGGTCTTCATAGGATTATGCACTCCTACAATTTACCCAATCTCATAAAGTAGACTGTCTGTCCGTAATTTGTAGACTATCTGTCTCAAATTAAATGGACTACCTGTCTCAAATTAAATGGACTATCTATCTTAACTCATGTAGACTATCCATCACACATATCATATAGACTATCCATCTCGGGTCATGTGCACTATCTATCACACATATCATAGTTTTCCTAGGGTTACTATGAACCTATCAATAATCATATGGATTACCCATCTCATATATCATGTGAACTATCCATCGTACATATCACAATTCTCCTAAGATTACTATGAACCTATTGGTTTTCACCTGTTAACCAATAACCTATCTCCTCTCGCGGTTAGGAGTAAACAGGTATTATTTTGATTAGTTATAGGCATCATAACACAAATTTGATCTATCCAATCTCCTAGATGTAATTCTACTCACTCAGGAGTTTAGTCTGAGACCTTACTCACTATTGGGTCAACCTAACTGGTAATTTCTTCCCTTACACCCCAAGGTATAATAGTTGGTCATGATGATGTGAATATGACAATGCAAATCAGATAAATATAACTGATCATATGGTAACAAGAACATAGAACATTATTCATTCAAATATGTTCAATCAATAATCATTGGCATCACAAAATTACTTAATTCAAGTAATAATACTCTTTGGCAAAATCTCTGTAAAACTTGGGCTAAAATACCATTTTATTACCTTGAAACATTTGTCTTTACAAAGGATTAATCCTTAAAATCATTCTGTAAAACAAGGAAAACATAACCCCCTTCCTTAGCCAAAATCTCATGCCAAAATACGGTCATCTTTAATTAGCTTCTTTTAATCGTTCGGTATTAAAATGAGGGTCCCGAGCCTCTAAAACATATCGCTTATCTAGTAACAAATAAAACTATTCAATTTATAAACATATGACATCTATGCCGCTAGAATATGATATCGAGCCTCTATGTCGAGTCTCTGAAACAAACATTCTAAATTATAAAACATAAGGCAATAATGCCGAATTTATATGGTTATTGAGTTTTTAAAATACATAAGCTATCGTGGCTTAAAACATAGCTTTCGGGCATAACATAAGGCCATCGAGCCTATAAAACATAGGTCTCAAATATATAAACATACAATATTGATGCCGCAAGAACGTAGATATCGAAAATATAGGTGACAAGATGTTCCAAGTAAAACACTTAGGGTTATCGAACCCTTAAAAACTTGGGTACCGTGCCCCTAAAACTTGGCGGTGTCGGTTCTTTAAAATCTTAAGGGTGCTGAAAACATAAACAAAAGAGATGCCGAACTTGTAAAAGAATGGTATAGAGTCCCGAAACCCTAGGTTGTCAAACTTCTATGTAAACAGATATATCACATATCTACTAAGTAGATATCGCATTTATCACTCCATATAGATGCCAAGTCTATAAACTCGATACATCATATACCTATCAAATAGATATTTCATGTATTGACCTTTATAGATGTCAAATAACAAAGAGTGGGGGTTCGAATGTCTATAACTACATTTCTGTAAATAATTATAAAACTAATTTATTTCTTTCTAAAGCTAATTCTTTCCACCAACTCTTGCCTCTTGTCAAAATATGATTGGTTAACAAAATGATTTTCATATTCTTTTAAGAAATTTACTGGAAGATCGTGGTTTACCTTCCCAAAATAATTAGCAAATCCTTGTAATTAACATTATTAATTAATATCAACTAATAGCTTTTCTATCATGAATAATTCATAGAAAATCATAATAATATGGGAAAAATTCTCAAAAATCACCAAATATTAGAATTTCAATCTTGTTTTACATATAAAAATTTCTAAGCCAAAACATTTATTTAATTATTTTTAATAATTAAAACCCAAAATAAATTTCTTTTCCATCTTAGGAAATTCATAAAATATTCATATAAACTTGAAAATTTATGAAATTAAAAACTCTAAAATAAAGTTTTACTCAACATATTCCAATTTAAAGTCAAATGGAGATCAAAAATTAGGTTTTTACTTTTAAAACCCATAGGAATAATTCGATAATAATTCCAATAAATCATCATTTAATTAAATAATGATATAAACCATCCAAGCATGACATATTATCCCAAAACAATTCAAAAATCAGCATAGATCTGAAAACAAGCATAAGTAAATGAGAGGGATACAATTACTCACCTTAGATTGGATAGAGAGGTTGAGATTGATGTAGAATTGTTTTTCCCAAGCTTTCCCCTTTGAATCCCTTAGTTTTTCCTTTTCCTTTTCTTCTAGTAATGGTCGACCTCTTGTGTTTGCTTTGGAGTTTTTATAAAATGAAAAATGAGAATGAATGAGAGATGAAAGGGTTTTAGGGATGAAATAAAGAACTATTCCCACTTTTCCCCTCTCATAAATTCCTTTCTATTTTATGTTTAAATCAGTCTAATTAGTTGATTACTTAATGCCCGGCCTAATTAATTACCAAATCTCATTCCATTTATCACCACACATCATATTATTCTATTTAATTTATCTAATTAAATCTTCTGAATAATGTTAAACAAAAGCAAGGATGTTACGGATTTCGTCTATCGGTTCAATATACGGAATGTTTTCTACAACTCAATAGAACTTTTTCGCTATAGCTTTGTATGCTCTTTTTTTATTACTACCACATGAATCATATGCTTCTACAACATGTTTCGGCATAATCTAAGTAGCATTGACAACCAATTGTGTGGGCTCTTTCAGTTTGACATTCTAAAAATACTAAATTACAAAAGAACTCAAAAGGTTATAAAAAATGTATGTAATGTAGAACGAAAAAGATATAGATAGAAGCATAAAAATATACTTGAATAGCCATTTGGATTGACGGATAAAAGTTATTAGTTTGTTGATTTGGAAGTGTGGAGTTAGAGGTAATGACAGTTAAATATACAGAAATGGGAGGAGAAGGGAGAAGGATTGGCCGTGTGGGGGGAAAACGACAATACGCATCTGACACGTTGAAGGCTATTGTATCTTCCCCCTACGGTGGCTTCAACGGGCTTTGGTGGGGGAGTGGACCATTCCTGCGTCCAATGCATCTGATGCGTTACGAACCGTAACAAGCTAAAAAAAGTCTATGAATGGTACCTTACTTTGGAACTCAGATTTCGAAAGTTGAATGAGTTGTAGTATGAAAAACTACACCAACATGATTTTGACTCTAGAAGGAGGGTCGAGCGCTGTTTTTTTGCCAACATTATTTTTTATTTTGAGAAAGAAGAAAATCATGTCAGCGATGAAGAAAAATATGGAACCGTCAGTCATTGTATGAGATGAAGAGAACTTGAATACTTTTGGCAACGTACATGCATATCCAACCTATATCACGCATGCACCAAGTTGCAAAATAAAAGTTATCATGCACGCCCTAATCAACAAACAAAAAAATGTAAATGTGACTCACATTTATTGTTATCGATATAGAATACACACACAAATACATACATATATACATAAATGTATGTATTTATGTATCTATTATATGTTTGTATGTTCATATATGTATATAGAGCAGGACAATTCTTTTGTTATTATTTACTACTTATTATATATATATATATATCAGCGTGCCTAATCTAAAATACAGTTTCAAAATAATAATGTTGATAACATACGACAAAATAGCAATGATTAGAAATATTATTAAGAACAGGAAATTGTAGTAAACTATGTTTTAACATAGAAAATAGATAAAACCTTGGTTAAAATTCTACCTTTAAAGAGGATATTATGCAATGCTCATTCCTCTTCCTAAGATGACCAACGTTTGAAGAAGCTAACAGCTATAACTTGTTCTGGAAAATAAAGTTATGAATCCCAAATTCGACTAATAGAAATTTAAAGCACAAAACAAAGAAAATAAGGCAATAAAATTGATCTTCAAAAGTTGATTATAGAGCGAGAATGCAGTGACAACCTAAGTATAAATTTATAGTGTCATATGCAAATAAGGATGAAGAAATAAAATGTCCTGGCATCAAGTATGATTCATTTTTATACAGAACTACTTAAGGTGCATCAAAAAAACCAATTGGTAGTTGAAAACTTTCTACCGATTAGGTTCTAGATAATGACTTCATATTGAAAAAAATCACTACCTTTTGTATTTCAAGTACATAAAATCTTACACTAAGACTAAAACACAAATTTCTATATTTTAGAAATAAATATTTGATTACATACCATAACAAAATATAGATGGTTTTTTTGTGACATAATATTGCTATGTTGTATGTAGACTAAGATGACAAACTCAAATCATCGTGTATGATTAATTTTATGCAAAATCGATAATTTTGCAATCAACAAACCAGTTAACACCTGTAAATTTTATGTTAGTCAACTTATAAAGAATCATAATCAATAAAAATCATTGCTAATCAATTTGTTGTGTTAAATCAGTGCCTTTATTTGAAGCTCATCCGACATTTGCATTCCTTGTTTTTTTTCCATAAATGGAGGAAAAGAAAATCCAACATGCAAAACATTAAGGGGTCATTCTTTATAGTAGCCATTGCATCCAACGCTACGCACAGCACCACATAACCAGACAACCATTTAATCAAAAGCGTTGTCGTAATAATGCACAAAGGTATAGCACCCTATCGGTTTTTTTTATAATTTGAATTTAAAAACCAAACATAACGCAAACCATTTGTTAAGGGTGCATCGTTTATAGGTTTATTGAAGCAAAATCAACATTTTAAAAGTATGTAAACAAATTCTATATCGGATTCAAAACAATGAAAATCCAACCTTAGTAGCTGACATTTTCAAAAGAACATAATCAAAAATCCTTCAACAATGATCATTAACAGTTAACATACCCATCCAGCCAAGTACAATGTCCAAACAGAATGTATTGAATTTAAATTCAAGACATTAAAAAGCAAAAACAAAATTTGGAACGAATGGGAAGGTGGAAGCGATATTCATAAATGAGTTGGTACTCTTATCTCCCACCGACTGTTATGTTAGCACCATTGCAAAATAAGTGGATTCATCTTCATTTATGAACTAACACAGTACCATATCCATTTCTTTGTTTTCCACATAAAGAAAAAATAAAATAAAAATTGAACTGTAATGGACATGCTCTTAAAGGTTTAGATTACAAAGTTTGAAGAATGCAACATATTACAAACTCATCAATAGCGTTTTCTTCAATTCGTAGCGCCAAATCAACTGAAGGATCAAAAAATACCACAAACACCATAGATTGATCATCCTCCAAATTCATCAATGGCGTTTTCCAAACGACCGAAGTGTCAAAAGGGAGCTTACGTCAAACATATAAAGTGTACATTAGCTATTTTAAAAATTCCTTCAAACCTTTAATTTTTGATAGTTGAACCTTTGTGTTTGAGGGTTTAGCCTCTTATATCATTGTTAAGGCATCAAAAGTCACATGTATGTAGTTTGAACTTGTTTTTTTATTACAAACATTGTTTAAAATTTTAGTTTGTCTTTTAATTGTTGTTTTTTTCAAATCTAAATTTGTAACTCATTTTCTAATTGTAAAATTAATTATATTGTATATTTAATCACACCAAAAAATGTAAATATTATTATTAAAGATTGTAATTTATAGAAAATTGCAATTTTTTTAGTTGCAAATTTTTTCAGTTCTTAGGTTAGGAATTTACCTTTTAATTTCAATATCAATTGAAATTTATTATATGGAGAAATAATTTTCCCTGCTACCAATAAGTTCTACTCACCAAATTTATCAGGAGTTGTAATATCGTGGTACACAAAAATCATTTCAAATGACCAGGACTCATAAAAGAGAGAAAACCCTAATTGTCCAACCGCCCTCTAATTCGGTCATCGCCCCTTCCCACCGTGTCTGCTGCCTAGATTTCCTTCGCCGCTCTCCCCCTCGGCTGCCGTATGGCTTCCTCCATCGGCTCTAGCCAACTGCCACCACATACTCCAGATCCGCCCCCATCCCCTTTAGAACCCCTGCCTGGTTTTTCTACGATAGCAGATGACATCTATTCATCTCAGCCGAATGATGGATTCATTCCAGTCAAGTCTAAAAAATGGAAATGACAAGAGAAATTCATGCCGCAACTCATTCAAGGAATATTGCTTCTAAACAGTCTTAAAAGAAGGATTTGCAACAGCCTCAACGTTCACATATTAATTTGAAAGTGGCACATGCAGATAATATCTCAAATCGTCCCAGTCAATCAAAAAATGAAAATGTTTCAAACAAATGGAATTATTCCACCACATCAAGTCGAGCATGGAACGAGGTAGTTAAAGGCAATAATATTCCTATTTCTATTCCCCTAAAGTTTACCAACCCTGTGATTTTAATTTAATGAAATATGCAAAAATGTATGCCGAAGTGGTTCAGGATGCGAGAAAACAATGGGATAATGCCATAGTGGTTTATGTGGTTGTCCCCAAACCATATTATCCATATTTCAGAGATTATATTTCTAGAGTTTGGAAACCAGTTGAGGAATTCTCTATTTTTCGAAAGAAAATGGATTCTACGTCATTAAATTTAATAACAAATCAGATTGTGACAGAGTCTTAGAAGGAGGTCCTTATTACTATAATAAGAAGCTTATGATGATGAAGAAATGGACGCTTGGAATGAAACTTAATAATGAACTGCTTCATTCTATTCTGGTATGGGCTCGATTTCCCAATCTACCTCTTGACTATTGGATAGAAGAGGGGATTAGTCGCATTGCCTCGGTTCTTGGAACCCCTATCAAATTAGACAAAGTCACGAAAGGTATAATTAAGATTGCTTATGCTAGAGTTTTAATTGAAATCACAAATTCCTTTGAATTTCCTAACAAGATTCCTATATTATCGGAGACGAATGGAATTGTTTGGCAACAGGTGATTTATGAGTGGAAACCGACTACTTGTCCAAACTGTCTAAGTTTTGGACATATGGAGTCACACTGTCAATTTCATAAAGTATGGAAACCAAAAGAACCTCAATAAATAAAGCAACAGAGAACAATGAAATGATTATTGATGATGAGAATCATATCGCCAACAATATATCTTTCTCGTCTATTAATCAAAATACACATCAGAACTCTAATGTTCCGGTATTTGAAGACATTAATCAAGTTAAATAGAGAGACAATAACATAAACATGCCATCAGAACTATATTCCAGTGAAGTTCATAAAGTCCAGTCGACAGTTCAGAATTCGACTATTATTACAGATTTAGAGCAGCAGAAAATAACAAATAAATGCCTTAAAGAGGTAAAACAGACTGCTAATGTATATACAGAATTAGATATCTCCGAAGTGCTTTGTACTGCAGACCAGCAATCCAATATGCAAGGTGTCGCCAGAAATAAACTAGCTCGAAAAGTCAGACCAGAGGAGGCTCCTTTTGAATTCTCGGCCACAACCTCCTCAGAAGTTATTGATAACCCTGCATGGTATACGTTAGTTTCTCAGTTGAAAGGGAAAAATAAAAAGTCAAAGAAGCATAAGTCTGGTGGGGCTGCTACTTCCCCGTCTAAAAGTAGTTCTTATGATAAAGATAGTTAGATGGAGTCCCATTTTAGGAACATCCGGGGCATGAATGCCTCGTCGAAACAAATGGAAATTTTACATTTGTTAAAATCTAATAGATTTTCATTCTTAGGCATACTGGAAAATAAATTATCTGCTAATGATATTGATAATTTCATGTACAAAGCCAATAATAACTGGAAATACACGCACAATATATCTACTGGCTAGAAAAGTAGAATATTAGTTTTGTGGGATACCTCTAAATGGTCGAATATTGTATTGCATACTAACATCAACTTATCTCTTGCATTCCTCATAATGCGAGTGGTGTAAGTATTCTATGCACTACTATTTATGCTTCTAATGATGAACTTAAGCGTGCAGAGCTATGGAACTATATTGAAGAACAATCTAATTATTTTAATCTCCATTGGATAGTGGCGGGAGATTTTAACTCCACTCTCTCATCTGAAGATAGAATTAACAATGGTAAGTTCAATTCGATGGGTTATAAGAGTTTTATTGACTGTATTACGACCTCTAAACTAGTGGAACCTAATTTTACTGGAAACTTCTTTACATGGAGAGGTGGTCAAAATTACTCTATACATATGTGTTTGTCTACTCTATATGGATGGACACTTTCTCACAGTTTGGAATTAATTTTGGCAATCATTGTAACGACCGTGATTTTTGAATTACTGTCAAAATAGATTTATTAAATGAAAAAAAAAATAAAGTGATGCAAAATTCATTTGCAAAGTCAGTTGCAAATTGCTTGTTGCATTGAATATAATTAGGTTGTAATTCTTTTATTTTTCATTGCACGTGCGTATTGGTCCATATTAATGCCAATATAAACAAGTGCTTTCACCTAAGGTTGTAATCTTTTCCTGTCTTTTTCACGTGTAACGTATATAGCCCATTTCAAAAGAGCGTGGAACATATTTTTATGTGCTGTCACATTCTTGCAAGTGAACACTTAACACTATTTTCTTTCTTCATTTTGCCTTACTGTCACATTAACAAGTACACGGTGTGTCCTTCCTCTTCCCTATTGCACGTTTTCATTTAATGAATGTGTACAAAATATTAGCTAGCACCTCAATTCTTTTGACTTATACACATTTTTGAGGAGAGAAGTGTAGGGCTGCTCGGTAGGAGATATCATTCGTTTGTTTTCAAAATTTTCTGAAGCTCAGAAAAAAAACAACACAATAATGGCAGCTCCAATTCTCTCCAATTCTTGCATCGTTAAATATGGGTTTCTAGCTGATTTCGAAACGAATTAAAGTGAGTGCTAAACTCACAAATGCTAATTTATTCACTACTTTGTTTTGTGCATGCATTTAGCTCACAAATTTCATTTTACTTCATGTGCATGAAAACTTTACACACATGCATGCCAATAAATGTCTTCACCTTTATTGATTTCTTGCGTGCCTGGATTTTCAGGACCTATAAGAAATTTTTGCTCATATTCAAATTTTGTGTATACTAGAATCAAGTTCCAGGTCCTTGGGTTTTCCTTTCAAAGTGTGCATGCATATATGTAAGTTATTATCACTTCATATTGAAGTCTGTCACATGTGTGGCCTTCTTTAGGTGTTCTAAGTCCTTTGATTCATATAAGATTGCTACTTGCTTTGCCTCGGTACTTGGTATATTGGTTAGTCTGTTACGTGCGTCAATTTATTCCTTTGCACGTCCTTCAGTTTGCCTGACACTTTAACTTTGTAATGTGCTTAACTTGCTTGTCACATGAAAATATGGTTTAGGTTCGCATGTTTTATAATGTTAAATCTAGTTCTTGTGATTTAAAAAAAATTCATCTGTATGCGTGCAAAATGAAGTAGCACAGGGACATATTATTTGAGTTGCTTTCTTTGTGTGCACCTATATATATATTGCCCAGCTAGCATTGTTTTATACTCCTTTTACTCACGTATACATAAGTGTGTCCACATTCTTTTTGGTGCAAGTATATTGTGTAAGTGTATTGTGTGAAAACTAATTTTCAAGTCACATATTACTTTTACAATTTCAGTGTGTCTCCATATTATAGTGTGCATACATGGATACCGTTGTGTACGTGAATATTGCCTGTCAGGGCAATATTTTGTTGAGTAAGCAGTAGTGCATTTTACTGCGTTAAATTATGTGTGTACCGGTATTTGGTTTTAAAACGTACTTTATTACCGTTATTTTTATAACGGGATTTTACTCTGGTATTATATCTTTGGAGAGGGTTGTTTTGACGACATTTTTGAAGAATAAATTTATTATTGTTTTGACTTCAGTAACCGTCAAATTTTCAAGCGGTTAGCCCGCAACGCTGATTTGATATCCGTTTTTACAACGTTTTGTGAAGCGCAATTTCCTCGTCGAAATTGCTATAGTTGTTGCCGTTTTAATCACGTGTTTTAAAAATCATTTTAAAATAAAATTGTTTACAAATTTTTTACAGTTTGCGCTTTCAAAAGAATGAGGAAGTGGTTTAAATGCTTCAGCAAAATTGAAGACTGTGAACCCTCACTTTTACTGATTCGCTTAATTCCGGACTTATCCGTTTGAGAACGTAAAATGTTTTTATATAAATTACACAATTTTGCACTTTCAAGGAAACGATGAAGAGATTTAAACGATTTAGCAAAAGTGCGGAGTATGGAACCACACTTTTACTATTTCGGTTAATTCCGGACTCGTTAATTGAAATATTTGTTGTTGTTTGATGATTTTGATGGTTTTGTTGGGCTTTCGAGCCACTATGTTGGACCTTCGGGTCATATGATGGACCTTCGGGTCAAATACCAGTACTAGACCTTCGGGTCATTTGTTGGGCGCCAAAAATTATGATGACAGTAGTTGGTAGGCTTCGGCCATATGTTGATGCACGTGCGGCGTAGCTTAGACTCGCCATATGATGGGATCGATCCACTTTTTTACTGATTTTTCTAGTTATCTATTTTTGATTTCTAGATTTTGTGAATTGTTGTTTTGAATTCAATTGTGAATTTGAAAGTTGATTTTGATGGAGTTTGATGTGATTGCTTCATTTAAACTATGTTGATTTCTTATGTCAAATAGTCTCATTCGAGATTATTATTATTTTGCTTAATGTTGTTTATGATGCATTCCCTTCTAAGATTAAATTAGACTGATCTGTTTATTATTTTCTTTTAAATAATACTCGGGTCAGACCGAGTTATTTTAGGGTAATCACTATCTCTGATCCAGTAGCAGCTTCAGCTTTTGGGATTTCACGTCATCTTTTGTCTAGCCTTCGAGGAGTTCTTTTGGTTTATTGATTCTTGTCTCACGTATGTTGATGACATGTACATGTTTATTTGGTTCATGTGAACTGTCGATTATTGTAGCATGTTTCCAGACTTGTCTTCCACTATTTATATATCTGATATTTCTGTTCTGTTGTGATTATACTATCTATGTTGTTGTTATTATGAGTTGTTCTGGATTTTTCTTTAGCCACCGTAGTTTCGTTTTAGATTTGGATTGAATTTATATCTTTGGGAGTAATACAAAACTCCTATCGATGTAATCAATACTCGTGTAAGGCATAACTTACGGATTGTCGCTTCTAGCAAGCCTTATTCTTCGCAATAGGAGACGTTATTCCTTATAATAACCTTTGTTATTGTGAGCATAGAGGTGGGGCGTCACAGTTGGTATCAGAGCGGAAATTCAGAACAAATTATAATAAACACAGAACATAAGCAGAATGGAACATGTGTTACAACTATTCGGGAGTTTTATTCGTGCCTTTCTAATCTAATTCTTCCACTTTAACATGTCGAGTATGTCTAGGAATAAATTTCAAATTCCGTAGTATTCCATTTGTTAAATTTCTTATCAATTGTGTGCGGTTTTAACTAATCCTTACCTTCTTTTGTCTCTCAGCCTATGGCTGGAAGAGGTAGAGGGAAGCGTTCTTCTGCAGGCCCATCTAGTGGTTCTCATCCAGACGGAGTCTATATGCCAGCTGATCAGTTTATGGAGCTATTTTGTGGTACTCAGCCTCCTATTGCTACTCCCGCAGCTCCTAATCAAAAGTCTGCCTTCGCCCGCATGTGTAGTGACTATTCCCACCTTGGAGGTTAGCCTTTCAAGGGATCGGAAAGTGTTATGGAGGTTCAGACTTGGTTGCGCACTTGTGAGCGCATATTTTCTCGGATGGATCTTTCTGATCATCATCGCATTCTCGTGGCATCTAGCATGTTACAAGAGTGTGCGCTTGATTGGTATGAGCTCTTTATTGCGGAAGTTGATGAGTCCTCTCTCTCTTAGGTTCAGTTTAAGGAACGTTTCGAACTTAAGTTCGTTCCTGAATCAGAAAAGGCTAATCTTGGTCGTAGTTTCTTTGAGTTGAAGCAAGGAAAGTCCTCTGTTTCTAATTATGTTGCATCTTTCGAGGCCTTATCCAAATACGGAGTTGAGTTCATTAACACTCCGCGTAAGAAGAATCTTAGATTTGTTGATGGGTTGAAGAAGTATTTGAAGAAAGTTCTTTTGCTTCAGCTGAAGCTCTCTTTTGAGGAGCTTGTTGATTCGGCTCTTTGTCTTGAAGCTGTTGAAAAGGAACGTGATAGTGGTGATGAGGTTGAGGTTTCTAAGAACCCCAACAAGAAGAGGTTTCCATTTCATAAGCCTAATTCTTCCAACCAGAAGAAGAAGAAGAAGCAAGCTACCTCTAGTTCTCAGCCTAGTAGTGCACCTTCTGTTCAGAGGGCGTGCTATAATTGTGGTTCTTTGGATCATCTTCTTCGTAACTGTCCTAAGCCTCGCATTTGTCGTTATTGCAAGAAAGAAGGTCATTGGGTTTCTGATTGTCATATTGCTCCTAAGGGTTTCAAATCTGGGAAGCTTAATGTTGCTAAAGCTTCTGGTGTTTCTTCTCAGCCCAAAGGTATTACTCCTTCTGTTTTGGAAGGTTTTATTTTATTTCATGGCCGTTCTATTAGAGTTCTTTTCGATACGGGTGCATCGCATTCATTCGTGTCAAAGGAGCTTGTTGATGTTATTCATTTGGATGTTGTTACTCTTTGCGACCCTTTGAGGATCGTAAATCCTATTGGTGGATCCGCTACTCTTGGTCTATTGTGTGTTGATGTTGAGATTATTCTTTGTGGTTTCTCCTTTCATGCGAATCTGCATGTTATGGATCATCTGGGTTTTATATGATTTTGGGTATGGATTGGCTCGTCCGTTATGAAGTTCAAATCCTATGTCCCGAAAGAACTTTATATCTCAAGCATCCCGATGCTAGCGAGCAGTTATCTATTATATTTCGAAGCATGGATCATGATTCGAATGCTCTCATTTCTTCCTTCGAATCGTAGGATGTCATTGCTAATATTCCGGTTGTTTGTGATTTTTCTGATGTTTTCGAGCCTATTTCGAGATTGCCGCCGAAGAGGGCAATTGAGTTCCGTACTGATCTTATCTCTGGTGCTCATCTTGTCAGTCGTCCTCCCACGAGGATGTCTGCTAAGGAAAATGAGGAACTCAAGCAACAATTATCTGAGTTGGAAGCCAAGAATTTTATTCGTTCTAGCTCATCTCCTTGGGGCGCCGCCGTTGTCTTCGTTAAGAAGCCAGATTGTACTCTTAGGCTTTGCATTGATTATCGCAAGCTTAATGAGCTCACTATCAAAAATAGGTATCCATTACCTAGGATCGATGACATGTTCGATCAGTTAAGTGGCGCTAAGCTCTTCTCCCAACTCGATCTTGCTACCGGTTTTCATCAGTTACGAGTTGCAGAAGATAGCATTCCTCTTACCGCTTGTCGTACTCATTATGGTTCTTACGAATGGCTTGTTATGCCATTCGGTTTGACGAACGCTCCGGCATATTTTGTAGATCTTATGAATCGGATATTCCAGGAATATCTCGATAAGTTCGTCTTGGTTTTCATTGATGATATTCTTATTTATTCCAAATCTGAAGCCGATCATATTCAGCATTTGGAGATTGTTTTGAGCACTCTTCGTCAGCATCAGCTTTACGCCAAATTCTCCAAGTGTCACTTCTGGGAGAATAAGGTGAAGTTTCTCGGTCATATTGTTTCTTCCGATGGTATTTCTGTCGATCCTTCCAAGATCGAATCTATTCATAATTGGAAGAGGCCCGAGACCGTTACAGAGATCCGTAGTTTCCTTGGATTGGCGGGTTATTATCGCCGGTTCATTAAGGACTTTTCTCGTATTGCTTTACCACTTACCACTCTTACGAGAAAAGCTGTTCCTTTTATTTGGTCTGATAAGTGTGAGAATTCTTTCTTAAAGTTAGATCTCCTTACTCATGCTCCTATCCTAGTGGTTCCCGAAGGGAATCATGATCTTGTTGTTTATACCGATGCCAGTGGTTATGGACTCGGTGCTGTTCTTATGCAAAAGGATAGAGTAGTTGCCTATGCTTCTAGACAACTAAAGCCTAACGAGATTCGTTATGCTACCCATGATTTGGAGTTAGCCGCTATAGTCTTTGCTCTAAAGATTTGGCGACATTACTTATTGGGCGAGCGTTTTATTCTCTTCACTGATCACAAATCTCTGAAGTATTTATTTACTCAGAAAGAGCTTAATATGAGGCAACAACATTGGCTCGAATTTCTTGCTTCATATGATTTCGATATTCAGTATACCCCTGGTAAGGGTAATCGAGTTGCTGATGCGCTTAGTCGCAAGCAGCAAGTTGTTGTTTCCATGATGCTAACAGACTGGAATATTTTAGAAGCTTTATCTCATTGTGATATTAGAGACCGTCCTTTAGTTTCTGATTCTCCCGTGCTTTTATTTAGCATGGAAGCTCGTCCTAGTTTGTTGGATCGTGTTGTCGATGCCCAGAAACAAGATCCACATATTGTTTATCTTATTCAGAGTTGTGAATCGGAATCCCGAAGTGATGATCTAAAGGATTTCGATATTGATGTTCATGGTTGTATCCGGAAGAAGGGAAGGTTAATCGTGCCTGATGTTCCTAATCTTAGAAATGACATTCTTGAGGACTGTCATCGTTCTAAGTATACTATCCATCCGGGTAGTAGTAAGATGTATGCTGATATGAAACGCTTATACTATTGGGAGGGTGTGAAGCATGATATTGCAAGTTATGTAAGTCGTTGCATGACTTGTCAACTTGTTAAAGAAGAACACCAGCGTCCTAGTGGTCTTTTGCAGCCTCTTGAGATTCCATTATGGAAATGGGATGTAATTTCCATGGACTTCATTGATGGTCTACCTCGTTCGAGGTCGGGCCATACTAGTATTTGGGTGATTGTTGACCGATTGACTAAATCAGCCCATTTTATTCCTATCAAGTCCAATCGGACTGCTCCTTTGTTGGCTAAGCTGTTTATTAAGGAAGTCGTTCGACTTCATGGTGTGCCTAGTTCTATTGTTAGTGACAGAGATCCGCTTTTTACCATTGGTTTCTGGCAGAGCCTTTAGAAAGCTTTGGGCACTAAGCTCAATCTCAGTACAGCTTATCATCCACAGTTTGACGGTTAGACTGAAAGGGTGAATCAAGTTTTGGAAGATCTCCTTCGAGCTTGCATTCTAGATTTTGGTGGTAGTTGGGAAGACCACATATCTCTTGTTGAATTCTCTTATAACAACAGTTTTCAGTCCAGTATCGGTATGGCTCCTTTCGAGGCTCTTTACGGAAGGCCGTGTCGATCACCATCTTATTGGTTGGAATCGAGGGAAAAGTTAGTTCTCAACCCCGATTATATTCGTGATTCTTCTGAGAGGATTGATATTATTAGACAGAGAATGAAAGAGGCTCAGGATAGGCAGAAATCTTATGCCGATCATCGTAGGAAGCCTTTGGAATTTTCTATTGGCGATCTCGTATTCATTCGTGTTTCCCCGATGAAGGGTGTGGTGCGTTTTAGTAGCTCCGGGAAATTGGCTCCTCGATATATTGGATCGTTCCCTATTACGGAACGCATTGGCCCTGTTGCTTATCGTGTGTCGCTACCTATTCAGTTTTCGGGAATTCATGACGTATTTCATGTATCCCAGCTTCGTCGATGCCTTCGAGGTTCAGATTCTATTATTGATCCTCCTATGTTGCAAGATCTTGAGATCTCACCCGACTTATATATTGTGCAAAATCCTATTCGTGTGCTAGCTTCGGAGGTTAAACGCCTTCGGAATAAAGAAGTCCCGCTTGTGAAAATTCAATGGTCCGCAAACCCCAATGATTGCACTTGGGAAACCAGAGAATTCATCGAGCGTTCTTATCTGGGTTTTCTCTCCTCTTCGGGTGGGGGTGAGCATTCTTATCCATCTTTTATATTTTAATCTTTGTTGTGATGAAGTATTTGCATAATTGACTGCTTCTAGTATGAAAATTGCGGGGATGCAATTTTTATAAGGGGGGAGTCTGTAACGACCGTGATTTTTGAATTACTGTCAAAATAGATTTCTTAAATGGAAAAAAAATAAAGTGATGCAAAATTCATTTGCAAAGTCAGTTGCAAATTGCTTGTTGCATTGAATATAATTAGGTTGTAATTCTTTTATTTTGCATTGCACGTGCGTATTGGTCCATATTAATGCCAATATAAACAAGTGCTTTCACCTAAGGTTGTAATCTTTTCCTGTCTTTTTCACGTGTAATGTATATAGCCCATTTCAAAAGCAAGTGGAACATATTTTTGTGTGCTGTCACATTCTTGCAAGTGAACACTTAACACTATTTTCTTTCTTCATTTTGCCTTACTGTCACATTAACAAGTACACGGTGTGTCCTTCCTCTTCCCTATTGCACGTTTGCATTTAATGAATATGTACAAAATATTAGCTAGCACCTCAATTCTTTTGACTTATACACATTTTTGAGGAGAGAAGTGTAGGGCTGCTCGGTAGGAGATATCATTCGTTTGTTTTCAAAATTTTCTGAAGCTCAGAAAAAAAACAACACAATAATGGCAGCTCCAATTCTCTCCAATTCTTGCTTCATTAAATATGGGTTTCTAGCTGATTTCGAAACGAATTAAAGTGAGTGCTAAACTCACAAATGCTAATTTATTCACTACTTTGTTTTGTGCATGCATTTAGCTCACAAATTTCATTTTTACTTCATGTGCATGAAAACTTTACACACGTGCATGCCAGTAAATATCTTCACCTTTATTGATTTCTTGCGTGCCTGGATTTTCAGGACCTATGAGAAATTTTTGCTTATATTCAAATTTTTGTACACTAGAATCAATTTCCAGGTCCTTGGGTTTTCCTTTCAAAGTGTGCATGCATATATGTAAGTTATTATCACTTCATATTGAAGTCTGTTACATGCGCGGCCTTCTTTAGGTGTTCTAAGTCCTTTGATTCATATAAGATTGCTACTTGCTTTGCCTCGGTACTTGGTATATTGGTTAGTCTGTTACGTGCGTCAATTTATTCATTTGCACGTCCTTCAGTTTGCCTGACACTTTAACTTTGTAATGTGCTTAACTTGCTTGTCACATGAAAATATGGTCTAGGTTCACATGTTTTATAATGTTAAATCTAGTTCTTGTGATTTAAAAAAAAATCATCTATATGCGTGAAAAATGAAGTAGCACAGGGGCATATTATTTGAGTTGCTTTCTTTGTGTGCACCTATATATATATATTGCCCAGCTAGCATTGTTCTATACTCCTTTTACTCACGTATACATAAGTGTGTCCACACTCTTTTTGGTGCAAGTATATTGTGTAAGTGTATTGTGTGAAAACTAATTTTCAAGTCACATATTACTTTTACAATTTTAGTGTGTCTCCATATTATAGTGTGCATACATGGATACCGTTGTGCACGTGAATATTGCCTGTCAGGGCAATATTTTGTTGAGTAAGCAGTAGTGCAGTTTACTGCGTTAAATTATTTGTGTACCGGTATTTGGTTTTAAAACGTATTTTATTACCGTTATTTTTATAATGGGATTTTACTCCGGTATTATATCTTTGGAGAGGGTTGTTTTGACGACATTTTTGAAGAATAAATTTACTGTTGTTTTGACTTCAGTAACTGTCAAATTTTCAAGCGGTTAGCCCGCAACGCTGATTTGATATCCGTTTTTACAATGTTTTGTGAAGCGCAATTTCCTCGTCGAAATTGCTATAGTTGTTGCCGTTTTAATCATGTGTTTTAAAAATCATTTTAGAATAAAATTGTTTACAAATTTTTTACAGTTTGCGCTTTTAAAAGAATGAGGAAGCGGTTTAAATGCTTCAGCAAAATTGAGGACTGTGAACCCTCACTTTTACTGATTCGCTTAATTCCAGACTTATCCGTTTGAGAACGTAAAATGTTTTTATATAAATTACACAATTTTGCACTTTCAAAGAAACGATGAAGAGATTTAAACGATTTAGCAAAAGTGCGGAGTATGGAACAACACTTTTACTATTTCGGTTAATTCCGGACTCGTTAATTGAAATATTTGCTGTTGTTTGATGATTTTGATGGTTTTGTTGGGCTTTCGAGCCACTATGTTGGACCTTCGAGTCATATGATGGACCTTCGGGTCAAATACCAGTACTAGACCTTCGGGTCATTTGTTGGGTGCCAAAAATTATGATGACAGTACTTGGTAGTCTTCGGCCATATGTTGATGCACGGCGGCGTAGCTTAGACTCGCCATATGATGGGATCGATCCACTTTTATGCTGATTTTTCTAGTTATCTATTTTTTATTTCTAGATTTTGTGAATTGTTGTTTTGAATTCAATTGTGAATTTGATAGTTGATTTTGATGGAGTTTGATGTGATTGCTTCATTTAAACTATGTTGATTTCTTAAGTCAAATAGTCTCATTCGAGATTATTATTATTTTGCTTAATGTTGTTTATGATGCATTCCCTTCTAAGATTAAATTAGACTGATCCGTTTATTATTTTCTTTTAAATAATACTCGGGTCAGACCGAGTTATTTTAGGGTAATCACTATCTCTGATCCAGTAGCAGCTTCAGCTTTTGGGATTTCACGTCATCTTTTGTCTAGCCTTCGAGGAGTTCTTTTGGTTTATTGATTCTCGTCTCATGTATGTTGATGACATGTATATTTGGTTCATGTGAACTGTCGATTGTTGTAGCATGTTTCCAGACTTGTCTTCCGCTATTTATATATCTGATATTTCTGTTCTGTTGTGATTATACTATCTATGTTGTTGTTATTATGAGTTGTTCTGGATTTTTCTTAGCCACCGTAGTTTCATTTTAGATTTGGATTGAATTTATATCTTTGGGAGTAATACAAAACTCCTATCGATGTAATCAATACTCGTCTAAGGCATAACTTACGGATGGTCGCTTCTAGCAAGCCTTATTCTTTGCAATAGTAGACGTTATTCCTTATAATAACCTTTGTTATTGTGAGCATAGAGGTGGGGCATCACAATCATTCATTAAGCGACCATGGTCCTATTTTTGTTAACCTTATGATAAATAATGCTGGAAGAAAACGAATACCTTTCAAGTACAATAATTCCTGGCATTTGCAAGCCGGATACTTTTCTTCTCTCCAGGATGTGCTGCTGCAGGAATTCCATGGTAATCCCCTCCATATCCTCTTATGCAAGCTAAAATCTGCAAAAACTGCATTAAAAATTTGGGTTAAAAGAAAAGCATCCATGCAGAAAGTGATTAATCGATAAAAAGAGGAGGCTAATGAAATTTATAAGCTTCTTGTTCAATATCCTTCAAATGCAAGATTAATTGAACAGTATTCTCTAAAATATGATCAGGTCCACTCCATTTTGGAAAAATTAGCGATTGAAATAGAGCAAAAAATGAAGCTTAATTGGTTAATTAAAGGTGATAGACCAACAAGCTTTTTTTTAATAAAATGAATGTGCGAAATCCTAGTCGAAAGTGTATTTTTACTTTAAATTCTGATGGCACATGGACTTCAACATCAGAAAAATTAGCGAATGAAGCAGTGAATTACTTCACTACTCTATTTGATGCATCTCAGACTTATATACAATTTCCAAGCATTATTTGCAAGAAAATCCTATCTGAAAATGCAAAGGAAAATTTATGCAAACCATTTCAACTTGAGGAAATCAAATCTGCTGTTTTCCAAATTAATGATAATAGCACTCCGGGGCCAGATGGTATGAATTCAAAAAATTTCAAAATCCATTGGGAAATTCTGAAAAGTGATATTTGGAATGCAATGAATAAAATTCTCCAATCGGGCAATATTATTAAGGAAATAAATCATACATTCATTTGTCTGATTCCGAAAAAACCAGATGCGGTTGATATGCAAGATTTTAGACCTATTTCCCTTTGTAATGTCATTTATAAGATTTTAGCCAACCTTCTTTGCAATCGACTAAAACCTTATATGAATGACCTCATTTAATATAACCAAAATGCTTTCATTCCAGGCCGAATAATTACTGAAAATTCTTTACTTGCTTATGAAATGGTGAGAGGATTTAATAGGAATAATTCTAGCAATTTTTTCCTGAAAATTGATTTATATAAAGCCTATGATAAAATCAATAGAGAATTTATTCATCATATGTTGATAGCCATGGGATTTCCTACTTAATTTGCTAATCTCATTTATGAATGCATTTCGACTCCTACATTTTCAGTGATCACCGATGGTTCTCCTTATGGTTTTATTAAAAGATCGAGGGGCATATGACAAGGGGACCCCCTTTCACCATACTTATTTTCAATGGCGATGGAATTCCTTACTATTTGTCTTGATGTGGAGTACATGAAAGGTAATTTAACTACAATTTATAGTGTTGATCCTATAATTACCCATCTACTTTACGCAGATGATATTTTAATTATGGCAAAGGCTACCAAAAAGAATGTAGAATGCATTAGACATATTTTCCAGAATCTGAACTGTTTTACTGGACTGAGCATAAATGAAGGCAAATTCACCTTGTTTGTTAGTAAAGGGGCCAATAACAAACAACAAATAGCTGATATTCTAAATATATGTATTGGCAACCTTCCAGTGACATATTTAGGCATTCCTTTGTCTAACAACAAACTAAAAACTAAGGATTTTGGTTCTCTTATAGACAAAATTAACAAGAAAATTAGTCATTGTAAAAACAAACTACTCAACATAAGTGGTCGAATTGAATTAGCTAAAACAGCTATCCATCCTTTGATTCAATTTTGGATGCAAGTATCCCAAATTCCTGTATCTGTGATTCAAAGAATTAATTCAATTTGTGCCAATTTCATATAGAAATCTAAGGTGCATAAAATGAGTTGGGATGATGTGTGTAAACCCAAACATGAAGGAGGTCTTGGAATTAATAAATTAGAAGATACAGCTAAAGCAGTTGTTATTAAGTTGGTCTGGAAATACATTCAAGGAGATACTTTATGGGCCAAGTGGATGCATGAAAAATATTGCAGCAAAAATAATTTTAGTACTGCTAATATGAATAACAATGCTTCTTACACATGGAAATTATTGCTCAGAGCTAGACAATGGTGTAAAGGTTTGATTAATAAAAAAATTGTTAATGGTGATAGCACTGATTTGTGGTCAGACCCATGGCTGGATGGATATTCTTTAATTGACAAATTTGGATGCCATGCTATGTACATTGCTGGTGGTAATAGTAAAAAAGTTTCAAGCCTGATTTCTAACAATAACTAGAAACTGTATTCCTAATCAAATTCAAAGTATTGTGAAGAACATTAAAATCCACAGCCAAATGCATCAAGATTATTGGTTTTGGTTGCCAGATAGTAAAGGTCAGTTTAATATGAGTTCTGCCAGGGAGCAAATTAGAGTTAAACAGGCTGATTTAAATTGGACCAATTTAATTTGGGACCATTTTTGTGCTCCTAAAATGTCCACTTGCTCACTATTAGCTATTTAAAATAGGTTGAGCACAAAAGATAGAGTTTTTAGATGGAACAGTGGTATTGATAGGTCATGTGTTCTCTGTTTAACACATCATGAAGACAGAGACCATCTGTTCTTTAAATGCATATATTCTAACCAGATTCTATGAGATATTATGCAAAAACTTAATATTAGCATCGGTAGTTCTTCTGAAAAAGCTCAAATTTTGGAAATCCCATGTCAACATCAACAAAGCAGTGTGCTTCATAAACATATCACGAACATACCTCTAACTACAATGATATGGCACATATGGGCCGAAAGGAATTCTAGAATTTTCAAAGGGATTGAAATGCCAGTTCAATTGAGATATAAGCTCATAACTTTAGACTGTCACTACTTAATTAAGTCTGGAATCGATTGTAAAAAGATATGCAAGGGTAGTGAGCTTATCTTGTCGAACTTCGGGATTGTAGCTACGCCTCAGATGGACCGGAACCCGCCTTGAGCTCACCGCCTCCTTCACTTTGGCCGACCACTAGCAGCTTTCATCTTCGTTGGCCCTTGAGATTGTAATTTCCACCATTGTTGAGTTGCTAGCCTGGAATTCTTTTTCAGATCTGAGACGTATTAGTAAAGTGGAATTGTTTCTCTCTCTCTTTTATTGCTTTTTTGAGATAATGTATAGCTACCTCGTGAATTTGGCCGATGGTTTCTGTTTGGTATTTGTCTTAGAGCCACGTGTCTAGTCTGGATTTATTCCTTTCTTTGGTTTTTTGTTGTTTTTTTGTTGTTTTTTTTTCTCTTTCTTGTTTGCCTACCCTTGTTGGTCGTATGGATGGTTTTGAGTGTATTTTCTTTGTGTTTACTCCTCCATCTATTTGACCACATGGTTTCTGGCATCGTGTTCTGTTGTATTGTTAATATACGAACATAATATGTGCTCTTTTTCCTGGCAAGGCACCATTTAGGTTAGGGGGTTGCGAGGTTTTAATGAGGCATATTATGGAAGTATATGATTTTCTCGGTTTTGTTAATAAAGTACCCATTTTCAGAAAAAAAGAATACAGATTCAAGTTTCAACTTCAAAACTAACATGAAGATTTCTACCTCCAACTTCAATGTAAGGGATTGACAGCTTCAGTTTAATATAAAACTTGTTTAAGTTAAAAAAATACTAATCACAACAGTACATTTTAATACATAGAATTGAACCATTTGATTGCAAAAGGTTGCAATCAATGACACAAAATAAAGAATTATATTGTTTGGTAGGTCGAGTTAGTTTTAGAGACATGCAAATCCGACAATGACAGATGTATGATGATGAAGTTTCAAATTTTGACATGAATAATTCTAGATGTACCATTGTTTTTTTAGCGCTTTAGAAAGCACCATAAAAATCATGGTAGCATAATATGCCAGATTTTCCAATAGATTTTCCATTTTATATTATAGTTATTAAACAAATGCGATAAACATCATTTGATTTTAGCCAAAAGCTAATAAACCATAATCATTGTTAAACCACGACATAATACTACCTAATGACCCCTTAACTATGAAATAATAACGTGGATGACAGAAAAAGGAATATAATACTATTTTTGCTGCAACTAATCTAGACAAAATTAATTTGTTATGAATGTAGGTTTAACCTATCAACTATACTTGATCTGGACTTGCTAAATATTACAAATAAATTGTAAAATTGCATCAATTAGAACCACAAGTCCAAAATATACAAACTTATGTTTACCTGCGTATCTTTTTTTAGATCAATGTTAGAACCTTTAAGATAAAATAAATTGTCAGTGCTACTAATTTGGTGAAGTGCAATTTGAAATTTGTGTGTCTATGAAAAAACAAATGCAAACTATCCACCTGTAATAAGAATTTCTGTAGTAACCGATATATTTAACAAAAAATTGCACTTCGTAACATATTCATGTAGTATATAATACTCTCAAAACAAACTGAAATTTTAAAAATAGAAATAAAGCACACATCCATATATATATAGGAATGATAATTCAATGGGCGACGATGGCTTTGCCTTCTGCGAAATGCAACATGTTGTTCATTTCGATGGAGTGCTTTCAGTGTCTTCTTTGAAGGAAAGAACAATTGTAAAGGTGTAAAGATAGTAATGGTTAGTGTTATGGTGTATGGAGTCAAAGGCCATTGTCCGGTCAAGTATCCAATATGTTCATCATTGATTCAGATTCGAAGATCAATCAAGTCATTAGCGAAGGATTCATGTCAACTTTTACATTTAATAGAGACAGTAATAGTAAGAGATTGTATGTTTAGTGTAAATCATAAATGTGGTCTCATGTTCATCCAGAGTTATCTTAAATAGTTCACACTTGTACTCTTAGGTTCCCTTATCCTTGTTACTGGTTTACAGTTCAATCAATTCCTCTGTTCCTTGAAGCTGTTAAAGAGCTAATATGTATTAAAAGGTGGATCAAGATCTAGCTTATTACAGTTAGTTTATCAAAGAAGATTGAACTGTATAAATCAAAAGAGGGGCAAATAATTGGAGTTGGCCATGAGAAAAGTGGAAATCAAGCAAATTGAGTTTCTTGATTAACTTATACATACTCGGAGAAATAATTATGAAAATAGATTATAGAAGAAATCATGTGGAACATAAAGCATTGAAACATTAGATTCAGGAATTCTAGTATGGCTTAACATAAAAAAAATTATGTTTAAATTCATACAAATATACATATCAACAATTCACCGAAAGAAACATCATTTGTAAATTAGTGTTATCAAAACCATATTTAAGAAATTTGAATTACAAAGCTAAAGCTTTTCAATTCTGGTAGTTATCCATGTTTTTTCAATTGAATTTTTAACTCAAAGAAAATCTTGGTGCTGTTATTAATTAATGTATACTGTCACATTACTTAAATTTAAATATCCAATCATAATTGACCTTTTACAGAAATCAATGGGCATTGGCTTCATGGAAATCACCAAAATTTTATTACATGACTTATCCAAGACAAATTACATAAATCGCATAGCTAAGGTAAAAATATGAGCGAATTTTTTTTCTACTAAAGGTGTACTGGATTGAGTTTCCAAATTCCACTTCATTACATGACTTATCCAAGACAAATTTTTGTTTTCAAATATACCTAAAGATAAGTGTAGCCAACTAAATGTAGTGTAATAAGTAAATCTGGTACATAAAAATTAATCACGACTCTTTATGATTATAAGCAAAATTAGTGCATCTGAAACTCGATCATCCTCTTAACCTAATCAATGTTAGTTTATAGAATGCTTTATATAGATGTACAATGTGATTTGAAGCATTACAGAGAACACTGTAAACTTTATATGATCCTGTGTCAAAACTCGGTTAAGCTACATGAAGTACATTCCATGCAATTGTTTGCAATATAATTGTTGTTTCAGATCAATGTTGGGATATCTAGACTGAAAATAAGTAAATGAACTGTGTGGAGAAGAAAAATCTTGGATCTGAGAGCCCAACCATACACCCCTAACGCCCCCAACTTAAGTATGATTTAGATTTCAGTGGATTATTATAATACTATTGCCTGCATTTAAACAATATACATGTATAAAATACATGATATAATAATCATTAAAATTAAATAAAAAAATCAATTATTTTTCAACTACAAAAAATCCTTAGTGACAGCTCATGACACATATTTATTAGCGAAACACCAACTAATTGTTAATTACAGAAATAGCTAACCATGAGATACATAAATCTTTAACTTTAAGAGAGAAAGTAAATATGGGCGAATTATGTATCACCTTTTTTCCGTAAAGTAAGTTTTAAATTTGATTTAATAAGAAATATAAGAAGGAATTCAATATCACTTCTTATACGTTTCCAACAAATTTAACTCGTTAAGAAAACTCAATCAAATTTCCATTTCAGGGGCAAAGCAGAATATAATCTGCTTTCACATTTCTAAATTCAACCTATGAATTTTAACATAAACAAGTAAATAAATTTAAACTTCTACCTTTGTGTGTTCCTATTCCCATACATTCCAATGTTGCAAGATATTTTCCTCCTTATTTCACATTTATCTCCCCTACTTCAGCCTCAACAACACCAAGTATGGCTTCCTAATTTATAAAAGAACGATAACATTAGATACCTAAGTTATGAAGAAGTGGTAATAATATATGGTTTGCTGATACATCACAGAAACGAAGGACAATGTAAAGGAATTGAACATACAATATAAAATAGCAAATCAAATGGATTTAAATGCGTACACAGATTAAGTCATTCAATGAATCATTATAGTTTCTGCAGTAAGAAAAATATAAATTAAAAATTATTTTGATGATCAATTCAAACATGACAACAATCATATGATCCATTTTAGTCAAAATCATTTTAGTTACATTTTGATTGATTATAAAATATTCTTATAATCCAAAAATGGAGAACATGGATAGTTTTATGATTTTATCATTATATTCAATGTTAACTTTCAATGGATAACTTTGTGATTAGACAGAGCATTTGGTTCGATTTTGACGTTAAGCAAACGTTATTGCATTTCTTAAGCGCTGGTAAAACTTTCTTAATACTAATAAATCAAATATAATAAATTAGCAAAAACCACACAGTTTATAGCACAATCTGAAAATTAGCAATAAACGAAGAACATAGTAGCAAATCGGTCTTGGAAGTTGTCAGACAATTCTACATGTTTAATACTTATATCTAAATTACTTATTGCATATAAACATGTATTGTAATGCAATCTTTATCAACTCTTTTTGTATCCAAGCAATCGTTGATGCATATTTTCTTTTACTATTTACTTGATAGAAACCCTAATTCTTATCAAATTGCCAAAAATAACTAATCATTTATAATGTAGTTAATTACATACAGCAATGTACAAAGATAGATGTACGAATAAAGCAATTGAAGTTCATAATTAAACTTAGCATGCTTTTAAGGTTCATAACCTTCCAGTTCTCAACTAACTGCTATATTTCATACCTAGCATAGGAAGCATAAAAATTATTACACCTGAAATTCAATAATGAAGAAAAAGCAACCATACAATTTCCAAACGGATAGCATGAAGAAAAGGTGAAATCAAAGCAACCATATAAATTTTCAAAAAAAATAACATAAAAGAAGCGAAATTAAGTTACAGATTATTCAATCACAATGAAATTGAAAGAATTAACATAATAAGATGAATAACGATTATGAATGGACTTCATTAAAATTTGTGAAATTGAATCGGAACTTGTTACGGTAAAATAATAATACATGTAAATTAATACAATCCGAACATGAAACGTACAAAGATTATTATGATTATACCTTGCAATGATGTCATTCTCCGTTCACCATTAACAAAGCTCAGTAGAAGCAGCGATGCTTGCAGAGTTAGGGTTCATCGATTTGTGATGAAGGGGAAGAGACGGCATAAATTGACGTCGAATTTAAGGGTGATGGATGGTTAGGGAACAATAGTCCGTAGAGGAATAGGCAAGGGGGTAACGGATAACGGTAGGCAGAATCTAAAGGTAGATGCAGGTTTATATAAGGGGAAAATGTTTTATCAGTTTTAAGTATGGGGAGAGAAGTATGAGAAGTTAAAATCCTTATGACCTAATTTGTCACGGATGGGGAGAGAAGTAGGAGAAAGAGAGAAGCGATATGGAAGAAATAAATATTCGAGACGGTTCAGTCTAAAATTAACGAAAAACTCAAGAAGGCCTGCGTGCTCTTTTGCTCTTTTAATGCAACTCGGTAATAATAGTATAGTATAGATTCCTGAATCTTAAGTCAGATTGTCAGCCCAAAAGATCTCAACCTCAATTTGGAAAGTAAATGCGGGAAGAAAACTTTTAGCAGGCACATGCATGTATCGAATAAAGTGGGTTGTAGTAAATTTTGGTGTGAAAGTTTTGGCCCATCATCAAAATTCCAATTCTCCGGAGGTAAAATTGCAAATTTCACCTCGACACCTGCAGATATTACGCAGCTAACTACGTGTGGATAATCCAATCTCCAACTGAAGACAAAACAATTATTTCCATATTTTATTCCATTATTTAACTCAACCAACTCCCACTGTAATTAAACAACTCATTCTAAGCTTGCTGTCTTTTTCTCTTCACCGTCGTCCTTTCTCTCTCTCTCTGTCTTCGCAATCCCTAAAAAGGCAAAAGCAATTTAATTTCCCATTCAATCGAAGCAATTCTGCAAAAGTTGGGAGCTTTAGACAAGCCATAACCAACAAGAGATCTGGCCGTGGCGGGAATACTTTTCGTAACTTGCAAGTATCTGCCTTTTTTATTTTAGCTTTGTGTTCTACTCTTTATATAATTATCCAAGTTTAGGTTTGTGTTAATTTAACTATATGATGCTATTTTTTAAAAGAATTTTTGGAGTTAATTATAGGTACTTTTCTGAGAATCCGAGTAAGTTATGAAATTTATGGTAGTAATTTAATCTGTTGAATTATCCAGCTGCAATTGTTTTGTTCTGCTTATTAATTTTGGAATATAACTGAAGGAATTTGCAGAAGTGGTATATGGTTTGTACTTACTGAAGCATCGACTAAAGCTGATAGTTCACCAATTAACCTTAATCATTTGAGCTTATTCCTTAAATTTATATTTTTCCTCTTAGGCTGGCTTATTAAATTTATTCTGCAAACACACTGTTTCATTAACTGTTTTTTGGAAAGAAGTTAAGATCTATCTGTAAAGTTTGCTCTTAATTCATATATTGTTGGCAAATTGTAGATGTTATAAAGGGAGCCTTACTGTCTTTTAACACTTGCCTTTTTGTTCCAGTCACTTACACTGTATTTTTGATAAATAATTTGACTCTGTAAGCTTAAGTCATATGCAAAGGGTTAAGAATGATCACGTTTTCCCAACTCGTTTAATATTGGGTCTACTTATTAATTGTTATTCAGTAACTAAATTTGCATTATTCTGTATGTATATGTTCTAATACGAAAATGACATATTTAACCAACATGAATAATTCTTTTACATACCAGCACTTGTAATTGATGTTGTAGTATAAAAAACTGATGTTGTAGGTTAAACCAATAGGTTGCAGCATCTTCCGTGTTTGTGCAAGTTATTGAGTTTCTGGTGCTATAATTCATGCATTCTCTGATAACCGATAAAGTTTTTAATCACAATAAACAAAGGTAAAGCCAATTTCCTTATCCTTCGTTATTAAGAAACACGTCGACTAACTAATTTGCTTTCAAATTTTCGCATAACAGAGTAATTGTGATGGCTGCAGCCATTTACAAACACAGACATTTGTGCATATGCACGTTGTGTACAAGTACAGACACACTTATCTTCGTGAACAGAATGCAAAATTTATTTTCTCTAATCCATCTATCATTTATTTTGTTGCAACAATTAGCTGACATGTAGACTCGTAAGTGACCAATTCCTCTATCCCCAAATCTTATGTGTCCACTGTCCCTTTCAAATTAACACCGTCCATTCCATTTAATTAAATAATTAATTAAATTAATGTATCTGAAATGGATGGTTGTGAATCTTGTGATCATGTAGGGACAAGAGGCGCATGTAGTTGGGGATAGAGGTATTTGTACGGTCTTGTAAGTATGCATTTAATTCTTTCCAGTTCTGAAGTCAAAATTAACATTCCCCTTATATTAATTTATTTTATTGAGAGCATGAGAAAGTAGGATAAGTAATTACTGTGCCTGGCAAAAGAAAATTTGCTAAGCAAATCTTCAAATTACATAACACCAAGTCCATAGGCAACTCTCCATAATTGGCAGATGCAAAAATTAAACCATCCCTAACAATAAAAAATTGCACAACAAAATTACTACTCCTGGCAAAAGAAAATTTGCTAAGCAAATCTTCAAATTACATAACACTAAGTCCATGGCCAACTCTTCACAACTGGCACGTGCAAAAATTAAACCAATCCTAACAACAAAAAATTAACAGTGTGTTTGCGCCAAAAATGGTCACAAACCCCGAATGTTGTGAAAGCACCAGTGTATGAATACAAATCAGCAATATTCAAACACAAATCTCAGATCTAAACAAACAACAAACAGCAATCCAGAAATAATGAACAAAAACACGAGATTTATAGTGGTTCGGCTATCTCCGGCCTACGTCCACTCCAAAGTTTTTATCTTTTATTGATCGATGCTTGAAGATTACAATTTCCTATCGCGTAGTACAACGGATTTTATGATTATAATCTGAATCTAAGGCAGCAATGGTGATCTGGAGTAAATCTGGCAGAGTCCGGACGCTCTTTAACTCTCAAAATTGTCCCACCTCTTTTCTGAATGACCAGGGGCTCTATTTATAGGTGTAGGAGGCTGATATTTCGCCTAAATTGAGGGGAGACCAGTTCTGGCACGTGAGGGGGCCCACATGCCCGCTTTCTGGAAATCCGGGCCCACTTTGGGATCGATTCGAAGCAATGTTCGAATCGATCAAGAAATTGTCCAATCGAGCTGAAATTTGGCGTGAACATTCTTCAACATGTGCTCAAGCTACTGTGAAAATTTCATAGCATTTGGACTTGTAGATCTCAAGTTATGATCGATTCAAGTTGACGTTCTTCGCCCTATGGATTCGTTCGAATCGATATGGTTCGAATCCATAGGGTCGAATCCATGCTTCTGCACGTGAAGACGGTGACGTGGCGCGCAATCTTCGAGTTGATCCTCCTTTTTCTCCGAGTTTACTGGGTCGAGTCCTTGGTTTTAGCCGTGTTTACCTGGTGGACTCGAGACGTTGGATTCGAAGGTTCGCTTCCTTCGAATCGATGGAACTGGCACTGGTTCGAATCGATCAAGACGCGCTGCTGTGGATCGATTCAGAGTTGTCTTATCCTGGGGATTCGAAGGTTATGGAGTCGAGGCACCCTTAATTGCATGGATTCGAAGTAACAGTTCCAAATGGATACGAAGTGACCAGCCTTTGTGGTTTCGAGAGAGTGTTCACCGAAGGGTACGAAGTAGATGGAGTCGAACTTGTTGGAGTCGAGCGTGATGGATTCGAAGCTGGTGATGCGAAGTCCATGGATTCGAAGTATTATGCTACTTCTTGATCGATTCGAACATGTTGTCCCAGAGCAAACGACTGATTCCATCTTCATTGATACGAACCATATCGATGCGAAGTGTAGTGAACTTCAATCGATTCGAACCTTCATCGATTCGAACCAACATCCATCGATGCGAAGTACATCGATTCGAACCGTGCTCTGTGCATTTTAATTCATTCATATCTTGTGCGTACGAACTCCGATCGTCCTAAAAATTGAAACATAGCCTCTCCTAACCTTGATTGTCATTCCCAATCAATTCTGCCTTGATCGGAGCTCGGCCAAATTTTGACGACATCCATCGCAGCCTTGTTTCCAATCGACTTCCAATCCTGATATCCATCCTTTCCTGTCGATTTGTTTGATATTCCGGCTTTGACCAAAAAGCGGGATAACATTTGCCCCCCAAAACATGTCTTGTGATAAGAAGGCGTGTTTTGAATAATTCCGTATCCGATATTCAAAGTCCATAGCCAATTCCATGTCCATCCGTACTCGAAGACTGAGTTATTAATCCATTCTTATCCAACAACTGAATCCAAGACCTCTCCGGGTCGATATCCAAATCCGTAACCTCTCTGGGCTTTTGCCGAGCGCAATCCACACCTGACGACCGTGGTCCAGTGTCCCTGGACGTTGAGCTAACCTCTCCGGGTTCTTGCCAAGCGCAATCCACACCTGACGACCGTGGTCCAGTGTCTCTGGACGTAAGTAATGCCATGGCTTAAGTCCTAAGCCGAATCCTGGTCGCTCCGGACCCTTGTTGTGCATAGTCCATACTCAACGACCTGAAACAATAATCGATAGTAGGGGGCTTAAGTCCTAGGCCGAATCCTGGTCACTTCGGACCCTTGCCGAGCATAGTCCATACTCGACGACCTGAAATGATAAACGATAATATATGGCCTAAATCCTAGGCCGAACCCTGGTCTCTCCGGACCCTTGCCGAGCATAGTCCATACTCGACGACCGTTTATCAAAAACTAAAAAGAATCCAATCAAAATCCAATCCAAAATCCAAATCAAATCCGAAAATCAGAAATCCAAACCAACATCCAAAACAGAAAACCCAAAACAAAAACCAGTCATCCGAACGAAAATCCAAAACAGAAAGCAAACACAAATCAGGAGTTCAATCCAAACTCCAAAACCAAACCAGAAAACCAAGTGTCCAATCAAAAACAAAAGACAGATTTCGCAAACCATGGCTTTGCGGTTTATCATCATTCAGAGCATGCCTAGGGGCTATCTCCGTCCCCATACATGTGTAAATGACTTGGTTGCTCGCCAATGGTTTGTTACTTATTTCATAATATCCTGGTCAATGGATAACCAATCGACCATCATTCCTGGGCCTCATGCCATCATGGCTTGAGGTGGGCGGTGGTTGCTCCTGCTCTACCGCTGCATTCCGAGCCCCAACATACTGCGTCAATTGTCCATTCCTCACATGCTCCTCAATTATGTCCTTTAGGTGCCTGCAGCTGTTGGTATCGTGTCCATCCAAATCATGGAAGAGACAGTGCTTTCCTGATGCCCTTTCTCGTTCAGAAGGTTCTCTCCTAGCTGGCCTTCGGTAAGGAAGGCGATTCCGGGTTTCCATGTATATCCGCTCCTGCGTCTCGTTTAATCCTGTGTATGTGGAAAACTTTGGATCCTTCCATCGCTTCCCGGCTTTTCCTAAATCGTCGTCTAGCTTCCTTTTTCCTTTGTCTTTATCCGAGCTTCCGTTGGATGGTCCTCCACCCCCAGTCACATTCACCTCCTTTAACTTTAATTCAGTACATGCGTCTTCTTGCCGAAGGAACCTTTCAGCTTCATGGAAGAATTCCCCAAGATCCAGTGGTGGGTCTCGTACTAAAGATACCTTAAAATCTGAATCCTCTCTGACTCTCGATACTGCCGCCATCAAAACCATCGATGGATCCGGCCGATCCACCGAAGCAACCGCCGCATTAAATCGAGTTAAAAATGCTCTAAGTGATTCATCCGTTCTTTGCTTTACCGATGTTAACGTCATCACGTTCTTAGGTCTTTTGATATGAACCCGAAACTGTTCCAAAAACCTATCCACCAGTTCCCTCCAAGTCCTGATAGATCCTTCTTCCAGCTGCTTAAACCACATTGCCGCTAGGTCTGTCAAGTATAAAGGGAAACACCTGGCCATCACTTCCTCCGATGCCCCCAGCACTTCCATGTGTCTAGTGTATCTCATCAAGTGATCAGTCGGGTCAGCCTTTCCATTATATACTTCCACGCTAGGTAACTTGAACTTAGGTGGATTCTGAGCTATCCTGATTTCCCGAGCGAACGGACTCCTGTTCACCCCTTCCAAGTCTCTATTGGTCGAACCTCCACGCATAGTCTTCCTAATGATTTCCATTAATCCAGCATTGCCTGTTAGGTGTTGCCCCCCATGCTCCCGAGGGAACTCCGGCACATATTCTTCATGTGGCTCATTAGCCGTAACGTTGGCTCTAGCCTGCTGAACTCCTTCCAAAGGTCCTTCTGCGTTGGATCCCGTGGGTCTGCCCCCAAGCCCTTGTTGATTGCCTTCCGGTTCTGTATTCTGTCCTCCATTGGGTTCTGCAACCCTAGTTCCTTGTTCCACATTTGCAGTCGCTATAGTTGGTCCAAGGTTCTGTGTTCCTGCGGCTCTCATCTGCTCGAAGAAAGTCTGCATCATATCCTGTTGACTCTTCAGCAACCTCTCATGCAATTAATTTGCCATAGCTTCCATTTCGTCTCTGGTAATGTAAATCGGAGCTTGTCCTTCTCCAGCTCCGGAGGATGCCCCTTGACTTCCTCCCTGTTGGTTTCTCTCAGCTCTTTGTCTTGTTTGTCGAGTCATTGCCGAGTCAATCTGAATCCTTCAAACTTTCAAATCTAAACTTCAATTCGATGTAGCGGGTGCTAGTCCCTCTCAGTGAAAGCACCAAAGTGTGCGCCAAAAATGGTCACAAACCCCGAATGTTGTGAAAGCACCAGTGTATGAATACAAATCAGCAATATTCAAACACAAATCTCAGATCTAAACAAACAACAAACAGCAATCCAGAAATAATGAACAAAAACACGAGATTTATAGTGGTTCGGCTATCTCCGGCCTACGTCCACTCCAAAGTTTTTATCTTTTATTGATCGATGCTTGAAGATTACAATTTCCTATCGCGTAGTACAACGGATTTTATGATTATAATCTGAATCTAAGGCAGCAATGGTGATTTGGAGTAAATCTGGCAGAGTCCGGACGCTCTTTAACTCTTAAAATTGTCCCACCTCTTTTCTGAATGACCAGGAGCTCTATTTATAGGTGTAGGAGGCTGATATTTCGCCTAAATTGAGGGGAGACCATTTCTGGCATGTGAGGGGGCCTACATGCCCGCTTTCTGGAAATCCGGGTCCACTTTGGGATCGATTCGAAGCTATGTTCGAATCGATCAAGAAATTGTCCAATCGAGCTGAAATTTGGCGTGAACATTCTTCAACATGTGCTCAAGCTACTGTGAAAATTTCATAGCATTTGGACTTGTAGATCTCAAGTTATGATCGATTCAAGTTGACGTTTTTCGTCCTATGGATTCGTTCGAATCGATATGGTTCGAATCCATAGGGTCGAATCCATGCTTCTGCACGTGAAGACGGTGACGTGGCGCGCAATCTTCGAGTTGATCCTCCTTTTTCTCCGAGTTTACTGGGTCGAGTCCTTGGTTTTAGCCGCGTTTACCTGGTGGACTCGAGACGTTGGATTCGAAGGTTCGCTTCCTTCGAATCGATGGAACTGGCACTGGTTCGAATCGATCAAGACGCGCTGCTGTGGATCGATTCAGAGTTGTCTTATCCTGGGGATTCGAAGGTTATGGAGTCGAGGCACCCTTAATTGCATGGATTCGAAGTAACAATTCCAAATGGATACGAAGTGACCAGCCTTTGTGGTTTCGAGAGAGTGTTCACCGAAGGGTACGAAGTAGATGGAGTCGAACTTGTTGGAGTCGAGCGTGATGGATTCGAAGCTGGTGATGCGAAGTCCATGGATTCGAAGTATTATGCTACTTCTTGATCGATTCGAACATGTTGTCCCAGAGCAAACGACTGATTCCATCTTCATCGATACGAACCATATCGATGCGAAGTGTAGTGAACTTCAATCGATTCGAACCTTCATCGATTCGAACCAACATCCATCGATGCGAAGTACATCGATTCGAACCGTGCTCTGTGCATTTTAATTCATTCATATCTTGTGCGTACGAACTCCGATCCTCCTGAAAATTGAAACATAGCCTCTCCTAACCTTGATTGTCATTCCCAATCAATTCTGCCTTGATCGGAGCTCGGCCAAATTTTGACGACATCCATCGCAGCCTTGTTTCCAATCGACTTCCAATCCTGATATCCATCCTTTCCTGTCGATTTGTTTGATATTCCGGCTTTGACCAAAAAGCGGGATAACACAGTGCAAGCAACTTTTACTTTTATCCATCAATATTTTACTTGCACCAAATTGATCATCCATTTCAACAACATGTTCATTGTCAAAAACCCTTGTAACTCTTTGCATTCATCTATGCCAGTGATTCCCAAATACAGTTTTTTCTCTCCTTTTTCATTTCCTTTTTTTGGGTTGCAAAAAACCAAAATTTTTATAAGATGTATAATATTATAAAATTGTATATTGTAATTATCGTTTTTAAAGAATCTGGCATTTCTTTCATTCCAAATAACCCAAACATAAGTCTTATTCGTGGCTATCTAACAAAAATCTTTATCATTATTTTTTTCAAATCATCTAAAGGCTTCCAATTTTTTTTGCAAATTCCGACGGATTTGGTTTTCAGCAAAATCAAAACGCATTATATATCTTATAAAATATTCTTTTGTTACTCTACATTTATAGAGAAGATGCGAGATATTTTAATGTTCTTCGCAACAAAAAACACAATTTAAATCCGATTTTAAACATTTTTTCTTCAAATGTTCCATCGTATTTAGTTTGTTTTGAATGATCAACCTAACCAAAGTTTTAACTATTGGTGGAATATACATTTTCCAACAATATCTATAGTAATTTATTTTAATCCCAAAGAAGTTTAAAACATTATTATACATAGAATGCATCGTATAAATCCTTTTAGTATCAACTTCATTATAATATAAATTTTCAACCCATTCCCTCCCTAATGTATTCTTTTTCCGACATAAATCCCAAATCCATTTCTTAATACGGCAAAATTTAAATTATATGGATCGATAACTCTAAGTTCACCTTGCGGTTTTGTTTTGCAAACTTTATCCCATGCGACTAAGCAAATTGTAGAGTTAAAATCTCTTTACCCTTTGAAAAAAAACTTCTAATTTCATTGATTTTTTTGTTAATTATCCAATTTGTAAGTTTGTAGAATGATATCCAAGGAGTATATGAAAGTACGAGTACTCTCGATAATGAAGAATTCTTCCAACTAGCCAATCCACTTTCTACCTTATCAATCAAAGGTTGCCAATTATCATGAACTAATTTATTTCGTCTCAAAGTTGCTCCAAGATAAATGATAGGAAATGAACCCACTTTACAGTTTAATATTGAAGCAACATCATTTTGTTCTTATGAAGCAACATCATTTTGTAAGTTATCATCTCCACAAATTAAAATAACGGGGATTTTTTTTCCAATTTGATTTGGAGACCAAATAAGATTTCAAAGTTATATAAAATGAAGTTGCAATTTGAGTAGAATTTGACGAACAAAAAAGAATTGCATCGTCCGCGTATCAGAGAATGCTAATTCCATTCTCTATAATTTAATGTCCTGAACTATGAAGTAATCCAGATTTTGTATAATTCTAGTAAAGACATTTGCTGCTAGGTTAAAAAAAGTGGAAATTAGTCACAATGGCCTCTTTAGCAAGTGGAATTAGTTTATAGAAAACCCAACTGAAATAATTATTTTCAAGGACAAAACGTAAAATAATTAGTTTATAGGGCCTAAAAACCTATGAAATTATGTTTTTGAAAGTAATTGGACTGCTGACTTTGTCCTTAAAAGTAATTATTCTACTGACTTTGGCCTTGAAAGTAATTTTTTTGAATGTGTGTCCTAGAAACTAATTGGACTGCAAAGTTTGTCCTTCTGATGAAATGCCCCTTAAAAAAATGTGGATATAATGTTTCTCCTGGACAAAGCTCTCTTTATTATAATTAGTTTGCATGGAAAGTCATTAACCATAATATTTGACATGCTTCTTGGGAAAGTGACTGGATCCACTTATTACCAAAACCTCTCGCCTTTAAGGTGTCGAAAATAAATTTTCAATCTAACTTATCAAAAGCTTTAGCAAAATCTAATTTTTAGTAGAACACTTGGTTTATAAGTAGTAAACTTCTGAGCAATTGCCGCTTCATCTAGTATAGATCTTTTTTTATATAGAAGTTAATTGTGCATTATTTACCAAAAAATTCATTTTACTTCTTAATTTATTGGCTAAAACTTTCGCTATAATTCTAAACATTCAATTCAACATACTAACAGGTCTAAAGTCCTTAGCTTCTTTTGCACTTTAGTGGTATTAAAGTCACACTTGCGTAATTTAAGCATTGCAAGTCTAAAATACCCGTAAATAATTCTTGAAAAACATTTAATTTTTTTTTAAATACGCTATACCTTGAAAGCAAAAAATTGTGTCATCTAGACTAGGAGATTTATTCCCTGGCTTTTCTTTTATTGTTTCTCATATTTCTTCTATAGTAAATGCTACTTCCAAATCATCTAAAGGTAATGTATTGGGATATAATTTGAACCGATTCGCTTCAACCCTACTAGCATTAAATTTTCCAAAAATACCCTTGTAGTACTTGGTTAAATCGTCATTTAATTCGTTTTGCTCGGATATTTTTTATCTTCGATTTTTAAGTTTGAAATGTAATTTCTTCTTTTATTCCCATTTGCTAAACGATGAAAATATATGGTGTAATTATCCCCTTCTTTAAGTCATTGTACTCTTGATCGATGTCTGCAAGTTATTTCCTCTTGGTCTATTAATTTATTAAAATCCGTTTTCTTTTATGTGTACAGTTTGTCATTCAAATTTATTTAAACCTCGTTTTTCTTCAATTATGTTATATTCCTTGATTTCATCTAATAAATGATTCTTCTTTTGTTGTAAACTACCAAAGTTATTTCTACTCCAACCGTTTAAGAAAAATTAGACATTTTTTTAACTTATTTACTAATTTTTTCGTGGCACTATCAAGTATCACCATCATCATAATAATAATAATTATTCATCGAATTCCACTTGTCTTAATTGCACTTGTCTTCTACCATTTCATCGAAATGTTCCTCCATTAACCACAATTTTTCAAAATGAAATTTTTTCGTCTGTCTTAGTATTAATTACCATCATCTGATAAAACAGGGAATGAAAATAAATAATAGTAATTAAACCCATTTGACAAGTAAAAGGAAATTTATCTTTTCAATCTGTATTAGTAAAAAAAAAACTATCTAAGGTTAAAGAAATTTTCTCCCTTGTATTGGTCCACGTGTATTTCCTTTTTTTTTCCGAAGAGTAGATCAATTTATTCACATTTACTAATAAAATCGTTAAAATCATGCATTCCTTGAAAATTGCTTTATTTTTCTTTTCTTTCTCTGTAATATCTAGTGATATTGAAATCGCCCCTTACCCAAGGTTCCCAAAGAAGTTTACTATCACCATTATTATGAGGACCATATACTTTGTTTCACAAAATTACATTCAAATGAGAATTTTCGAAACTCATTTAACCCGTAATAGAGTGAAAAATATGATTTATGTTTCTATTATAGATTCCTGAAGAAGAAGAATGTCAGCGTATTGTGATTTAATGAATTTGTAACTCTAAGACGATTGATATTGTCTCCTAAACCCCCTAACATTCCATGTAATTATTTTAATTTAATAAAGCTTTGAGCCCTATCTAATTCCTTTTGTTTAATACTATTGCAAGCAGCCCAATATTTTTAGAGATAAATTCAACCTTTTTCACAACTTTGTATAAATTTTCAGTATTTTCAATGTTTGTTATTTTCCCCTTTTCCAATCCCAGTGGGTTGTCTTCTATATAACTGTTCATTGTTTAATTACTCCAATTTCTTGTTTCTTGATGAAGAAACTTGTTCTATTTTTTAAAATGGTTAATTCTAATGCAGAAACAAATGGAGAGTTCAGAATCACAAGATGAGAAACATGTGCTATCAAGCAATAGTTTTAAAGGAAGTGAAGCTAATGGCAACGAGTCAGTTTACTATGAGAAATTCTTACTTGACGACTTAGATAGCTATTGGGATGAGCTCAATGATCGTCTCACTGTTACAAGAATGGTGAATGATTCTGTGATCAAAGGAATAGTAAATGCTTTACTTGCAGAATCCAAGGAAAATATAGCGTCAAAGGACGTAGAGATAGAAACACTGAACAAAAAGCTGAAATCTTTGCACAATATTTCCCCTTTACAACATTCAATGGTGGAAGAAAATTTAATCTGCAATAGTTTTGATAATATATCTAAATTAAGACTTGATGCGGAAGATCATATTCAAAAGCTTAAGGAGAACATCCAGAATGCAGATATAGGCATGAGTGGGACATTTCCAAAAGAAACGAGAAATGAAAAGTTAATAGAAGCACATAAAAGCGTGAATTCTTTGGGTACAATAGTCCACATATTGTTTAAAGAGATGGGCGAAATGCATGATATACAGCTACAAGACAAACTTGAAAGAGAAATAAACTCAATTGTCCTTGGAAGCAGCGTTGAAAATCTCCAGAACATGTTTGAAAAGAAATTGCATGAACAGATAAGTCTCAACAAAAGGTTAAATTTGGATTGGCAGCAAAAGGCTAATGAACTTTCTGGAATAAGGGATCATCTCAATTATCTATCTAGCACATTGTCAAGTGCAGAATCAAAGTTGCTCTTGTCTCATAACAGTTTGGATAGTTTGGATAGCTTTGAAGAATGGAATACTCCGAAAAGAAAGGAGCTTGTTTCTAGAAAAGTATCAGGCAGTCATCGTAAAGAGGAAAATGGTACAATAAGCAAAAATAGCAAGTCAGATGTTCCTGACGCATTTCAACTAAAACACTTAAGCAGAGATGAGCTGATAGAATATTATAAAAATGAAATGATTAGTATGAGGAGACAACATGAATCTGCTCTTCAAGAAAAGACAGAAGAAATATTTAAACTTAAGCGTGAATTCCTTCGACAAAAGGGCTCTTCGCCATTTAAAAAGGATCATGAAATTTTAAGGAAAACTATTGCTGAAATTATTCGTAAGTTGGATGGCGTTATTTTGGAGAAAGATACGATGTCTGTTGTACAAGTTGATGATGAGGAAGTATGCCTTTTGAGGAACAACATAAACAAACTTCAGTTTGAAAATGAAAATTTAAAAAGTATACTTGGGGTGGAAAATAAAGTAACTGGGGGTCTATTATCACATTCTTCAGATGTAGCAAGCCAAATGTTATCACATCCCTCACTAGAAACTGAATACTTGCAGCAAATAAAGAAGCTTGAGATAGATGTAAATGAAATGGAAATGGAAAATTACACTAAAGATGTGGTGTATGGCAATGTTATAAAAGAGATGATTTGTGAGAGCAAGTGTGTTGTTTGTGATTTGGAAGCAGAGAACCGAATTATGCAAGATGTTATGAATATTGTTGTTAATGGATACACGCATGATGTAATGTCTGCCATCCATTCTATTATATTAAGACATTGTACTGAGAAATCACGTCTTGAAGAATTGCTCTGCGACAAGGAAAAAAGATTGTGTGCTGAAATTGAGAAGAATAAGATGGAAGAGAAGATAGTACCTTCATCTGTACAAACCAAAGATGAAGAAAAACATGCTTTGCAATCCGAGCAACTCAATCAATTAATAGAAGAAGTTAATAAGCTAAAAGAACAGCTAGCAAAGCAAGTAGTGTTAATTTCAGATAAGGAGACAGAAAATGATTTATTAAATAACAAAATAAATGAAGCTTTGCAGCAATTGCATCAATATGATTCAAACTTTATCAAGTTGAATGAGGAGTTGGAAAACATATCGAATGCTTTGGATGAAGCAGAAAAACAAAAAAGCTTGTTCCAAGGCATTATTGAAGATGATCATAAGAAACTATCATCGTACATTGCAAATGAAAAACAACAAGCAAAGCAATCTGAGTTTGTTGTCAAATCTATTGCAGTGCTGTTAGAAGCATCAGCAAAATTTGAGCATAAAGTAGTGGAGAAAATCCAAAGAAATGAATATAGGTACCTATTAGGAATGCTATTTGCTTTTACTGCATTTATTTAACCAAATTTTAGTTTTGATTTATTGCTATAGTTTGGTCATCATATTTCTTGGATTCCCAGCCAATGACAGCTGACACTTGAAGATTTTGTGTGTCCACCCCCCCCCCCTCCACGCACCCCACCCAACTCCCCCACACAAACACCCCCCCCCCCCCCCAAACCCCTCAATCAGTTTTCTTGGATTCCTATTCAATGGCAGCTGAGACTTGAAGATTTGTTTGTGCATCCATCCATCCACACACAAAAATTCTGGACTTGAAAATTCAACAACATGATTTCACAGTAATTATATGTCTTATTTGTGGTTTCACAGGTTAAAGTTATTACATCAGCAATGTATAGCACTTGTTCAACAAGCAAATGTGCTCCCTAACAAAGCGATGATGTATAAACAAATGTATGACGTAAAATCTTCAAATCTACAGAAGGCAGAAGCTGAGGTATTTGTTTGTCTAACTGTTCTTCGAATTTTAGTTACTGGTTTTTTTTTTTTTGTTTTTTTTTTGTTTTACTTGCTATCCTTTTAAATAACTGAAGCCTGAAGGTGGGGTGCTTGTAAAGCTAACTTCATTGCATATAGATTTTTAGCTTTCGAATGCTGTTTAATTTAATTGTAAAACTTTCTGGAATGTTTTTCTTGGCTCCCTCAAAACGTGTGGCTAGAAGAATGTGATTCTCAATTATTATTAAAACTTCAATACGGATAATTTTTAGTAAGTGGTATATATGTAACCTTTCGAAATCCAGAGAAATACAAGAATACATATAGATTAAAAAAACATTTTTCATAGCTGTATACTACCTCTGAACTTCCATCTAATAGTGATATGCATCTTATTATTAATACGTCGTTTTGTAATATGTAAATGCAATTAGGCATTGAACATTAAAGTTTGACATTATTGTTTTGTTGAAGTGCCTCCTACTTGTAATTACAGGTTGATCTTCTTGGCGATGAGGTGGATACTTTATTAACTCTTCTTGGAAAGATATACATTGCGCTCGATCACTATTCTCCAGTATTGAAGTATTATCCTGGGGTAAGGCTATTTTTTTCTTCTTCTTTTTTACAATATGTTCTGTCACTAATCAATTTCTTTTCTACTTACATTTTTATATCAACCTGTGTCACTTTGTTAATGAAAGTATTATGAGTCGAAGCTTGGCTGCAGTATCTTTCATTATATATGGCTGTGTGGGAAATGTCTAAATTACGTCGTGTTTTATGAGTTGCATTTACTGAGTAATAGCAGTGTTTATCGATTTGTACTTAAAATATTTTCCTCAGCAGCAGTAACTAATAACTATTACATGTTAACGTGTGTACAATGGGTGAAGTTAGGCACAAGGTTTACACATACACATACATATGTATGTATATGCATATACATACACATACATATGTATGTATATGCATATGGTAAGGATCGGCTACACCTCATCTCTGCTACACCTCTACTCCATTTCGATTTAAATAATATAATGAGGGGACAAGAGAGAGAAAGTATATTATTTAAATCGGAATGAGTGGTTGAAATCGGGAAGAAAGGGCGTAGCAAGAATGAGGTGTTGCTATCCTTGTCCATATGTGTGTGATGCAATTAAAGAAAATTTGATTTTGTTTCAGCAGAAGTTGGCTAACTGTCTTTTCCGAGGCCTTATACGCTATAAAAGATGCTTAAAAAAACATATTATAAATGTGGTTATTAGTGATAGCATGAAATGTTAGAAATCAAAGTTGGGTTAACGGTTCACTCTTGGTGAATTAATGGCATGTTAAATCATATGACTAGTGAATAGGACCAAAGACGTAGTGTTTGGTCTTCGGTCCCTATTACTATTAGTACCATTATTATTATTATCATGATTTTTTTAATTTCTTTATTTTTTTATTTTTTTATTTTTATTATACTTATTTATTATTATTATTAGTTTAATAATTATTTTACTTTATTTTTATCTTTATTTCTATTTTCACCTTTTATATATATATATATATATATATATAATATTGTTATTATTACTTTTAAATAGATTTAGTCATTTAGTTTTGGGTTCCATCTCTAGCCGACCTCAAGTTGTTTGAGAATAATGGCTTAGTTGTTGTTGTTGTTGTCCCTGTACAATTTCTGACACAATTATTCATGGTAGCCATTGAATCAACCGATCATCATTCACTTGGAATTTCATAACTTAGAATCCTCTAATTGTTTTCTAAAATTGAACGACTTTTTCATCATATATGTGATTGTTTATCAACTGTATTTCTATCGAATGTACTAAATTTATAACTTTTCTATACAGGTAATGGAAACATTAAAGCTAGTTCGGAGAGAATTAGGCGAACCAGAAGTTAACATGAATGAAAAATCCTCAAGGTAACGGAAGTTATATATAGCATTGTTTTCTGGTCACGCTTTTTATAGAATAAGCTTTGCTGTAGATCCTCACCATTAATAGAAGTACTTGTGCTCATGAACACTAGGTTGAAGAAAGCAACAGAGAGCCTTTCCAAGTTCAGATGAATAACTAATGGCAATAACTAATCATCATACGATATCATGTTACCATAAATTTATTAGAGTGTATACAGGTAGCTCAGAAGGATATAGTTTTGGGATGCAGAGTTCAATTAAAGCTTTTTGTCAGCAATAGATTTGAGTGTTTAGTGTGGGGTTGATGTAACTATTTAACTTATAAACAAAAGGCACAGGCACGTTATTCCTTTTTCACTCTTGTTTTCTTCATTATAGAAAGAAAGTTCGATATATTCTATAGGTTTGGGTTTTCAGATGTAATACTATTTTAAGGCTACTTTGGCCTATAACTACTTTGGATTAAACGAGTGTTTGTACATTATGCTTGTTTAGTCAATTTTGTACAAAATTGCCTTTAATGCAACTTTGATTCAGTGGATTGTAAGAAATATTTTAGTCATTTTGTCTTCTTTTTTTTAATTGAATACTTAAATAGTAGTACATATTGATATTACAAGTTTTAGATATTAGTACTACGTGTCAATATATGTTCGAATAACGTCATGCAAGTTTCGAATTTGTATGACTTCTTGCATCAAAAGTACCTAGAACAGTGGTGTTGGTCTTTAATCATTTTGTTATCAAAGCATAATTAAGATGGAAATTTGTAAGAGAAACTTGGTACACATGCTTCTTTTACTCAACTATCATATCTAGTTGAATACTGTTTAATTTACATCCAACTTACAATTTATTGACTGAAATATAATCAGGAAAAGAATTATAGTATATTCTTTTAACAAATGAATTATTCAATAGGCATGTCATGAATAAATGTATAACAAGTGGTGCCAATTGAAAGCCAACCTAATGTAAACGATCAATGGCATGAGTAAATATAAAATGGAAGTTTAACCAAACACAAGCATATAAATTTCAAAACGGACTTTCATCCATTTTCAAAATCAGCTTTCACGAAACACTTCTAATATTATTTTCATGACAATTTACACATAAATATCTATAGAAAAAAGTGCAAATATGCAAGTATTTTGTAAATTTGCTTTTGAGAGAAGAGGGAAATGGAATAAGTTTGAAAATAAGGGTGTGTGTCTAGTTTCTACAATATAAATATCCTTGCACATCATCATAATAAAAAGTAAAACGGAAAAAAAAGACGATAAAAAACCAAATTGTAAAGCGTTTTTCTGTACTGAACACACTATCTTTTCTAAAGCAATTGAAAATCCATCTTACTCTTCATGTTACGTACAATATTACAAGCTTCACTCATTTTATCAATGTATCTGTAAAAAGATTTGCAGTTTTGATCTTTGAACCGCGAGATATCAAATGTCCAGAACGCCGTGCAAGTCGGTCAGGTAGCAATTCAAAGCCAACAGCGCTGCACCAACGGCAGGTTCGACCTTAACATATACAACATGAATGCAGAGTCAGAGTAGATATATACAATGACACATTTGTCTTTTTAAGTCTTGAAACAGACTGGTTCAGATGTTAAAAAAACACATATAAAGGAACCTTGGGTCGAATTGGAAGAGTTCCAGGGTAAACTTTGGAGATACAATTAATGACTTCTCTTCCAATGTCCCATCTTTTATTTGCTTCTAGCACTCCTCCAACCATTACGAGTGGAAACTGTTCCTTTCCATCTGCAATAACATATATATTTTAGAATAAGTTGATATTCCTGTAAAAATTTGTAATCAATTTTAGAGTATCATTTTGTAATCAATTATTTGTACTCAACTTATTTTATTCTGTTCTGTACACTTGGAAATTTTACAGGAATATCAACTTAAATAAAATTGAAAGTAGATGTGCAGTTTGTTTTTTATATCACCGTAATTGCAAACGTCAGAACATAAACACTTTAAAATTTTCATATCACCGCAATTCATTTATGGCATACCTTATTCTTTTAATTACATGCAGCTCTTTGATGGTTTCATTTTCTATGTAAAGCTAATGTATTTAGTGGATTTTGTATATAACAAAATGTGGTAAGTGTAGTAATGTCACAACATTACTTGGGGAGAATTATCCTACTTATAACTTATATTTCCAAGAATATAATTTAAAACACTACTACCTTTACCACACAATCCTAGTCTTTGAACAACAGCTTTAACACTATCAGCCAACTCCAACACCGAAAAATGCAATATCTTATTTGCAACTTCATCCCCAGCTTCAGCAGCTATTACAACCATGGGCACTAGTTTTGCAATTCTTGCCCAAGATGGATCAGCATATGTCCATCTATTCCATCAATCAAAGATAACTATTATGAAAATGTCTATACAAAAAAGAAAAAACAAGGAAAAATGACATTACTTCACCATAACATAACTTGTGATTTTCACACGTTATGCTCCAAAAACATAAGTTGTTTTTTGGTTAGTTATATTTAAACACCATAAATTACTTTACTTCCACCATAAAATTTTAAATAAATTTAGCACAAAAACAACCATAATATTTATTAAAGAATGAAAAATTAACAGTATACATATCCTTTTGTCCATCTTGTATATGTTCAACATAATTGTTTTCATAAAGTAACTAAAATTTATGTACATCATCAACGGAATTAGATATAAATTCCTTTCAGGTATCAAATTCTAGTCTTGTGGTTTCAGACTATATTCATACATAATAAAATTTATATTTTTCACTTCAAATTAAACATGTAATTCAAATTTTACAATTCGTTACTAAAACTAATATGATTCATATATTACTAAATTCTTCTCTATGTTTTACTTAAATTAAATGAATTTTAAATTTAATACCAAAATTTAAACAGTTAACATTTTAATATTCATAAATTAAATTCAAATTCGTGTGTGTGTGTGTATAATTAAATAAATTTTAATTCCATTCAAAGTATTCGAATTTAAAACTTGAAATTTACGAAAGTGAATTTCGGTAATTTAGGAATTAGAGTTCCTTAATTCGATAAATGCATGAGAGAGTTAGTGAAATGAGATAAGTGTTTTGAAAACCGATAAATCTGAAATCCGTCTGCATCCTTATTCGAAAAATGTAAAAAATATATGACATCCTAAAACGGGATACGAGATGATAGTATCTGCATCAAAAAATTATCCTTTTGGTTTTATCAAAATAGTAGTTGAGATTATGCATAATTTAATACAAGAAATGATTAATATTTACTATTTTATCAAGGTAATAAATTGTATTATGCATGTATAAATGAATATTCGTTGTTTAAAATTGATTTTTACCATCGTACATTTTATTTATTGTACTGGTGGATAAAAACTTTTCATTAATTTTTTTGAGTTTATTAATTATGAGCAGAATGGATAAACATCCAATGTATCCGTTGACAAGTCCAATGTTTTGTTTTATTTCAAAATGATGGTAATTTTGCAATATGTATGGTGTATATAAAGCAAAAATTTGTGCATATAATTTTGGCGAAAAAATCGGTGCATGTATAGAATTTTATGTTTTGCGAACATAATTTGCCTTATTTTATTAATCATTGGTACCATTTCAAATAAAAAGGATAATCGGGTTATATACCCAATCAATTCATCGGGGGAGGAAAGACCAAGCTTGTTCAAAATATTGGACGTCAACAATGTCGGAGGACCACGGCCATCATATGCTCGAATCACGGCAGTCAAAGCCTGAACAGCAATTCCATATCCACTGCACATTGATAGACATTACTGATTATTCAATAAAGGTAAATACTTTATATTCAATTTTTAAAATAAGGGCGGTATCAACCTGCCCCAATCACCCAAGTAAGGACCAGCCCCTGCAGCCCTAGCTTTCCTTCCATCCTCTGTGTATCCATACGCAATGGTGCCCGTACCCGCTATTAACACACACCCATGAAGCTTTCCCATTGTCCCACAGGCTAATGCTGCCACTGAATCGTTCTCCACAAATAACATCACCTCCCTTGAAAATATTTCTCTGCTTCAGAAAAATTAATCGATTCAGGACATTTTATAGGAAAATTTGCAGCTTTTTCTGCAAATATTTGCATTAAAAACATAAAATATTTGCAAAAAAATATGCAAATATTAGAAAGCGCAAATATTTACTGTTTTTTCTGCCACTGAAATAATCACCTCCCTCGGAATATGCAAATATTAGAAAGTGCAAACCAACATCACCTTCCTCGAAAAATGCAAATATTTGCATCAAATAATTAGAGGGGTGTTTTGTGAAACTAGATACGAGATAAGTTTTGAAATAAGGGTGTGTTCTTAATTTACACTATCCAAAATATGCTAAAATGAACCCAACAAAGAATAGTTCATCTAGTCAAAACATGATGACTACAGTAAAATCAATACAAAAAATATTGACCTGAGCCAGTTGAGAATTCTCTGCTGATCATTAGGATGATCAACTCCAGAAACAGCTAAGCAAACAGCTCTAACAGCTGACCTATTAGACCTTGCTTTCAAAAGCGTCTTAGCCATCACTTCTTCCAGTGTTCCCCTAGCCGCAATTTCTAAGCAAAAGCATCACAACAAGATCATAAACAGAATCTTTTAGAGATGAAGGAAAAGAAACTGGAAAAGGTTACCTCCTACTGAGTTATGATTAGAGCAGCCAGCAACTGCCCGAGCAAGTACGGGCAGGTCCTCGGGCAGCCTATCGAACAAAGGCATTAGAGCAGAGATGCAGACACAGACAGTTGAAGTGGTTCCGCCATCCAGTCCTAAAATTACATCACTGCCCTCTTTGGACATTGGGATTTCCGTCTCGAAATCCCACACTTCTCCATTTCTGTATCTCTTCATTTTATTTTTATTTTATTTCACTTCACTTCTAAGTCAATCAGCTGTCATATAAGGATTTTATATATACATTTCTTGTTGATAGCATCGTATCAAACGGCAAGAAAATCCAAATAGAAGATGAAAATTGAAAGGAGTTGGAATGGGGTTGCCATTTTACACGTGTGACACTGGCATGCTAAATACAAAAGAAAATTGCAACTAATTCATATGGCATAGGTATAGTTTAAGACAATGTACAAATATGCTAGTATTAAAATAGAGGAACAATACAATCAAAATACTTGTTTAAAGTTTCGTTTCTGTTTACCTTGTCACACCTCTTTTGCCAGGACTGAAGATTCTTTTGTGCTTAAGTTAAGCCTCCTAATGAACTAAACAACTCAATTTTATATAAGTTTAAATCAAAAATTTACACCAATGCCACTTGCTAATTCACAATTCAAATGGGATCAAATCAAATCAGGTGCATCTGTTTACTGCAGTTCAAGCTAACTTTTATCATATAGCTGTATATAGTTCTTTATTGATACAGTTTGCATTAATAGAGTATCTTAAAATCTAACAAGAAAAAGAAGTCATTCATACTGGGAATTAAGAAGCATTATATGAGTACTTCAAATGAAGAAGATAATCATCAACATCGCTATGGTTCCTAATCATAACAAGATTCATATCTTTTGCTGATTGCTACCAGATCTTTTTTCTTAATCATAGCTTTGAACAAATCAAAATCACAAGTACTTGGAAGTCTATTGGATTGCATTTAGATAAATAAGAAGTCCTCACTTAGTACCTAACATACAATTATTTAACTTTACATCGGCAATTATGAATAATGAACTGAATAAATCCAACAAGGTGATGAACAAAAAGCTGCCAAATGGCAAAGGAACGAAGCTCGGAGGCTTCAAAAAAACAAAATGAAACTTATTCTCTGTTGTGGAATAAAGACATGATAATGCCAACAAAGATTGTTTATTCGCAACCACGACAAGTCCAATTGACGACTGTATGATTAAAATAATAAAACGTAGGTTTATGGATTAGGTTAAATTATGGAATCAATTATACAAACAACTTGTGCGCATACGAATAAAAGATGATCGTGTAAAATAAGTTGAATAGCGATCAAGAACCCCGATATCTGTGCATAACAAACAAAATGCATCCTGAATTTCTGTTTGAATCATTTGTTAGAACTAGCTCTAATTTGTTGGAGAAATCATATTGTGATCTGTTTGAGATGGAGAAGAGTGCGGGATGTTAAGAATGTCTTTAGAGCCCAATCGAAGTCCAGACAGAGCCTAGGCGAAAATAATAAGCGTTAATAAATTAGAAAAAGGAATAAAATCCTATTGACAAATTCTATTCATGCACCGGAAATTACCTTATTTACACCATAATATTTTAAATAAAACTTTAGACCAAAATGCATTATTAAAAAATAGAATTAATATTAAAGAATGAAAATGATATGCAATTCCTCTTTGTCTGCATTGTATATAATCAGTATAATTTTTTCATAATGTAACTAAAATTACTATACATCCTCGATTGAATTAAATTTAAATTTCTGTTAAGTATTAAAATATATCCATACCATTTCAAGCTATATTCATGTGTAATTAATTTTAACAATTTTCACTTTAATTAAATATAAAAAATAAAATTTAAAATTAACTACTAAAATTAATACGATTCGGAGTACTTAAATCTTCAATTTTTTATTTAAATCAAATCATGGTTAAATTTAACATTAAAATTTAAATAGTTTAACATTTTAAAATCCAAAGTTAAATTCAAACTGCCATATATAAACAACTAAATATTTTAAATTCGTCTTTCTATTCTCTTGTATTTCTATATTTATGCTTGTAATACTTTATTACATGTTATAAATAAAAGGTATGGGACCTTTTAACCCTGCTGGCTTTGCCAAAACAAAAAAATACATTTTAAATTCCATTTAAAGTATATGAATTTGAAATTTACAAAAGTGAATGTGGGAAATTTTGAAATTAGGGTTCTTATTCTTAAGTTTGATTATTGCATGAGAGAAGTTAGTTAAGTGAGATAAATGCTTTGTTTTATTCCAAGTGATGATGTTTTTGTAATATGTATGGCGTATACTAAGTCAAAAGTGGTGTATATGATTTTAGAAATTTTTTCGGTGTATGTATAGTAATTTACGGTGTATAATAGAATCAGTCAATCGTATTATAGTTTACAACAGTAATAAAATTTATGCCATCATTATAACTAAATATTTAGGTACTAATAATCATGACTTCGTAAAAGAAAATAATAATGGTGAATAATTTAATTTTTTTAATATACTAGAATACTCTGGTTAAATTTCAAAAATATTTAAAAGAATTTAAAATAAATAGAATAAGAAAGTGAAAGGCAGAACCATTAAAATCATGAAGAAGGGAAAAGTTAATGAGAAACTACTATTGATATTTATTTTTTAACAAGAAAATCAATTAAGTAAGCTTTGGAAAACATGCAAATGCACGTTTTTTTAATTATGAAAAGACTATTTATTGGATGATCTTCTATATATTTTGATATGAAATATATAAGTTGTAAATAATTTTAAAATTATATTAGAAGTTGAAGAACTTCAATAAATAACAAAATAATCAAGTCTTTTTGGTGTAATTATACTTAATTAACTCAAAGTAAAAAAATATATATCAAAAATGCATATTTTCTACTGCTCCAAGAAAAACTTAGTGCACAGACGACACTTAAGACAAGTGCGGAATAAAGCGCAAAAAAAGCTAAGGGCTAGAATTGCTAAATAACGCCTAAGCGGTGCTCGATGGCGCCTCGTCGGCGCCCTTGACATCATAGATTAGAGCTTGCTCCTAATCTCATCTCATCTCAACTCAGCTCATATATAAAGGAGATCTTACTCATATTTTTTCTTCTTCTAATTTTAGGATTATAGTACTCCTCATCCTTTGATTCAATATGTTCTAAAGAAGGTTGCAAGTTCAAATCCCATTAGCTACTCAATATCTTAAAAACATTAGTTTATCCCGTATATCTTATACTATACATATATAAATGTCGAAGCTAGCTCAATATTTTCATCTTTTTCTCATAATTTTAAGATTAAAATATGCATCACTCCTTTGTTGAGTATATTCTGAAGAAAGTCATAAGTTCAAATCCCGCCAGCCACTCAATATCTTAGAATAATCTCACACACCCAAATTCGAATTCGGTTAACCTCAGTTTATCCAATATATATTAAAATTACTTAGTTCATTTTAAAATCTGATTTTTTCCCTATAAGTCCCTTCAAACATATAAATTACATTCAAAATTCATGCTCAAATCATATAGTTAATATTTTGTAGCCATTTTGAACAAGTATAATCCTTTTTCAATTTCCGTTGGTTCTCATTTTTGAAATACACATGTTCATTAAATGGTGCCATTTTTTAAAATACTTATGTTAACATTAAGAATGAAAGAAAATCAAAAGTATAATGACTAGTAATTCTATAAGCATATTAATTGGTTTGGGAGCTATAATTTCATCGTAGTTAATTCAACCATTCATGTAATATATAAGTTATAAAATGAATCACCTAGTTTATTCAGATTCAACCATTGAGTTGATTAGATATACTTTTAATAGTTAGTTTAAAAATTAATTATGATCAATGCTTGAACTTTGTAATTACTAAGTAATTATAACATAAAATATGAACGATATTTTATCTAAATCATAATAATTAAGAAATTGCATCCATATCTGGTTTGGATAAAAAAAATCCATTTGTATGTACATGTATATGTATATTCAACTATGAACTTTAATTTGCATTAATTACTATTAACTATTGAAAAATACAAAGTTGAAAGAGCTAATGTAATGATACATACTCTATGAATTAAATCAAGCCTAATTTATCCATTTTCACATGAATTTCAAAAAAATTTAAGCTTCCCAATCGTAGAAAAACATACAACGGGTCATTCTCTTTTCCCAAATAAAAAGGTTAATAATATGCTTTGTCCTTTTTTTCTTATTTCAATCCCACTCTTATTTTTTAACTTCTATTTTTCTTTCTTTTCATTCATCCTTATTTTCCATAAAAAATACAATAAAAATTATATATAAATATCCTAATTGAAATTAATTCATTTTCCTTTGTAAAATAAGCATTGGTCCATCATCGTTTGTTTATTAATTATTAACAACTTCAGATTCTACTTCTTCTTCCATTGTTAACTTTAAAATAATGATTTTCTATATATCTTCATTATGTAACTCCTTATTTTCCTATGTTTTTTTATACTTTTAAGTTAATAACACACCATTCCCCTTCTCATCTTAATCGAGCTTCTACCGGTCTTTGGCAAGTTCATTATTTTGATTTATTTTCTATTCATTTTATAAAATATTGCATCAAACCGAACATATTTCCCCATTCATGTTGCGTCTTCATGGAAAATTATCTCATTGCTCCTCTCACTTGATTCACTCTGTTTTCAATTAAATTCCATGTTTGATTCCTAATGTAACAACCGGGGTTTTGCCCAAAAATTATAATCATCGTTAAACGATAAATTTGCTAGCTAATTGCCGTTCGTTGTTCGAATTTTTGTAACAATAAAATTTCCGTCAATGGACGATTTAAATTGGTCGTTAACTAGTATTGGAGTTTACGAATCAGTTGCAATTCTTTTGAAAATTTGTTAAGGGTTGATGGGCTTAAAAGAAAAGTATATCATGACCCATATCCCTATTTGGTACCATACTATTTTCGTTAAAACCCTTTACCCGTTTTCCTTTCCCCATTGATTCACAAACCCTAAGCAAACGTTCGAAAGAAATTTGAATGGCGGCCACGAGAATCGTCTTTATTCGTTCGTTCAGAAGCTAGGGCTTCGGTCGATTTGGCGTTCGTCTTTTGTCGAATCGAGGGATTACATCGTCTTGTACGCTGCTCCTCGACTAATCGAGTCGCCTCCGCTTCGATCGCTAAAGATTTAGCTTCACTGCCTCGTCGAAAATGGTGAGTGCTCCACTCACATTTAATTCCTTCTCGTGTTATTAGTGTCGAATCCTATGAGTTTTGTTCGTATTCGATTGTTGGTTTCGTGGTTGTTGAGCTTTGAATTTTTGAAGACTTCGATTATACTCTGTGAATTTCTCTGATTTGATAAATTTCGAATAATTAAATTTTTGGATACTCACGGTTTTGATATGTGACTTGGTCATTATGGCTTTAACTTGATTTAGATGAGGTTGATTTACTTTGGCCATACTCTCCGATGTTTCTTCTGTTGACTTCAAAGTTGTCTTTGTTCAAATTTGAAATCCCAGCTGCTTGTATATTTTATCACTGTATTTTGCTCGAACTTTCATCCTCCTTGCGGCTTGATGGTTATATCCACTTGCTGTTGTTGGCCTTCATGTGCCTTGACTTTTGCCATGCTATTCACTGGCCGATTATACTGCCGTTGACCTTGTTTTGAACTGGGTCTCTGTGTTCGACTTGTTAAATTGTCCACTTGGTTTGTTGGTTTATATTGTTGTTGCCTCTGTCTATAACCTTGTATATGCTTCACTGCACCTTCATTTACCTGTCGTACAGGTAAAGTATCGATTGGTTGCATTTCCAGTTCCATTTAGTTTACTGGATTTAAAATACTCGGCTTTAACTAAAGATGTTGATTTTTAGTTGACTTCGTATTCTCTGTTATTGTTCGAACTTTCTTGACCACCTTGGCTCTGGCTTTATATTTACTTCATCACTGTATGTTGCACTTAGTAGTTGCCGTAGTGTTGTTTTGGTCATCTATTGGTGTAGTTGCTTTATGTCACTTGGTTGCTACTGTCTCGGCCTCTGTCTTTGCTTGTACATTGATTCATTTGCTTATCTGGTTCAGTCTGTTAGTCGAGTTGCCTATATGTGCTTACTTTTGAGCAGTTACTTTGGTACTTGAATATTGTTTGCACTTTCACCTGTTTACTCAAGTCTGCACTTGATTCTTCTCGAGTTGCTTCAATGTGATGTTTACTGTTGACATATTTGCATTGTCCACTGTTCGCATTGTCCACTAATGTGGTCTTGAGTCCTGATCTCTGTTGCATGTATTGCTATTGTAGATGTTGCACTTGGTTCTGGCATTTGGTCTGACTTGTGTATTGAAAGTCTGATTCATTTGACTTGTGAACTGCCTTCATATGTTTGTTCAACCTGATCACTTGCATATAGTCACTGCCTTGTAATTTCAGTGCCTTATCGTCACTGTCATGATTTGGTTTCTGTCGTATTGTTATTGCTTGGCAATTATTGTTCCTGTCCATTGCTGCACTTGAAATCTAATACTTCACCATTTACTGTTTCCATGAGGTACCAGTTTTGGGTTGCATTCATTTTGGTTCCAAATGCATTGAGTTGTTGGTCTGGTGATCACTAGTAGTTTACATTGAATCTGATATCAATTCTTTGAGACAGTTGCATATTGTTCCACTTCGATATTAGTTCTGGCCTCTAGCTTGGGACTTTGTCATGTGATCTTTCATACCTGTAGCATGCTCGATTTTGGCATTGCTTCATATCTGAACTGTTGTTCGACCATGTACATTTGTGGTTGCACTTCATTCGTCTTGTTAGTAGTGCAGAACTTGCCTCTCTAGTCAATTCGTTTTACTGATTTGCCTTTGATCTTGGTTGTGGTTTAGTGATGCACCTGCTTGGCTATTTTGTACTTCTGACCTTTGTTGGGTTCTGATCTTGCTTGTGTTATTGACTTTGTTGGTTCTTGATTATTTCATGTGGATCGACGAAATCATATTTGAGTTGAACCCGATTTTGGGGTTTGACCTGATGATCATTTTTGACCTTCACTGAGCTTTTGTGTATCACTTGCGATAGTGGCGAGGCAGTACACGCGTGCGTGTACTGCAGCCCTATCTGATTTGACAGTTTTAAATTGATGGTTCGATTTGTTGAATTGTTTCGTTGGTGAATTTCAATGTTTTGGAGTGGTATTCTGATTTGGATTGTGGATTTATCGTTTAACACTATTTAGTGTTATACTTGCCGTTATCCAATTCTCGTATCGAGAGTTGAATATACGAGATTTCTGTGACTGTCATATATTTGATATTCGATTACTCTCACTTCTATGCACTAATAACTGAGTTTGAATTAGACTGACCCGTGTATTATTTTCTTTTGAATGTAATACTCGGGTCAGACCCGAGTTATTTCAGGTTGTAGACTTTCTTCTTTGAGTTGCTGTTCGGGATTTGAAGACTTTTCGCATCTTCTGAAGTTGTCATTGTCCTTTTGTAGTAGTCGTGTCATTGTATAGAACGATATGTATTCATGTATATTAGTCGATAATGTACGTGTATATATAACTTCTAGAGTCGACAGTTGTAGTTGTATCGTATGTATTGTGTCAACTATGTATTAACTGACATCAGTTATATATATGAGACTTTTGTTTTTATCTGTGTTCCGCAATTATATTATCTGTGTTATTGTTATATCTAATGTCCTAAACTATTATGAACTATCGTAGTTTGTTTTATACTGATAATTGGATATGTCGATGGGAGTAAATAAATAATAGATGAAAAATAAAAAGTATATACCACTCCTATCGAGATAACCAATATTAGTGTAAGGCCAATTACGGATGGTCGCTCCTATCCAGCCTTATTCTTCGTAATAATAGACAGTATTTCTTTTTAATACTCTTTGTTATTATGAGCATAGAGGTGGGGCGTCACAGTTGGTATCAGAGCTTGGGGTTTATGGACATAATATAAAACATAACTTGGATGGAACATATGTTACAACTATTAGTCGACGTTTTATCTGTGATTTGAGTCAAAACTAAAGTTTCAAAATTTTGATGAAATTTTTAAATATCGTTATTTAAAAATAAAAGTGGAATTGTGTTTTGTTGTTTGGATGAAATTGTGTTCTGATGATTTGATTGATTTGTGTTCTATTTATCAGAGTGCGCAGCGGAAACAGTGAAACTGTCTTCGCTGAGTACAACTGATAATCTTCTTGATTTAAAAATCAAAATACGAAATTGATATGAATTTCATTTGTTGTTTACATAGCTGTAATTATTTTGTTTCTTTGAGAACTTCGAATCCGAATTGAGGATTCGAAGAAATTACAGATATGTGATTTTTGTTGAAATTTCCGCTGGCTTTCTTTTGTACTAATCATCTATTGATTAGATTTTGCTGTTTTGAATTGTCTTCATTGAAGATACCTTCGAATGATTTCTTTGTTCATTCTGTAGTACGTGCAAAACTTTGAATTGCGCGTTACTGCATTTATTTTTACGTTGAACCGATGCTTGGTTATGAAACGTATTTTGTTGCCGTTATTTTTATAACGGGATTTTTACACCAATGCTATATTTTGAAGCACGGTGTTTGTGGCATTTTTGATGAATGAAAATTCACTGACATTACATTTTGATGTAGATTGTTTTGATGTGATTTTGACGTTTTAAAACTACTGTCGCTTTGGCTTCAGTAACCGCCAAATTTTAAAAGTGGATTTTCAAGCGGTTATTCCGCAATACTGATTTGTAACCGTTTTTACGGTATTTTGAGAAGTACGATTTCCTTACCGAAATTGTTACTGATTTACTGTTCTAATCACGTGATTGGAAAATCGTTTTAAAATGAAAATTGTTTTATAAAATTTTAGCAGTTTGCGGTTTCAAAAGAATGAGAAAGCGACTTAAACGATTTAGCAAAATCGAGGATTATGACCCCTTTCTTTTACTGTTTCGCTTAACTCCGGACTTGTTCAGTTGAGAATGTGAATTGTTATTTTTACAAAATAAATAAAAATTGTTTTCAGAAATTTAACAGTTTACGCTTTCAAAAGAATGAGGAAGCGATTTAAACGTTTCAGCAAAATCGAGGACTATGACCCCTTTCTTTTACTGATTCGCTTAATTCCGGACTTGTCCGTTTGAGAATGTGAAATGTATTTTTACAAAATACACAATTCTGCACTTTCAAGGAAACGATGAAGAGAATCAAACGATTTAGTAAAACACGTGGTATGGGACATGTGCGTTTGCTATTTCGGTTAATTCCGGACTCGTTAATTGAAATATTTGATGATTTTGTGTGCTTTCGAGCCACTATGAGGACCTTCGGGTCATTTGTTGGACCTTCGGGTCATTTGTTGGGCTTTCGGGCCACTCTGCGGACCTTCGGGTCAAATACCAGTACTAGACCTTCGGGTCACTCTGCGGACCTCCGGGTCAATCTGATGGGCGCCAAAATTATGTTGAGTACTTGGTAGGCTTCGGCCACTCTGAGATGCACGTGCGGCGAATTAAAAACTCGCCATCTGATGGGATCGATCCAAGCTTTTATGTTGACTTTCTAGTCTTCTTAATTGATTTCTAGATATTTGTTGCATCCAATTATCTGTAGGTAATTGGATATTTGTTGATATGAGTTCTGATTATCGTTTTTGATAATCAGATATTTGTTGTTTCTAATTATCGCTTGTGATAATTAGATATTTGTTGATATGAGTTCTGATTATTGTTTTCGATAATCGGATATTTGTTGCCTTTAATTATCACTTTAGATAATTAAATATTTGTTGATTTGAGATTTAATTATCGCTTTAGATAATTAAATATTTGTTGATTTGAGATTTAATTATCGCTTTAGATAATTAAATATTTGTTGATTTGAGATTTAATTATCGCTTTAGATAATTAAATATTTGTTGATTTGAGATTTAATTATCGCTTGAGATAATTAAATATTTGTTGATTTGAGATTTAATTATCGCTTGAGATAATTAAATATTTGTTGATTTTATATTTAATTATCGCTATTAGATAATTAAATATTTGTTGATTTGAGATTTAATTATCGGTGTTAGATAATTAAATATTTGTTGATTTGAGATTTAATTATCGCTATTAGATAATTAAATATTTGTTGATTTGAGATTTAATTATCGCTGTTAGATAATTAAATATTTGTTGATTTGAGATTTAATTATCGCTTTAGATAATTAAATATTTGTTGATTTGAGATTTAATTATCGCTTTAGATAATTAAATATTTGTTGATTTGAGATTTAATTATCGCTTTAGATAATTAAATATTTGTTGATTTGAGATTTAATTATCGCTTGAGATAATTAAATATTTGTTGATTTTAGATTTAATTATCGCTATTAGATAATTAAATATTTGTTTATTTGAGATTTAATTATCGCTGTTAGATAATTAAATATTTGTTGATTTGAGATTTAATTATCGCTTTAGATAATTAAATATTTGTTGATTTGAGATTTAATTATCGCTTTAGATAATTAAATATTTGTTGATTTGAGATTTAATTATCGCTTTAGATAATTAAATATTTGTTGATTTGAGATTTAATTATCGCTTTAGATAATTAAATATTTGTTGATTTGAGATTTAATTATCGCTTGAGATAATTAAATATTTGTTGATTTTAGATTTAATTATCGCTGTTAGGTAATTAAATATTTGTTGATTTGAGATTTAATTATCGCTGTTAGATAATTAAATATTTGCTGGTTTGAGATTTAATTATCGCTTTTCATAATTGAATATTCGTTGAATTTGAAATTTGATTATCGCTTGTGATAATCGAATATTTGTTGATTTGAGAAATTTGACTATCGTTTGAGATAATCAGATATTTGATTTGTCTTCTGATTATCGTTTGAGATAAGTAAATATTTGCGATTTGAAAATTCAATTATCATTTTGATGATTGGATATTTGCGATTTTTGTGATTTGAGCTTCGTCTTTTTCTCTGGCGATTCAGGTGAGTAATTTGATTTACTCACATTCAATTCATGCTCTGCATGGGATTTCTGCTCTATTTTTCCTTCTCTTTTAGTTGCTGGAACTCGATAGTTCTTGCTTTTGTTAGTCGTCTGATTTTGATCCCTGATTCCCACGAGGTTGATTCTTTTGATTTGAAGCAGTCGAACCTTTCGATTTCTTATCTAATACTTTCCCGCTGACACTTGCTTTGCTTATACATTCGTCATTGCTAGCTTAACCAGTTTATGTTAGAAAATTTATTGGTAATAACGACCTTAATTATGAAAATTGCGGGGACGCAATTTTTATAAGGAGGGGAGTCTGTAACAACCGGGGTTTTGCCCAAAAATTATAATCATCGTTAAACGATAAATTTGCTAGCTAATTGCCGTTCGTTGTTCGAATTTTTGTAACAATAAAATTTCCGTCAATGGACGATTTAAATTGGTCGTTAACTAGTATTGGAGTTTACGAATCAGTTGCAATTCTTTTGAAAATTTGTTAAGGGTTGATGGGCTTAAAAGAAAAGTATATCATGACCCATATCCCTATTTGGTACCATACTATTTTCGTTAAAACCCTTTACCCGTTTTCCTTTCCCCATTGATTCACAAACCCTAAGCAAACGTTCGAAAGAAATTTGAATGGCGGCCACGAGAATCGTCTTTATTCGTTCGTTCAGAAGCTAGGGCTTCGGTCGATTTGGCGTTCGTCTTTTGTCGAATCGAGGGATTACATCGTCTTGTACGCTGCTCCTCGACTAATCGAGTCGCCTCCGCTTCGATCGCTAAAGATTTAGCTTCACTGCCTCGTCGAAAATGGTGAGTGCTCCACTCACATTTAATTCCTTCTCGTGTTATTAGTGTCGAATCCTATGAGTTTTGTTCATATTCGATTGTTGGTTTCGTGGTTGTTGAGCTTTGAATTTCTGAAGACTTCGATTATACTCTATGAATTTCTCTGATTTGATAAATTTCGAATAATTAAATTTTTGGATACTCACGGTTTTGATATGTGACTTGGTCATTATGGCTTTAACTTGATTTAGATGAGGTTGATTTACTTTGGCCATACTCTCCGATGTTTCTTCTGTTGACTTCGAAGTTGTCTTTGTTCAAATTTGAAATCCCAGCTGCTTGTATATTTTATCACTGTATTTTGCTCGAACTTTCATCCTCCTTGCGGCTTGATGGTTATATCCACTTGCTGTTGTTGGCCTTCATGTGCCTTGACTTTTGCCATGCTATTCACTGGCCGATTATACTGCCGTTGACCTTGTTTTGAACTGGGTCTCTGTGTTCGACTTGTTAAATTGTCCACTTGGTTTGTTGGTTTATATTGTTGTTGCCTCTGTCTATAACCTTGTATATGCTTCACTGCACCTTCATTTACCTGTCGTACAGGTAAAGTATCGATTGGTTGCATTTCCAGTTCCATTTAGTTAACTGGATTTAAAATACTCGGCTTTAACTAAAGATGTTGATTTTTAGTTGACTTCGTATTCTCTGTTATTGTTCGAACTTTCTTGACCACCTTGGCTCTGGCTTCATACTTACTTCGTCACTGTATGTTGCACTTAGTAGTTGCCGTAGTGTTGTTTTGGTCATCTGTTGGTGTAGTTGCTTTATGTCACTTGGTTGCTACTGTCTCGGCCTCTGTCTTTGCTTGTACATTGATTCATTTGCTTATCTGGTTCAGTCTGTTAGTCGAGTTGCCTATATGTGCTTACTTTTGAGCATGTTACTTTGGTAGTTGAATATTGTTTGCACTTTCACCTGTTTACTCAAGTCTGCACTTGATTCTTCTCGAGTTGCTTCAGTGTGATGTTTACTGTTGACATATTTGCATTGTCCACTGTTCGCATTGTCCACTAATGTGGTCTTGAGTCCTGATCTCTGTTGCATGTATTGCTATTGTAGATGTTGCACTTGGTTCTGGCATTTGGTCTGACTTGTGTATTGAAAGTCTGATTCATTTGACTTGTGAACTGCCTTCATATGTTTGTTCAACCTGATCACTTGCATATAGTCACTGCCTTGTAATTTCAGTGCCTTATCGTCACTGTCATGATTTGGTTTTTGTCGTATTGTTATTGCTTGGCAATTATTGTTCCTGTCCATTGCTGCACTTGAAATCTAATACTTCACCATTTACTTTTTCCATGAGGTACCAGTTTTGGGTTGCATTCATTTTGGTTCCAAATGCATTGAGTTGTTGGTCTGGTGATCACTAGTAGTTTACATTGAATCTGATATCAATTCTTTGAGACAGTTGCATATTGTTCCACTTCGATATTAGTTCTGGCCTCTAGCTTGGGACTTTGTCTTGTGATCTTTCATACCTGTAGCATGCTCGATTTTGGCATTGCTTCATATCTGAACTGTTGTTCGACCATGTACATTTGTGGTTGCACTTCATTCGTCTTGTTAGCAGTGCAGCACTTGCCTCTCTAGTCAATTCGTTTTACTGATTTGCCTTTGATCTTGGTTGTGGTTTAGTGATGCACCTGCTTGGCTATTTTGTACTTCTAACCTTTGTTGGGTTCTGATCTTGCTTGTGTTATTGACTTTGTTGGTTCTTGATTATTTCATGTGGATCGACGAAATCATATTTGAGTTGAACCCGATTTTGGGGTTTGACCTGATGATCATTTTTGACCTTCACTGAGCTTTTGTGTATCACTTTCGATAGTGGCGAGGCAGTACACGCGTGCGTGTACTGCAGCCCTATCTGATTTGATAGTTTTAAATTGATGGTTCGATTTGTTGAATTGTTTCGTTGGTGAATTTCAATGTTTTGGAGTGGTATTCTGATTTGGATTGTGGATTTATCGTTTAACACTATTTAGTGTTATACTTGCCGTTATCCAATTCTCGTATCGAGAGTTGGATATACGAGATTTCTGTGACTGTCATATATTTGATATTCGATTACTATCACTTCTATGCACTAATAACTGAGTTTGAATTAGACTGACCCGTGTATTATTTTCTTTTGAATGTAATACTCGGGTCAGACCCGAGTTATTTCAGGTTGTAGACTTTCTTCTTTGAGTTGCTGTTCGGGATTTGAAGACTTTTCGCATCTTCTGAAGTTGTCATTGTCCTTTTGTAGTAGTCGTGTCATTGTATAGAATGATATGTATTCATGTATATTAGTCGATAATGTACGTGTATATATAACTTCTAGAGTCGACAGTTGTAGTTGTATCGTATGTATTGTGTCAACTATGTATTAACTGACATCAGTTATATATATATGAGACTTTTGTTTTTATCTGTGTTCCGCAATTATATTATCTGTGTTATTGTTATATCTAATGTCCTAAACTATTATGAACTATCGTAGTTTGTTTTATACTAATAATTGGATATGTCGATGGGAGTAAATAAATAATAGATGAAAAATAAAAAGTATATACCACTCCTATCGAGATAACCAATATTAGTGTAAGGCCAATTACGGATGGTCGCTCCTATCCAGCCTTATTCTTTGTAATAATAGACAGTATTTCTTTTAATACTCTTTGTTATTATGAGCATAGAGGTGGGGCGTCACACCTAACGACCTCGTTTTACCTAAAGTATTTTTTAACTACTATTTATTCCTTAATCACCAATTCCATATCAGGTCCCAAGTTTGAATATATTAACTGCATTTGTTATAACATATATAAGAATACTTTTGTTCTATGTTTTCAAGTTATAAATACTGGTAAAAAATTAGAATATCACAAAACTATTGATGATATTAATAAGATCCTTTTAGGAAAAGAGTGGTATTTTATTCAAAAGATGAATACTCATTTTGATGTCTCGAGGGTCTGGGCCTATAAATAAGAAAAAATATAAAACAAATAAACACTAATATGATCTTTTGTTGTGGTTATTCTAAATAAATAAGCATAGTCTATGTTGAATCTTAATAGTTCTGTTTTTGTAAAATTTATTTTTTCGTTAATTAAAATAATTATTTTCAAACATTCATGATAAGACTAGTAAGATTAAAAAATTCAAACAAAAAAATTAATTATAATTTAAACTGTAAGGACCCGCCTTTTCGATCCTCAGACGTCGACACTAATACATCAACGTATTCACGTGCCGAGCATCTAAGTGCCGAAAAGACAAATTGTTGGGGAAAAAGAAAGAAAAGAACAGAACAGAATCTCACATCGTGACGAGTAATATGTAATATGCAAAAATCTTTACACGAAGAAAAACTATAATATACATACATTAATCAGAGTACACTAAATAAATCATCAGGCTGGATAGTTATAACAACATGTCCTCAAAAATGCTGTCAAATAAAACAACTAATGTAGCGGAAATAAAATATACATGAATACGATTTGGAGTCATCTAGCTCGTCTCCTAAAGCTCCCGAGCATCCAACTAGATCTGTAAATATGCTCAGTCTGAACTGAGCATTGTAAGAAAATAATGCCCGGATCAGTCTGGTAAGCCAACATGAGAAAACTCAATCAAAGCATATTGATTTCTATTTTTATTAAACCCTTTCAAAATAAAAGATATCTCGTAAGACCACGCCGCACATAAACACGGATAAGTGTTTACCTTAAGATAACTAAACCATTTATATTAGAAAATCAAGTGATATTATAATAATGTCTAAGGGCAAAAATATCAACAATCAAGTAGCTGTGATGCTCGTGAGTGTACATCACAATAATAATAGGTATATAATCAGAATATAATGACCTTAATTTTGAGTAACATTATTTAGGATATTTAATTAGTTAAATTAAATAAAATAACGTAATGATTAGGGGATTGAGATTTATGACTAATAGAAAGGTAGCCGTGCCTATTTGAACTAATGAACTAAGAAAATTAAAATGAATTAAGTTAGGGTAGTAGACAAGAGCAATATAGGAATAAAGTATATTCTTATACCCTAAAACCTTAAACCACATTCATTTTACACGTTCAAAACAAAAACTAAATAGAATAGAGGCCGGCCACCATTAAGAAAAATCAAGTAGAAGATAAAGCAAGAATCAAGAGGAAGCTTAATCAACTTAATCCAAGATAAAATCTCAACTCCTTAATCACAAAGATAAGGTGAATAATAACTACATCTCATGTTTATTACATTGTTTTGGATAGATGGTTAGCCAAAGGTTAGTAATTAGCCAAATAAAACTACATTGTTTTGGATAGATGGTCCATTTATTACCTGTTTTTGAGTATATATATGATATTTTATGTTATAGATATATCAATTTGATTAACCAATTTGGTTGTATGTTTTTTATTTGTAAAAAGATATGTTTAAAAGGTATATTAGTGAGGGGAAACCTGTTCCGCTAAACGGCGTGGTCTCACTTAATATCAGTAAACTAAGATGTATAGTATTATTCACACCAGGCTTTATGTCTGACTTGAAGTTTATGTTTTTCCCCTTAAACTCTCGGGTGCTTAAAATTAATATAAGTCGACTGGGAGTTTGGGTTTACAGGTTTAGTAGAAAGGCGAATAAAGCTTCCGGAGATGAGCGGGAGGCTGATGTTAGTTATATTTAGAAGTTGTTGTTTTGTTTATTCCGCTGTGATGTATTAAGACAGTTTACTATATAGTACTCTGGTCATCCAAGGTGGCTTCTTCATATGTCACTCTTGGCGTATTTATGTAATAATTATATTTGAGCTGAACCTGAGAAACGTTTGGGATTATGTAATGGAATATGAAACATGTTTTGTGAAATGTAATCAGAAATGTTGTTTTTGAAATCTGTGATTTTGTTTCATATTCATGTGCCTCTGATATTATGGATACCATTAACATTACCGTATTTTATTCTGATATTATGTCTGACTATAGATGGCTGCAGCATCTGCAGTGCTTAGCTTTGGGCCTCAAGATAGGGGATGTTACACAAAAATTGCTAAGGCACATTTGTTAACTGTGTAGGATTCCATGGAGGTGCCCTCAGTACTTCGAGAACGGTCCTCCTACACAAGGATCAGAGATATCCTTCCAAAGCAATAATACATCTCTAGTGATGTACAGTAGGAAATACATAGTTGGCCATGCAGGTCAAATGCATCACTCCATCCATGCATAACAACTATAGGTAACTCTAGAAAGGAGACGACTACACCCTTATGAGTTAGCTAAATCTCTGGGTATGCATCTTATCTCGTTTTATTCATTACCACTGGTAAGGCTATGTCTGGCATTCCAGCACATGAGTCTCTACTCGAACAGATCTCAGAACCATACATAGATTCCCCATACCTCAACAGGTCTCAGAATCACACATGGATTCCCATATCTAATTAAAGATCTCGGAATCACATATGGATTCCCATACCTCAATAGATCTCGGAATCACAAACGGATTCCCATGTCTCAACATAGATCTCGGAATCACACATGGATTCCCATACCTCAACAAGTCTTGGAATCACATATGGATTCCAGCGTCTTGAACCAAAACTCGAATCTTCTCCTAGCATAGAACCTGTATATGGTTTTGAAGTGGTTACGGTTTCGCATTATCTCATATAAGTACACTTCCCCGCTTACCGGGTGTTCCAACCGTTTAAACGAATGGATTTCCTTATCATTTATCCTAAGAGAACAAAACGAGTTTATACATACATTATAGCACCACCGACGGTAACTATACCATATAATCTCTGTGTTTCCCCTAGATATTTCCAAAGTCAAATCCTTCGGTGTTAAGTAGGGAATATTTTCGTATCACCAAAATTAAGAAGGATTACATATTTATGCCAATATTTGATAGTCGGTTATTTAACTATCAAATAAACATAAATTCAAAATAGAAATTACATTTCTCACGGAAACCACAAAGCCACTTAAATTAATCTTTCATTAATTTAAAATCACTCCTCGATATTTATTAAAATATTAATATACTTATCTCACCAGTATAAGTATATTCACAAACCCTTTGACTTTCAAACTTGAAAGACTTTTCCATATACTTATAAAATGGTATAAGTATAATTACAAAACATTCAGAAAGATTTTCTATTCCAAATTCATATTAAAATGATCAAACCCAATATCATTAAAATAGGGATATTAATAACCCAAAACACTAAACCTTTTCATAAATCTCCTTCCAAAATAAATATCTCATTTATAAATCTCTAAATCTATTTATAATGCTTCTTTATAAATCTCCAAGTTTATTTATGAAAATATCTTTATAAATCTCAAAAATCCATTGTTCAAACTTCCCCTTCCAAAACGCTAAACCATTTATAAACCACTTTTCTAAAATCATTCAAAACCCAACTTCTTTCCAATCCCAAAATCTCTATCAAATTTTTAACTCCTTTAATAAATCATTTTATAAAAAGGAATCCTTTTATAAATAATTTATTATTTAACTATAATGAATACAAACTTTAACATCATAAAAATAAAACTTTAAAATATTATTAACAATATAATAATTAACCTTTAAAACATTTAAATTATATAATATAATAAAATAACTTTAAAATAACTTTCAAAATATAATTAATTAACTTTCAAACAATATTACCAATAAAATAATTAACTAGCTTTAATTAATCAATATTAAAATAATTATTATCTTTAATAATCTTAATAAGTAATTAATTATCTTCAAACAACATTACTAAGAAATTGAATTTATAACATTATAAATATAATAGTTAACTTTACTAAAGAGATAATTTTACAAAACACTTTGTAAAATAAAAATTTAACAAAACACTTTGTTAAAATAAAAATTAAATAACCACTTTACTTCAAATAATAATTCATTAAAACACTTTACTTCAAATTATAAAATTGAACTTAATTTGAATCCATAACTTTCTAATTTCAAGAAGAGACTTAGTGACCACAATGATACTTAAACAAGCTACCATTAAATTCAATTTAACTTCTCAAGTTAAATTATAGGTATTTACATAAGCAAGCATATATGTAAACCAAATCCATAATCAACAATTAATTGTTAACACATCACTTATCCGGTATTAATCAACTGACACTTAAATGAATGTCCAAATTAATATAATAGTAGAATGGAATTTATTTTGCTAAACAAATGTCATTCACAATAAACTCTTACATTTATTATTAGATGGTGTTTATTTGACCAAATAGATAACACCAAAAAAGTACGTTTAAATTAATTACGTTATTATTTAAACAACGTAATTATATTAAATCGGTTTTATTTTATCACCTCATATATTATCCATTTTCATAAATAATAATTTATCCAAACTAAACAATCAGAAAATACGACATCTAAGCAGGCAATAAATAATTTATCTACTATATATCATGCTAATTATCCAAAGTTTAACTCACCAAAATTCCAGTTATCGCTTCCGCGTTCTGGTTCTATCTAAAATCGAACAATGTTCGATTTTGATGCAAAATTCCAATAGCTCCAATCTCAACCAATTTAACTCCAAGATGTATATATCGATTCAATGAACTCAACACGACTGACCGCGTCTGAATCTGACCACGTATGAGTAAGATATGAGTTTAATAAGATATTATATTAATTAGTATAATTAATTCTTTAACACTAAATTACCCTAATCAAAACCCTAATCACGCTTAAAAGTCAAACCCAGGCCACCTATTCATTGTGTCCATCGCCGCCATGAGCCACCACCCACCGCCACACTTCGCCCACGTCCTCCCCAGACCTCGACATGCCCAATGGCACCGAAATCACCACTCTCTGTTGACGCTAGCTCGAGATCAAGCACCTAAAAACCATCGTCGTTCAACTCGGCCTGCCGCCGCCACAGGCGATGCCACGCCGCCGCACTTCTTCCATAGCTCGCCCCATCCACGAGCTACCCTCTACCACCAGCCTCATCGCCTAAAATGCTGCCTCCAATAAGGTACAAAGCCTGCCACCGTCGAACAGAGATTGCCGCTGCCTCGCTCCTCCATTCTACGATCCAACTAACAAATGTCTTCATCTCACCACCCTGAACATTTTTCCAATTGACCCCATTGCCTAAAATGTCCTTTAGTGGCCGAGATGAACGACGGCCGTAGGATTCCATGTAGCTAGGGTTTTGAGTTAGTCAAAAATGAGAGGGTTGAGGTCCTTATGTGGAAATCCTAACCGATACTATTCACGCCCAAAAAATCTCGAACTCCAATCGAGGAGTGCTCACTGGCATTCCTAGCCAAATACCCCTAGTCTGAACTCAATGGAACTATTTCCAAGACCTACTTTCAACATATACAAAAGTTAACCTTTTTAGTCGCATGATATTTTAATCGAACTCGACCTTCTAACTCAAAACCAAATAGTCAGAATATATCGATGCTTATACTTATTCTGGCTCGCTTGGACCATCCGAACTAAATGGAAATAATTGCCAGTCCAAAAAATTCCGTCAGCAAAAATAGAGTTTTTAGCTCATCGGTAAAATAAACCAATTAAATATTCAAATATTCAAAGTAGCCAAAAAATATTGATTGTTACACTCTCCCCCTTTAAAAAGATTTCGTCCTCGAAATCCTAAAGGACTAAGCAACAAACCCAAACACCTAAGCATATATGATTATATAAAAATCATCTTCAACTTTTTCCAAATCAATAAACTTCACACTAATCTATCATGGACATTATCCTACCTACCGTGCACATGTTAGCCAACATGGCACTCTCACTCAAATCGAGATATAAACACTCGAAACGAATAAGCAACAACGACTGCATCTATAGTGACAAAATTCCACATCATCACTAAAATTCCCCAATCACTCAGGGCTATTCCAATAATCTCCACCACCGATTTTCACGACTATCAATCGTCTCTAAAACCCGTGCGCTAACTTTCTTTTCAACTTTGGCTTAAATTTCCGAAAAATTTCGACAGCACCTCCTTTACGTGACTATATCTGAAAAACTACAACTCACCACATATGGCCCAAACTAACAAAAGAAAACAAAGTCCAAAAATGGCCTCCCATATTTGAGGCATAAAACACCAATCAATCACCAAATTCTAAAACTACTTCATACCTATTTTTCAGGCAACAAACTCTACTCATGAAACCAAAATATCAAGCTAGCATTTACTTCCACGTACTTGAAACTCACTTATATAACCCAAAAGAGAGTTAAACATGATAATGAAACAATATAATAACTCATCCATCATATAACATGAATCTAAGAATGCCAAACCATAAATAACAATCATCTCAACCAATATGTCAAATCAAATCATGTCACTTACATTTCTAATGTCAAAAGCATAAAATTACAATAAAGCCCGTACGATGTACATATGTTATCTGTATGCAATATCAAATCCAATCACTTGCTCGATCTCACAAATTTCATTTCTGAACTAGTATCACTCACTGACTTCTCCAGTGTGGACTCCGATCCGGTTCCTTGATTAGAAACCGCTGTTCTTCTTGCACAGTCATGTATTATAATAGAAAACTTCATAATCATATCAAAATTATGTATCAAGTGTTCGCCGTCAATAATTGAGTGAAAAATCCTTGTTCGGACCGATGTAAATCACCACAAAATCATGTGCTCGAATCTGGATCAAGAACTTTCATGCAAATAAAATGTACATCCTAGTATTTATTCTAATTGGTTTCTTAACTACATTAGTTTCTTTTCATTTTAAATCACATTCAATTCTACTTTATAACATCCCATTCGATACTAAAATTCATTTAAAAACCATATCATAAAACATTACTTAAGTGCACAAATGTTTCATAACTTAAGTTTATAAACACCTTATAAAACACAACATAGGTTTATCAACACATTAAAACTTAAGTTTATATTCATTCAACACTCTTCTACATCCTAAAAGTATATATACAATGTCAGATTTTTTTTACTTATGCAGGATGTTCAACAATTTTAAATTTGTTTTAACTTATCTTCTTCTCAACTTAAGAGTTACAAAAACTCAAATTCTATATTTTCTTACCAAAAACACTTAGCTTAAATTTCTATACCAAATTTGGGAGTCCAACCATCCAAAATCGTCGAAAATTCCATCCTATTTCAATAAATGAAAAACCACCAAACAACATATCAAAATGAGATGAAAAACCAAACTACTCTACTGCATAGGGTACATGCATCCATATAATAACTTGACTGAAAACTTCAGACTTAAACACCCTGTTTTTATTTCAATTCATTTTGAAATAACAATATACATATCTCCTTTTGCATATCAAATCATACTTTTGGGATTTCAAAATCATGATCCGTTTTACCCAAAACAACTCTAAACAAATTACCATGTAGCAATCCCGCACTTAGAAACTCAAAAATGAACACTAATAATGTTGCAGTCATCATCGGAATTTTTTCCAGCGACCGAAGTGAGTTTAGTGCTTTTTTTCTCCTTAAAAATATTTTTCAAAAATATTTTTATTTAAAAATAGTTTCAAATAATAATATTATTATTTTCCTCCAAAACTTTCAAAAAAACAATTTTCAAAACACCAGGATTTCAGTTCTTAAATTATCAACTTAAATCCTTTTTATTTATAAACTATATTTATAAATCATATTTATAAAATTTTAATTTCTTATATAAATTCATTTCGTTAATGTATATCTTTGTTTAGATTAGAATAAACAACTTTTATTAAAATCTAATTTTAACTCAACATTATCATCGAACGCCTTATTGTCAAATTGTGAAACTAAATTTATAGGGTGTTGGTTTTAAATATTCCCATAAATTACTATCTACCCAACTCATGCAGTAAAAAGGATAAAACTGCTCCTAATCAACCATAATAATCAATGCCCATAAACAGGTTGGGCACCACTGCTCAATCAACAAACAATAGCCAATGCTCCTAACTGGGTGAGCATGACTCATTGAACAATAAATGATAATAATTGAATATTACCATTTCCTAACAATAAGCACATCAAAACATCTATATAATTTTTACAAAAATTATTCCTTTATATGTAAAATAATCGTAGGTATAATTATTTCATTTACCAATTTTAAAAATCGTACCATGTTGATTTGCCTTGTTCAAGTGTTAGAAACCTCTATCGATACCGTGTCATCCCACATCTCGACCAGAATTTATAAAACACTCAACAGATAAACTAATACAATACAAAACATTTTTATAGCACTAACTAATACGCACTCTTATAGATAATACACTCAACTTATTCTTGGGTTTTACTAACCCTATCACAATGAATTAGTCATTCTAGGGCATTATTAACCCTATCTATAATGAGTTTACCCCACCAAGGCCTAGGAATTCGCTCAACCTAAGCTTTGATACCAACTATAATGATCCATCTTTTTGATCCTCAGAAGTTGATACTAATACATCCACGGTATTCACGTGTCGAGCATCTAAGAGCCAAAAAGTCAGATTGTTGGGAAAAAGAAAGAAAAGACAGAATAGAATCTCACATTGTGACGAGTAATATATAGTATACAAATGATTTTTACACAAAAAAACTATAATATACATACATCAATCAGAGTACACTAAACAAATCATTAGCCTGGGCAGTTATAACAACCCGTCCTCACAAATGCTATCAAATAAGGCAACTAATGTAGCAGAAATAATATATATGTGAATGTGACTTGAAGGCATCCGGCTCGTCTCCTAAAGCTCTTAAGCATCCAACTAGATATGTAAATATGCTCGACCTAACCCGAGCATTATAAGAAAATAACGCTGGATCAGTCTGGTAAACCATTGTGAGAAAATTCAATAAAAGCATATTGATTTCTATTTTTATAAAACCCTTTCAAAATAAAAGGTATTTTGTAAGACCATGCCGCATATAAAAATGGATGGATTTGTACCTTACGATAACCAAACCATTTTTATTAGAAAATCCAGTGATATTATAATGATGTCTAAGGGTGAAAAATCAACAATCAACTAGCTGTGATGCTCATGAGTGTATCATATACAATAATATGTTTATAATAAATAACCGCAAAGGCATGTTCGCTAATTGTGTAGGATTCCACGAAGGTGCCCTCAGTACTTTGAGAATGGTTCTCCTACAGAAAGATCAGAGATATCCTTCCGAAGCAACAATACATCCCTAGTGATGTACAATAGGAAATACATAGCTGGCTACGAAGGCCGAATGCATCGATCCATGCAAGCATAACAACCGAGGTAACTCTAGAATGGAGATGACTGCATCCTTATGGGTTAGCTAAACCCATGCCATGCATCATATCTCTGGTTTTAGTCATTACCACTGGTGAGGCAATGTCAGGCATTCCAGCACATGAGTTTCCACTTGAACAGATCTCGGAATCACAGATGGATTCCCATACCTCAACAGGTCTTGGAATCACACATGGATTCCTACATCTCAACAAAGATCTTGAAACACACATGGATTCCCATATCTCAACATAGATCTCAGAATCACACATGGATTCTCATAGCTCAACAGGTCTCAAAATCACACATGAATTCCAACATCTCGAACAAAAACCTGAATCTTCTTCAAGCACAGAACCTGTTTATGCTTTGAAGTGGTAATGGCTTCGAGTCATCTCATATAAGTACACTCCCTCGCTTACCGGGTGTTCCAAAACCAATCAATCGATTTCCGGACTACTCAATACCGATTCTTTTGAAAATAATTAGACAATACACAAGAGCGGAGATCACCTCCTAACCATTTAAGTGGATGGATTTCCTTATCATTCGTCCTATGAGAACAAAATGAGCTATACGTACAGCATAGCACCACCGACAGTAACTGTACTGTATAATCCCTATGTTTTCTCTATATATTTCCAGAGTCAAATCATTTGGTGTTAAGTAGGGAATATTTTTGTACCACCAAAATTAAGAAGGATTACATATTTTGTCCAAGATTTGATAGTCAGTTATTTAACTATCAAATAAATAAACATTCAAAACAAAGATTATATTTCCCACAAAAATCACAGAGCCTCTTAAATTAATCTTTCATTAATTTAAAATCATTTCTAAGTAATTATAAAATATTCATATAGTTATCTCACCAGTATAAGTATATTCACAAACCCTTTCACTTTCAAACTTGGAAAACTTTTCCATATACTTATAAAATGGTATAAGTATAATCGCAAAACATTCAAAAATGTTTTCCATTCCAAAATCATATTAAAATGATCAAACCTAATATCATTAAAACAACGATATTAATAACCCAAAACACTAATCCTTTTCATAAATCTCTTTCCAAAATAAAGATCTCCTTTATAAATCTCCAAATCTATTTATAAATCTTCTTTATAAATCTCTAAGTTTATTTATGAAAATACTCTTTATAAATATTAAAAACCCATTGTTTAAACTTCCCCTTTCTAAATGCTAAATCATTTATAAACCTCTTTATAAAATCATTCAAAACCCAACTTCTTTCCAATCCCAAAATCTCTTTCAAACTTTTTTTTGGGCAAAGCAAATCTCTTTCAAACTTTAAACTCCTTTAATAAATCCTTTTACAAAAAGGAATCCTTTTATAGACAATTTATTATTTAATTATAATGAATACAAACTTTAACATCATAAAAATAAATTTTAAAACATTGTTAATAATATAATAATTAACCTTTATAACATTTTAAATTATATAATATAATAAAATAACTTTCAAATATAATTAATTAACTTTCAAACAATATTACCAATAAAATAATTAACTAGCTTTAATTAATCGATAATAAAATAATTATTATCTTTAAATGTCTTACTAAGTAAATAATTATCTTTAAACAACATTAATAAGTAATTGACTTTAAAACATTATAAATTTAATAAATAACTTTACTAAAGAATTTTTTTTACAAAACACTTTGTAAAATAAAAATTTAACAATTTTTTTTGTTAAAATAATAATTAAATAATCACTTTACTTCAAATAATAATTAAATAAAGTACTCTACTTTAAATTATAAAATTGAAGTTAATTTAAATCCATAACTTTTCAATTTTAGGAAAAGACTTAGCGACCACAATGGTACTTAAACAAGCTACCATTAAATTTAATTTAACTTCTCAAGTTAAATTACAAGTATTTACATAAGCATGCGTATATGTAAACCAAATTCATAATTAACAATCAATTGTTAACACATCACTTATCTAGTATTAATCAACTGACACTTACATCAATGTCCAAATTAATATAATAGCAGAATATTGATTTGTTTTGCTAAACAAATGTCATTCAAAATAAACTCTTCCATTTATTATTAGACCGTGTTTATTTGGTCAAATAGATAACACCAAAGAAGTATATTTAAATTAACTAGTTATTATTTAAGCAACATAATTATATTAAATCAGTATTATTTTATCACTTCATATATTATCCATTTTCAAAAATGATAATTTATCCAATCTAATCAACCAACAAATACAACATCTAAGCAGGCAATAAATAATTTATCTACTATATATCATAATTATTATCTAAAAAGGTGAGTTTAACTCACCAAAATTTCAGTTATTGCTTCCGCTTCCATCTAAAATTGAACAATGTTCGATTTTAGCGCAAAATTTCAATAGCTCCACTCTCAATCAATTCTATTTCAAGATGTGGATATCGATTCCATGAGCGCAACTGATCGCATTTGAATCTGACCTTGTATGAGTAAGATATGAGTTTAATAAGATATTAAATTAATTAGTATAATTAATTCTTTAATTACAACACTAAATTACCCTATTCAAATCCTAATCACGCTCGTAGTCAAACCTAGGCCACCGACTATTCACCGCGTCCATCACTGCCGCAAGTCGATGCTAACTCAAGATCAATCACTCAAAAGCTGTCATTGTTCAACTTGGCCTATTGCCGCCGCACTTTTTCCCTAGCTTGCCTCGTCCTCGATCTACCCTCAACCACCATCCTTGTTGCTTAAAATGCCGCCTCTACCGAGAATGAGGAACAAAAGCCTGCCACCGTTGAACTAAGATTGTCACCGCCTCGCTCCTCCATTCGAAGATTCAACCGACTAATGTCTTCATCTCACCACCCCGAACATTTTTGCAGTTGACCCCATTGCCTAAAACGACTTCTGATGGTCGTGATAAATGACAGCTATAGGATTCCAGGCGGTTAGGGTTTTGAGTTCCTGAGTTGGCTAAAAATGAGAGGGTTGAGGTCCTTATACATAAATCTTAACCGACGCTATTCACGTCCGAAAAATCTCAAACTCCAATCAAGGTGTGCTCATTGGCGTTCCTAGCCAAATACCCCTATTTCGAACTCAATGGAACTATTTATGGGATCTAAATCCAACGTATACAAAAGCTAACCTTTTTGGCCGCACAATATTATTAATCAAACTCGACCTTCTAACTCGAAATCAAACAGTCGGAATATATCAATATTTATACTCATACTGGCTCGCTCGGACCATCTGGACTAAATGGAAATAATCCCCAAGTCCTAAAATGTCCGTCTACGAAAATCAAGTTTTTAGCACATTGATAAAGTAAACCAATTAAATATTTAAATATTCAAAGAAGCCAAAAAAATGCGAGTTGTTACATAAACAATAAAAGATATTGATATAGAAATATTATGATTGATACATCTATGCATGCCCATTGAAGAGCTATAGTGTCTGTTTTAAGCTCGGCTCTTTCTTAATTCTATCTCAAGAAGGATGTAGGTGAACTTTTAAAAAGTTAAACGAACAAATCTAAATACAATATTTTATATAAATTTGAAAATTACCTCTTTAATTTTCTTATAATTATATAAAAAAATGATAAAGCTTCTATTTTAGATAGTAAGGTCAACATACAAGTAAATAAAGAATCACCAATTTTTTCCTCAAACGATTAGTTACATTTCAGTCTTATTCCTATTATTTTCTCTAAAATCTTGTATGCGAATTTCAAGTTAAATTACATACGAACTTTACTTCAAAACAAATATATTCTAGTAGTTTCTATGTTCCATTTTGAGAATTGTCATGTCTAACAATGACACTAAACTAGAATTTTTGCAAAAAAATTCAACAAGGAAAAAATATTATAGGATGAAACACATTAACTCAGGAAAATCATCAAATGCATAACTTCAATGCACTTAACGATAATGACAGAACGCAATTCATTTATCTTCTAATAAAGACATACATCTTTATTGGAGATATCTTTTACTCACAAATATTGAAAACTAAAGCTCTAATTAGAGCTTGATAAATGTCAATTGTAAGAATAATAATTATTTTATAGCATGTTTTTGCAAATGGTTGGAGTTATAGATCACATTATTTTGTTAAAATTTAACAAATCCCATGATGTGATGCTGTACAAGTATATGTTTTTATTTTTACTCTGTCCATTTTCTTACCATTTTGATATCTAATGCATTGGGTAAGAATGTACATTAGGATTTTTATAAATGAACTTAAATTACAAAGAAAAAGTATGTCATATCTATAATTTGGTTGTTTTGCAACATATAATTATTCATCATTCATTTCACTCTACACTTTCAATATGACAAATTCATTGTATGTTATTCAACACTTATTCTAGCATTGCTTACAATCACCCTGCGACTATCACAGTGATATTTCAATTATTTCAATCACCTAATATTAACATGACGTGTGCGTAGCACAGTTTCACACAAGTAGGTTATATAATTGGGAAATTTGTTTACACCAACTGCACAAATTTGGGAGGAAGATAGGATCAGTTTCCATATAAATAAATACGTAACAAAGAATGAAGTGATACTTTATATTAGCATTATTATTATATCATAAATTGCTTCATTGTCTCCATACTTATTTCTTTCTAATACTTTTTTTTAAAACAATACCATTAAAGTCCAATATTCTACTTCTTAATACCAAAATTGCAGAGACTATGACAATTTATCACCAATCGATAATTTTTTGCCTTCTACGGTGGAACCTATAGTTAAAATCGCCGTACAGTGATTTTTCAATTACCAACGAATAATCCATACGGTTAATTACTTCTGAACAATGGTTTTCAATCGAGTGAAATAACAGAAGATATGATATTAGTAAACGTATTATTTTTATTACGATTGTCTTGGTATTTGCATAATATCATTATAACACACAATAAAACATTAAAGTACACTTGAAAGAAGCTTTTAAAAATAACATTTTATATGTTACTACTATACCCATATTCAGACAAGGAAGAGAAACTTAACTGGCCAAGGAAATCATGTCGCTATAGAAGAATTAGAAGAACCCATAAACATCAACAAAAATCAAAGACTAATACACTAAAAGAAGACCAAGGAGTGGTTCACATACAATGTTAGAAGCATCATAAATTACAGCACAACGCATTGACCTAACCACATATCAAGTTACATTTAGGAAAGTTCACTAGTACACTTATTCAGAAGAAACGAAGGAACTGTCCCATAATATCAACATTGTCAATAGCGAAGAGGTGGTGAAACAAAAATCCATAAACGGCTAAACCCACCATCCAAGTAATGAAAAGTGTGAATCATCCACTGAACCTATGCCAATCGCAAGTGCATCACATCAGAATTTTCATTCAAATATGGGGCATCCCATCAGTAAATGTTTATTCCCGTCAGTAATAGTTAATCCTTGACATATCAAATGAAAGTCAACCAATGAAAACACATGTAATGGACCCAACGCCAGACATTACTTAAGGAATAAACATTAGAAATTTGCATGTCAATTAAGCTGATATAAATAGTTTAGTGTTGTGTATGTAAAGGGGGTCTTCCTTTAAATAAATCCCTAGAGAATTTAGTTAACAAGTATAAAATTGTAAGAAATATTATTGATAACATTTGTAATTGTAAAGAAGAAAGATATAAACGAAATTCACTTTATCCCATAAATGTAAGAATACAATTTCCGAACCATGTAAATTATGGTATTTTTCATCATTATTTTAACTGCTTATTTCCTACCATTGAAATTACTTAGTTCTGCAATGCAAATTAGCATTTAACTATTTGTGTTTTCCCCACACGTGAAAATATATTGCATCATGCGTGTTACTAATAGTGTTGTGAGATAAAAACCATCACTAATATTGATGGCGCCGAAGGAAGGTCACCCTTCACAATATTTTTTTAAAAACCATTAAGGACAATCCTGATAATGACTCAGATTGGAAAACCTAATTCTAAATCCCATGCTAATTCACCTCTTGCCCAATATTGACCATGCCCAAATGGAGGCAAAGGACAAAGTTAAGCACAGTAGAGTCCATAATCGACTTTTGTATCTGCTATTAGATAATGCCAATGTGTACAAAAAAGTTGGTGATGTACTACTCTCAGTAGATTCAAAAATGTTCAATTAGCTTCATTAACGGATTGGTTGGACAAAGAATATGGTGATGAAACCTCAATCTCATTGTAACATCCCCCACTTCGAGACTCGTAAATGGACATCGATGATGCTACAGTCACCATCGAAATCATTTTCGACTGACAAAGTGAATTCAGTATTATTTTGCACAACATAAGTAAATAGAGCAGCTAAATATCATTTTCATTACATTAATTCAAATTACATAATTCATTACATCATTCTAAACCCAAAAGTTGCCCAGGCATGGGTAAATATAAATAGAACATAGATAGAGTAGTGTTGTGTCCGACATATGAAGTTGCCAACATTAAACATAACCAGTTATAAATCTTGGTTTTACATAGCGGAATTTCAAAATACCTTTTATTATAAATAGCAAGCCTCATGCATCGTCTTCGAAATCTTTGTTCAAAATTTCAAAAGATACCTACCATAAACTCAGCCTACTCGATTGAGTACTTGTGCGTTTATTGGAAATAATAAAAACATGGATTAGACATAAAGCCTAGTATAAGTAGAACCTGTACCCTAGTAATCCATAGTAAGACCATGTCGCTAACGCAGATTGGGTTTTCCCCTCACTTCATCATCATCAAGATACATCATATATGTGAAAAATATAACATAAAAAGCAATCATTTGCATATACAATCAAGAAGTGTACCCCCTACATATACCATCCATTACGAACCATGTCATATATCAATTCTAATCAAGTATAACTATACTTATCATCAAATTATGGACCATATCATACAATCATTCATCATCCATTTAATCATCACCTAATTTATTGTTTTAGGCTTTCATCGTTAAGTTACCGCTAACTTATTTAGTAATTACCTCCCTAGGCTTATCCATCACTATTTCATCTATTCTCGACCAACATAACCTGATAAAATGACCACTCATTCCACCAATAGGAGTCACCCTGACTCTCCTAAGAGGTTGAATGTAAGCACCCTAAATACATTCTAATAAGCATCATTACTAAGCGTCAGTAGTCCCTGAATTGCTATCGTTCACATTGCCAATTTATTCATTTTAGTTATAACACCACCCTGATATTTTGGCATCCTGTCATAACACCCTGCCTTAACTCCCCTTTAGAGTTTATCAATCTTTTAGGATTGAACCCTATCGTGGTACCCTGCCATATACCATTGGACTTTAGATTAATAGCCTAGGCACCCTGCCATCCAATAACTCCATGAGCCGGTATATCTTTACGATCATAGTTCATCCCATTTCATTCATTAATAGTTTACCGTACACTTCCTTTAAAGAAACAAACTTTATCTTTTATTTAAATGATTCCCTATCATTTATTAGATTCTCTAAGCTTTCTTCCATTTCAAAATAAGTTAACACCATTATAACTTACAAAAACTTTTGGTTGTTTCGTCCCTATGAAATAGTTCAATAACACTTAGAAACTGTCTTCCAAAGTGCCTTAAGAATTTTCTCATTTTACTTAGAAAAATATAGCATCCCATGCTTTTGTGAGTTATGATTAGTCATCACGAATTAGCTAATCCTATAGTTTTCGAATGTTTTAGCCCAACCATCGTGGAATGACTATCCTATAGCCATCGTGAGTTAATTACCTTAAGCCATCCCATGGTGATATAATTTAGTCATCGTGAGTAACCTTCTCAAAGGCATTCGTAGGTAGATAGCTTCCCAAGCCAACTTATATTGAACTCTAAAGAGAGGTCGTAGGTAATCTTCCTCGTAATTATCATGGGTTATCTCACCAAGAGTCATCGCGTGTTATATGTTTATTGGACGTTATTGCATTTGAAACCGCTGCATGCTATTTCCACCAAAGCCATCGCATGTTGACTCTATTAAAGCTATTGTGTGTTATCCTATTTATAACCATCATGCATCATTTCCATCAATAGCCATTGTGCCTTAATCCATCCACAATCATCATGCATATTCCTTTTATAGTCTACGTAGGTTATCCCTTTTGTAGCCTTCGTGTGCTAAGTTCCATACTTAGCTTTCATGTGCTAAGTTCAACTGAGCTTTCGTTTGATAGCTCTCCCAAAGCTATCATGGGTTATATGTATTAAAGCCTTCATGACTTTTAATATATATGTATATATATGCCTTCGTGAGTTTAAAATGGCATATGTAAATGCCCGTAAACCCTTACCCCTTGAATCGACCATAATTCAAAACAGTTCGACCCAAACTGAACGGAAAATACGAATCTTTAGGGTGAAGAAGAAAAGGGTAGAAGAAAAATAGAACAACAACATAGAATCTCACAATCGCAGTGGAACAAAATATATTATATAACAACAGATTTTAAATACAAGAACTATGCTGTTAATATACATACCATATTCAGAGTACAATATACAACAATGAATCTGGACCATAATCTTTTTATCAAAATCGTCTGATATTATAATAGTGTCTAACCCAAGTAAATAGGAAATAGCTGAAATGCTTGCATCTTACATTTCAGCATAGTTGGGCGCAATCAAAACCGTACGATGGCTTATTGGAGAATGGATTCCACACGAATGAATGGGCCACTGGGGTACCGCCCATCACAGTACACCTCTAGAACAATGTACCGAGAACCATCGACGGGATCCCTTGCTACACAAGACTGGCCTACCCCTAACCTGGATAAACTGAATATGTTATCACCCTGGGTGTTCCCACCCTTACTATCGAGCGCTCCTTCTTTCAGGCACAAACATATCCATAATATAAAGGTTTCCGAGGATATCTAGAAAAGTGATAACATACCCTACTTGGGTGCGACCCACTTAGCCTTGCTGCATCTCTCCTGTTTTAGTCATTTCCAGTTGATGAGGTTCGAGGCTAAGCGTTACCTTTCAAGAACAATTTTACTTAGAATGTTCATCGTCCTCTAATGAGGATGTTCTGATAGCATTTGTACATACAAGTTGTCCTAAGTCTGGACAAACTAAATCACCGTCTTTATCATATTCACGGTATTCATTCGTTACGTTCAAACAAGATCGAAGTGGTTTTCGGATAATTAAATCCGATCCCGGTCTCTTCGAAACGATTAACGAAATTGGCCAATATTGATTGTAATGACCCACTGTTTTGGACCATTCAAATCGAAAATAATCCACACATGTCGGACTTTAATAATGCAAAATAATAGATTGTAATAAAATTTGGAGCAAATAAAATCATTCACAGAATCACAGACACAGAAATATCAGAATAACTCACAGCGGAAAATAAATAAATAGTGGTTCATGAAGCCACTACAATACAGAGTCTCAAAAGCAAATACAAAATACATAGTCTGAAAATAAATACAGTTCTGAAACAAGTACAGTAAAAATCCCAAATACATAAGTCTCTAATACAAAAGCTGAAATGGAACAACTGAAACTGAAATAGATGAATAACTAGGTAAGCATAATCTCCAGCGATTCCTAGCTCCAGAAAGGTGAAATCCAAAGCTGTGAATACTCAGGCTGACCCGAGCGTAAATAAAACACAAACACTCGAGTCAGGACATACATACTTATACAATGTAAACCAACTCAAGTGAACTGTAATAAAGGTACAAGTAACTTAAAGAATGCTTGGGATCGCCCATTCTTTAAGGATCCGTTAAACTATCTACTATGCAGTAATATTCGCTATTATAATAATGTCTAATATAAAATAAACATACTTTTAAATAGCATTAAGGAGTGACCCAATATTCCCCTTAACACGTAATAGTCCTAGTAGTCTATCCAGTATTAGCATACTCCCAAAATGGGGGCTACCCTCGATACTCCACAGGCTACGGGAGAAATCACAACTCGTAGTAAAGCTCGATATGGTAGGTGACACGACACACAAGGCAATGCCAGGGTAGATATACCAATTACGCATCCGGACTGGTGGTAACGCATAGCAGCCACTACCGCCCACCTCGAACAACACTCCCGAATCAAGGGCTGCACCCAATCAATCACAAAGTAATAGAATGGTATCGAAGAAGTGTGTCCGATCAAAGGTGCTACCTCATTGGCCCGTCGATTGCTCCTGTTTTAGCCATTACGGGAGTTGGGTCCACGTATATACCTTTAGGACTGTCGCCACTATCCTACTTCATTCTGGAAACTCCACCACGTACAAAGTTGTTAAAGTGGTTTTCGGTATCGATAGAGAGTATGTCCATATCCGATCCCGGTCTCTTTAACAACCAATCGTTACTATAACCCGTGGTTATAAATTCCAAAACAGTTTATATTTCAAATCAAATACTTCATTTAAACCATTTAAAATTAAAGCCATTATACTTTTAAATCAAATATTCAATTCCCAAAAATTTAGCCTTTTCTGAGTCCATTTATTCACTTAAATACATTAAAACATTAAAATTCCAGCTTTCACAGCATTTAGAAAGTGCTACAAAAAGTTATAATTGAAAACAATTCAATTCAGCAAAGACAGCATTTAAAAACTGCTGTAATAATTCAGTTTTAGTGGAAAAATAGTTCAATTCAGAAAAGACAGCATTTACAAAACTGCTGTAATAGTTCAGGGTTCAAATTAAAGATTTAATTCAATTCAGCAAAGACAGCGTTTTAAAAACTGCTGCAGTAGTTCAATTATATTCAAAAATCACATTTCAGCTAACTGCAACACTTAACAAGTGCTACAATAGCTCTTTCATTAATTTCAGGTTCAAGTTTAGTTTCTGCACTACAGCACTTACAAAGTGCTGTCATAGCCCTTAGTTAAATTAGTCTTTAGTTCATTTGTATCAACCACATCACTTACAAAGTGCTGCAGTATCATTTACTTCAGTTTTCAAGTTAAATTCAGAAATGATAGCATTTTTGAAGTGCTACTAAAAGGATTTCCAGATTTTAAATAAAATTCCAGCCACAAATAAACTTCAATTTAAATCATTTTAACTTATAAAAATCACAATTTTCCACATCAAAAATGTTTATTTAATTCTCTTTTACTTATGGTTTTTATAGAGAAATATTTTACAATAAAAATCAAAATTTTCAAAGTTTCACTTATTAAATTCAAGTGTTCCATTTTCCCATTTTTCATTTTTTTAACAATTTACTTTAACACTTAAATTTTAAATTTCCATTTTCACAAATAAAACTTAATTTCCATTTTTATTTAATTAACTTAAATTTCCATTAAAACCCAAATCACAAATTTCCAAATTAAGTTATGTTTGTAAATCACAATTATCAATTCATTTATTTAACATTTTTAATACATAGAAAAATCATTTTCTCTCTATTAAATCATTTTAAATTCAATTTAAATAAAATTAATATATTTTTTACATTTTTAAATACTTAAAAATTTCTAGAAAACTTTATAAAATAACCACGGGTCTGTATAATATTTTCGAGCCTAAGTCAAGTGATACGGATAATATATCATTTCAATCCGTAATTTACAAAGAAAATCCGAGTTTTATCATTTCAAACCCGCAATCCCAAGTAAATAAATTTTATAAAAATCGCTCAGGCTTATCATTTCAGCCCATAACGATCTTTCCCTATTCTAAAGTCCGTTTGGGTATGTATCATTTCAACCCATAGTGATTCTATTCTACAGGGAACTTGCAGTGTGAGAACAGAATATAAATAAACAGTATAACAACATATAGCAATATCAGATGATATGACAGGTTTATAAACAAGGTTAATATCATGTAATTTATAACATAGGCATGTATAACATAATATAATTATTTCTACACTTTCACTTGCTATCAATTCACAGTTATATAAGTATGAATGTCAGGTGTGATTACTCACCTTTTTACGCTGAAGTTTGCAAAACAGACACACAAACAGAAATCCGGAAAGCACGAAAGCACGACTAGATTTGAATGGGAAGAGAGCCAAGATGTATATCTTGTATATAAGAATAAAACAAACCATATATAAATATTTTTACAATACCAAAATCTATTGAAACAAAATGGAAAATAGAATAAACAAAACATCACCAAGCTTTCAAACAAATTTTGCTTGATCTAGACTCAACATATGCTCGGCCACAAGGCTATTTTGGTTCAGCCTTGGATGTTTTTCAGGTGCTAATGGTCTGGTTTGGACTGGAAATGCAAGGCTTGGTCAAGAAGGCAAAGGGTTTGGAAGTTACAAACATGGGAAGTGCAAAAGGCAAGGCTAGAGAGGAGGTTGCATCATTTTGGTTCAACCTTTTGGCCCGGCCAAAGGTCCATGGGCTCGGCCATGCTCTGGTTCAGGTCTGGTCAGGGGTTAGGTTGATGGTCAGAGGCAAAATATGGAAGGTATGGTGATCACAAGGCTCGGCTAGCAAGTATTCAAGGTGTTAGGCATTGTTTTTATGGATTTTGCAACATAGGAAGGTCATGGCCTCTACTGGTCAGAGGAGAGGGATGGTCTGAAGCCGTGGATGGTGGGGAGGAAGAGATGGTGGTTGGTGGTGGTGATGGTGAGGCAATGGGCCGAGCAACATAGGTGAAGATCAAGACAAATTCAAGGCAAAATCAATGGAAAACAAGGAAGAAAAAGTAGAAAAAAATAAGGAGAAGCCATTACCAATTTTCAGAAATGCTTGGCCGTGAGTTGCTGATGGAAATGAGATACTTCTCACGTGAAAATGGAATAAAACTTACGGCCAAAATTAAAGTAATGAACGGCAAAGAAAAATGAAGAGTCTAGCTAACCAAAAGTCATTGTTTATAAGCTTAAGTCTCTTCAAATTTCCACTATCCTTTATATACAAAATAAACAAAATAAATTCAGTAAATGAAAATAAAACAAACTAAAATAAAGTGAAAATGATAATAAATAATTATTCATAGGAAAAAATAAAAATAAAATAAAAAGTAAATAAAGAAAATGGCTTATTATATTGAAACTAACATTAAAATTTCAAGAATAATTGCAATTAACTTTGGAAAATTATAACTACACTTTTGAAAATTATAACTATACTTCTAAAATGTTTTAAAAATAAAATATTGAAATAAAAATTTATTTTAAAATGATCTAAAAATATTTACAAAAATATTGGGTTGTTACACTCTCCCCCACTCAAATCTTTTCGTCCTCGAAAAGAATGAAACAAAGGAAACAATGAAAAAATCAAGATAGAAAGGCAAATAGTACCTGAAACAAACAATTCTGGATTCGAAGCACGAATTCTCTCCTCCGTCTCCTAGGTACAGTCTCGATCATCAGTACTCCACTGTACTTTGACCAGACTAACAGATTTCCTTCTTAGCTGCTTCGTACCTCTGTCGACAATACGAAGTGGCTTCCTCTCAACAGTCAGATTAGGCTTAATATCCAAACTTTCAAGAGCAGAAGGCTAAAAAATGAGAGATGGATCATGCAGATAGCGACGAAGATGAGAAACGTGGAATACATTATGCACTCCAGAGAACTTCTCGGGCAAATCCAGACGATAAGCCAAAGAACCAATTCTTTCCACAATTCGGAAAGGACCAACAAACCTAGGAGAAAGCTTCCCTCTACGACCAAATCGAATAACATTCCTTAAGGGAGAGACCTTAAGGAAAACCAAATCACCAACAACAAACTCTAAACTCCGCCTACGCCAATCATCATACTTCTTCTGCCTATTCTGAGCAATCCTCATCTTCCTCCTAATCTCCTCAACTCTCTTAGAAGCTTCTAAAATCATCTCAGGACCAAGAACCAAACGATTACCGGATTCAATCCAGCAAGATGGAGATCTACAAGGTCGTCCGTAAAGAGCAGCAAACAGAGACGTCTTAATACTGGCCTGAATTCAAAGATAGAAATGAGATTGATAAAGATTAGGATAAGATTAAAACAGAAGATAGAAATTATACCTGATAACTATTGTTATAGGTGAATTCGACAAGATGGAGATGATCTTCCCAAGATCCTCCATAATCAAGCACACAAGCACGAAGAAGATCTTCTAGAATCTGATTCACCCTTTCCGTTTGACCGTCGGTCTGTGGATGGTAAGCAGTGCTCAGATTCAGACGAGTACCCAAAGAATCCTGAAAAGCTTTCCAAAACTGACTAGTAAAGATAGGATCATGATCACAAACAATACTGAGAGGAACATCATGGAGACGAACAATCTCCCTCATGTAAATCTCAGACAAACTAGAAGCAGAACGGGTAGATTTGACCAGAATGAAATGAGCTGATTTGGTCAGTCTATCCACAATAACCCAGATACTCTTATTACCCTTCCTAGTCCTCGGTAATCCATCAATGAAATCCATAGAAACCTGTTCCCACTTCCAATTGGGAATCTCAAGAGGCTGCAACAAACCAGGGGTCTTCTGATGATCTGCCTTGACTTGCTGACAAGTCGCACACCTACTAACAAAAATGGAGATATCACGCCTCATACCTCTCCACCAATACAACTTCTTCATATCCTGATACATCTTGGTCACACCCGGATGAATAGAAAGTCTGGACTGATGATTCTCCCGAAGTAACTCCTGTCTCAATCCATCAACATTCGGGACACAAATCCTATTATTAATCCTCAACACACCTCTATCATCAATCTGAGCTCCAATACCATCAAGACTACTACTACCAACTCTACTATGAACACTCTCCTTCATCAATCTAAGCATCTCATCCTCATCCTGCTTAGCCATGATACGATCCAAAAGAGGAGAAGAAACAACAAGCTGACATAACATAGCCTTCTTTCGACTCAAAGCATCTGCCACAACATTAGCTTTCCCAGGGGTATAGTTGATGTCGAGGTCATAAGAAGCAAGAAACTCTAGCCACCTAACTTGTCTCTGGTTCAAATCCTTAGGAGTGAAAATATACCTCAAAGACCGATGATTTGTGAAAAGCTCAAACTTAGTACCCAAAAGATGATGTCTACAAAGCTTCAAAGCAAAAACAACAGCAAGCAACTCTAAATCATGGGCAGCATAATTGGCTTCATGGGTCTTCAACTGACGACTAGCATAAGCAATGACCTTACCATCCTGCATCAGAACAGCTCCCAAACCTTCACGACAAGAATCTGTGTATACCGTTAATCCCTCATTTCCATTTGGAACGGTAAGAACTGGTGTGGAAGTAAGCTTGTGCTTTAACTCACTGAATGCAGCCTTACACTCATCACTCCAAATAAACTTAGCATTCTTCCGAGTCAAAGCGGTGAGAGGTGCAGCAATCCGAGCAAAATTCTCAATGAATCTCCGGTAATAACCGGCAAGGCCCAGAAAACTACGGATATAAGTAGGAGTCTTAGGAGTTTCCCAATCCTGCATAGAATAGGGATAAATAAGGACAACTGGAAAGATAGAATAAATTAAATGGAACAAGGAAAGAGAAGGAAAGAAATACTTACATTGATCGCAGCGATCTTGACTGGATCAACAGAAACTCCATCACCAGAAACAATATGCCCGAGGAATCGGACTTCATCCTTCCAGAAATGGCATTTAGAAAATTTAGCCTTCAACTGATGATTTCTGAGGGTTTCAAGAACAGATTTCAAATGTGACTTATGCTCTTCCTCAGATTTAGAGAAACTTAGAATATCATCAACAAAGATTAGAACAAATTTATTAAGCACATCACGAAAAACACGATTCATCAAATCAACAAAGAAAGCAGGAGCATTAGTCAAACCGAAAGGCATGACTAACCATTCAAAGAACCCATTCTCAGTACAGAAAGCAGTCTTAAGAATACTTTCCTCAGCAACTCTGAGCTGGTGAAAACCTATGACAAGATCAAGCTGAGAGAAAACAGTAGCACCATAAAGCTGATCAAACATATCATTGATGCGAGGCATTGGATATCTGTTTTTCATAGTGAGCTTGTTCAGCTCCCTATAATCAACACACATCCTCAAAGATCCATCGGACTTGGTGACAAAAACCACCGCTCCTCCCCATTCTGAAAAACTAGGTCTAATCAGACCCTTGGAAGACAAGTCCTCAATTTTCTTCCTTAACTCAACCTTCTCGCGGGGTGCCATTCTTCTAGGAGGAAGAACTACAGGTCGAGCTCCAGGAATAAGATCAATACGGAAATCAATTTTCCGCTTAGGAGGTAAAGTAGTGACTTCACCAAATACATCGGGATAGAGTTTGACCACACGAGTCGACTAAAGATCAACAGGAGAAGCATCCAGAGAATAAATGAAATTTCCAGCAAAATCCTGAGGCATGCGACACTGAATAATCAAAGGATCACCCTTATCTCCCACTAGAGATACAATTCGGGATTTGCAAGAGATACGGGCATCATGCCTATTATGCCAATCATCCCCAAGCAACAAATCAAAAGCATCAAAACCAAGAACATAGAAATCTCCAGAAAACCGATAACCAGAATGAAAGAGTTTCACATGCTTACAAATCTTATTAAGATTTGCGGGACCACCAATAGGATTTGAAACACATAAAGGAACAGAAGCATACTCAGGAGAAAGGAGATGCTCAAACTTATCACACAAATCAACATATATAAAACTATGCGAAGATCCAGTATCAAATAAAACACGAACAGGATGATGAAATAAATAAAAGGTGCCTTGAAGAGTACCTTGATCATCACTAGGAGCAGGTGCAGCAGGAGAAGAAACAGAGGTAACAGCAAAAAATCCAGATGGCTTGCCCTTTTGATACAAAGGACAGTCATTCTTAAAATGACCAGGCTGAAGACAAACATGACAGAGATTATTCCTGGTAACCTGAGGTGGAGGAACAGCAGCACCAACTGAAGTAGAGCAACTATTAGCATAGCGTCCCTTCTGATCACACTTGAAGCAGGTAATGGTAGATAAGTCAATAGGGTGCCTCTGAGAAGGAGAAGATGATGAAGATCCCAAACCCGGATTCTTGAGCCAATTCTTCTTCTGCTGGTGGAAATTGGGCTTTCTCCTTTTAGAATTAGCAGAGGAAGACTGAGATACAGGAGTACTTGCAACAGTAGGACCCTTGGAAGTAGGGTTCTCATAACGAATGACCATATCCATAAGCTCTGTAAAAGTGCCATGAACATGTGAAATAAGACGATCGTAGAACTCTGGGCGAGCTCCAGCTATAAACTTCTCATATTTCTTAAGCTTAGTGTCAATAAGACCCGGACCAAACTTGGAAAGTTCATTGAACTTCCGCTCATACTCTGAAAAAGACATACTCCCACCAATCTAAGGCTGACTCTTGCAGCTGCCAAGCTGCTAATTGACGTTTCTGGGCATCAGAAATCTCAAGACCAGTAAAGATCCCTCTAAACTCCATAACCATTGCTGGGCTTCGATAATGCTCTCTGAACCGGTGAACTTAGTACCACCGAGCTGAGAGAATTCCTTACAGAGAACAGTAAACCTAACAAGTGCAACAGGTTGAGGAGCTGGGGCAGTACCACGACCCCTACCTCTAGCATTTCCACGATTCATCTTGAAAATATCAAGAATGAATTTTAGGTCAAAGGTACAGAGAAGACAAAGATAAGATAAGACAATACAAGATAAAATCACTTGGATGAATATCCTAATTAAAGAAATTTCTAACAAGGTAGATACGAAAAGAAGGAAGTTTAGAAAATTGCTTTTAAAACAAGAAAAATTTATATCAAAATAATCTTTGAAAAATCCTTTGAAAAATCATTTTAAAATCATTTTGAAATCAATTTGTACTTTGAAAATACGTTCTCTCACAAAGAAAAGATTCCGAGGTTGATTTCACTCATTCTAGGGTATTTCTACCCTATCTCTAATGAGTTTTTGCTCCATAGGCTAAGGTTTGCCTAAAACCAGAGCTCTGATACCAAATGTAACAACCCACTATTTTGGACCATTCAAATCGACAATAATCCACACATGTCGGACTTGAATAACGCAAAATAACAGATTGTAATAAAATTTGGAGCAAATAAAATCATTCACAGAATCACAGACACAGAAATATCAGAATAACTCACAGCGGAAAATAAATAAATAGTGGTTCATGAAGCCACTACAATACAGAGTCTCAAAAGCAGATACAAAATACATAGTCTGAAAACAAATACAGTTCTGAAACAAGTACAGTAAAAGTCCCAAATACATAAGTCTCTAATACAAAAGCTGAAATGGAAGAACTGAAACTGAAATAGATGAATAACTAGGTAAGCAGAATCTCCAGCGATTCCTAGCTCCAGAAAGGTGAAATCCAAAGCTGTGAATACTCAGGCTGACCCGAGCATAAATAAAACACAAACACTCGAGTCAGGACATACATACTTATACAATGTAAACCAACTCAAGTGAACTGTAATAAAGGTACAAGTAACTAAAAGAATGCTTGGGATCGCCCATTCTTTAAGGATCCGTTAAACTATCTACTATGTAGTAAGATTCACTATTATAATAATATCTAATATAAAATAAACATACTTTTAAATAGCATTAAGGAGTGACCCAATATTCCCCTTAACACGTAATAGTCCTGGTAGTCTATCCAGTATTAGCATACTCCCAAAATGGGGGCTACCCTCGATACTCCACAGGCTACGGGAGAAATCACAACTCGTAGTAAAGCTCGATATGGTAGGTGACACGGCACACAAGGCAATGCCATGGTAGATATACCAATTACGCATCCGGACTGGTAGTAACGCATAGCAACCACTACCGCCCACCTCGAACAACACTCCCAAATCAAGGGGTGCACCCAATCAATCACAAAGTAATAGAATGGTATCGAAGAAGTGTGTCCGATCAGAGGTGCTACCTCATTGGTGCGTCGATCGCTCCTGTTTTAGCCACCTTATGCCAACTCACGGGAGTTGGGTCCACGTATATACCTTTAGGACCGTCGCCACCATCCTACTTCATTCTGGAAACTCCACCGCGTACACAGTTGTTAAAGTGATTTTCGGTATCGACAGAGAGTATGTCCATATCCGATCCCGGTCTCTTTAACAACCAATCGTTATTATAACCCGTGGTTATAAATTCCAAAACATTTTTTATTTCAAATCAAATACTTCATTTAAACCATTTAAAATTAAAGCCATTATATTTTAAATCAAATATTCAATTCCCAAAAATTTAGCCTTTTCTGAGTCCATTTATTCACTTAAATACATTAAAACATTAAAATTCCAACTTTCACAGCATTTAGAAAGTGCTACAGTAAGCTATATTTGAAAACAATTCAATTCAGCAAAGACAGCATTTAAAAACTGCTGTTATAATTCAGTTTTAGTTGAAAAATAGTTCAATTCAGAAAAGATAGCATTTACAAAACTGCTGTAATAGTTCAGGGTTCAAATTAAAGATTTAATTCAATTCAGCAAAGACAACGTTTTAAAAACTGCCGTAGTAGTTCAATTATATTCAAAAATCACATTTCAGCTAACTACAGCACTTAACAAGTGCTACAATAGCTCTTTCATTAATTTCAGGTTCAAGTTTAGTTTCAGCACTACAGCACTTACAAAGTGCTGTCATAGCCCTTAGTTAAATTAGTTTTTAGTTCATTTGTATCAACCACAGCACTTACAAAGTGTTGTAGTATCATTTACTTCAGTTTTCAAGTTAAATTCAGAAACGATAGCATTTTTGAAGTGCTACTAAAAAGATTTCCAGATTTTAAATAAAATTCCAGCCACAAATAAACTTCAATTTAAATCATTTTAACTTATAAAAATCACATTTTTCCTCATCAAAAATGTTTATTTAATTCTCTTTTACTTATGGTTTTTATAGAGAAATATTTTACAATAAAAATCAAAATTTTCAAAATTTCACTTATTAAATTCAAGTGTACCATTTTCCCGTTTTTCATTTTTTAACAATTTCCTTTAACACTTAAATTTTAAATTTCCATTTTCACAAATAAAACTTAATTTCCATTTTTATTTAATTAACTTAAATTTCCATTAAAACCCAAATAACAAATTTCCAAATTAAGTTATGTTTGTAAATCACAATTTTCTATTCATTTATTTAACATTTTTAATACATAGAAAAATCATTTTCTCTCTATTAAATCATTTTAAATTCAATTTAAATAAAATTAATATATTTTTTACATTTTTAAATACTTAAAAATTTCCAGAAAACTTTATAAAATAACCACGGGTCTGTATAATATTTTCTAGCCTAAGTCAAGTGATACGGATAATATATCATTTCAATCCGTAATTTACAAAGAAAATCCGGGTTTTATCATTTCAAACCCGCAATCCCAAGTAAATAAATTTTATAAAAATCGCTCAGGCTTATCATTTCAGCCCATAACGATCTTTCCCTATTCTAAAGTCCGTTTGGGTATGTATCATTTACCCATAGTGATTCTATTCTACAGGGAACTTGTAGTGTGAGAACAGAATATAAATAAACAATATAATAACATATAGCAATATCAGATGATATGACAGGGTTATAAACAAGGTTAATATCATGTAATTTATAACATAGGTAGGTATAACATAATATAATTATTTCTACACTTTCACTTGCTATCAATTCACAGTTATATAAGTATGAATGTCAGGTGTGATTACTCACCTTTTTACGTTGAAGTTTGCAAAACAGACACACAAACAGAAATCCGGAAAGCACGACTAGATTTAAATGGGAAGAGAGCCAAGATGTATATCTTGTATATAACAATAAAACAAACCATATATAAATATTTTTACAATACCAAAATCTATTGAAACAAAATGGAAAATAGAATAAACAAAACATCACCAAGCTTTCAAACAAATTTTGCTTGATCTAGACTCAACATATGCTCGGCCAAAAGGCTATTTTGGTTCAGCCTTGGATGTTTTTCAGGTGCTAATGGTCTGGTTTGGACTGGAAATGCAAGGCTTGGTCAAGAAGGCAAAGGGTTTGGAAGTTACAAACATGGGAAGTGCAAAAGGCAAGGCTAGAGAGGAGGTTGCATCATTTTGGTTCAACGTTTTGGCTCGGCCAAAGGTCCATGGGCTCGGCCATGCTCTGGTTCAGGTCTGGTCAGGGGTTAGGTTGATGGTCAGAGGTTAAGTCATGATGGTGGTGGAGGCTAAGGAGGTGGCCGAGGCAAAATATGGAAGGTATGGTGATCACAAGGCTCGGCTAGCAAGTATTCAAGGTGTTAGGCATTGTTTTTATGGATTTTGCAACATAGGAAGGTCATGGCCTCTATTGGTCAGAGGAGGGGGATGGTCTGAAGCCGTGGTTGGTGGGGAGGAAGAGATGGTGGTCGGTGGTGGTGATGGTGAGGCAATGGGCCGAGCAACATAGGTGAAGATCAAGACAAATTCAAGGCAAAATCAATGGAAAACAAGGAAGAAAAAGTAGAAAAAAATAAGGAGAAGCCATTACCAATTTTCAGAAATGCTTGGCTGTGAGTTGCTGATGGAAATGAGATACTTCTCACGTGAAAATGGAATAAAACTCACGGCCAAAATTAAAGTGGTGAACGACAAAGAAAAATGAAGAGTCTAGCTAACCAAAAGTCATTGTTTATAAGCTTAAGTCTCTTTAAATTTCCACTATCCTTTATACACAAAATAAACAAAATAAATTTAGTAAATGAAAATAAAACAAACTGAAATAAAGTGAAAATGATAATAAATAATTATTCATAGGAAAAAATAAAAATAAAATAAAAAGTAAATAAAGAAAATGGCTTATTATATTGAAACTAGCCTTAAAATTTCAAGCAAAATTGCAATTAACTTTGGAAAATTATAACTACACTTTTGAAAATTATAACTATACTTCAAAAATGTTTTAAAAATAAAATATTGAAATAAAAATTTATTTTAAAATGTTTTAAAAATATTTACAAAAATATTGGGTTGTTACATTGATAGTCGGTTATTTAACTATCGATAAAACAACCATAAGCAATCACTAGGCTTTTTAATAAATTTTTCCCAAAATATTTATTTTCAAAATATCTTTAAAGGATATATTAATTCCTTCCAACATTTGAAAAAATTTCAAATACTTAAATCTGTAACAGGATACTTCCAAACATCTCAACATTTAGAAATATTCCCAAAATTCCATTTCCTATACTTAAGAAAATATTACAAGTCTTATTTTCCAAAATCCTGTCAAATATCAATACTTAAGAGAATGTTTCACGACTTATCTCATAAGTAATTTACTTTAATTTCTTTTTCCTTTACAAAATTGATTATATCTACTTATAATCTCTTCTATCTATTTATAACTTCTCAATGACATCAGATTCAACCCCGAAGTTATTATTCCTAATATTTCAGAACTTCCCTTAAGTTCCAAGAATTTTATTATAAGATTTTCCCTTATAAAATCCTATCCGCTGAATAACTTCGTTAGCAATCTCGAGAGGATTTATAAATAAATTTCAATCTTTTTAAAAAAAACTATATATTTAAAATAGGTATTTTTAAAGGATAATAGTTTATTTTTAAAAATATGTTTAAGTAAAATTTATGATATCAAAACATTTTAAATAGCATCGATAACTCTTTCCAAATCATTTTTAAACAACTAATTAATTTACAAAGCTGATTTATAAAATTAGAATTTATTTCAATAAATATTAAATATTAGAATAACTAACTATTTGGAATATTATAAATAATAATTTAAGTTACTTAGTATAGTAATTTAAAATCCCATTTAAAACAATTTTAATTTCTTGACAAAGATCTATTTTTTTTTAAAATAAAATATTGCCAAATTTCAATTTATAATCCCTCTCGATTTGTATCACCTCGATTATATCTCAATTTTCTCACCATTCTTACATTCAAAAATAGATTCCACTATTTCTTTCCTAACGATTTCATAACTCGATATAAATTCACATCGTAAGTCTATGTTGCCAGTTTATCAACTGACCATCATTTTCCTTATTTATAAACATCGTTTATAAATTTATAAACTCCTTTGAGTTTTACTTGTTTATAAATCAAATCTTATTTATAAAAATTCCATTATATAACTTCCTTTCTTATAAATTCTATTTATACTCCCAATCTATTTTTAACATTATTTTAACTCCTTTTCATATTCCCGGATACCAGTTATAAATTCTTTTATATAAGTCATTTTTAAAATCTCCATTTAAAAATTTACACTAGTTAAGTATAACAAAAAAATCAAATATAATTTTCTAATTCAATTTCTTTAAAATAACTCCAATTCCAATATATATTTTTATATCAAATTCCCTTTAATTCCATAGATTTTAAAAATATTTATAGTATTTAAATTATCAAAATTCAGGCTAGTGCTACAATAGCATCCAATCATTACAATAATCTATAATAGATTATTCTACACAAATCATATATCACTATATATGAAAAAAATAAACAACATATTTTGAGGAATCTAGTTGGATCCCTCCAACCTGTTTCCTTACATCCACAGATGTTAATATAACATAAAATAATACCAATCCCACTTCGAGGGGAATATCGCGGTATATGGGGTCATCCGCATTTATGCGGGGCGCATAGGGTCTCATCCGCTATAATGTGCAGGAATATCACTCCAAGTACTAGTTTATATATATATATATTACTATATATATATATAATATAATATCCTTCAACAGATAATCAATTCAACCAAAACGTCCAAAATTAATTTTAACTATTTAAAATTAATATCTAGCTATCCAAAAAGAGTGAGATGTACTCACCTTGATTTTTATCTGCAAACTGTTCAAATTTAATCCCACATCATTTCGGATCCAACATCGCTGTTTAATTCTCTCTTTTTTCGTGAAATTCCGACCTTGTATAAACGTTATACAAATTTTATAAGTTTTCGATTCTACTAAATAAAATTAATTGAATTAAATAAAAGTTATCACAGTTAATTAATTAAGTCAACTAATTATAAAATTTAATTACCTTCACTAAAAGGTAATTACCCTCACTAGCAGAGCTGTTCATTCCTTCCTCCGCTAAAGCTCCAGCATACACGAGAATCAGCTCAGGCTCGAGACCACCACCAATGCGACTCCCTCGAATCACGATCCTTGCCGTACCTCCACCAGGTGCAGCGCCTTCCCTCAGCGCCCACACGCTTCCAATCGCTCGCCATACGATGAACGAACCACCAACATCTAACCTCGGCTTCACCAACCTGATTGAAGACTGCCGAAGCCTTAGCCAACTCGTGACTCCCCCCTTCATTCGCCGCCCCTCCTCTTCAATGCATACGTGCCGTGCGTACAAGAACAACCCCAATAACCTCCTACTGCCGATGACGAATTTTTCTTGAATTGAAATGAATAGGCATCACGATTAAAAATCATAACGAGGGAAAGAGGAGGCTCGCAATTTGCTTTGTTTAATTTCAAATAGGCTTCGAACAGAAGGGAAAACGAAAAAAGAAGCTCGCGATTTTATGAACTGAAAGGGAAAACAATGAACGAATTTATTTTTGAACTCGCAATTCATCGTGAATATAATTAAATTCGACCGAAGGGAAAATAATGAAAGACAGGCGTGTTCTAAAAGGGAGGAGATCGTGATTTTATGAACTGAAAGAATGAGTGTTGCGTGTTTGAAAAGTTAAAGGAAGCGTATACATTTAGGTTAGGGAAGACGGTCATGATTTAACTTTTATCTGATTTTATAAATATATATATATTATTTAAATTTCGAAACGTCTCGTTTACGTAACAAAAAAAATCTCCAACCCCTGTTGAGGCATGCCGCTAGGCGTTTATAATGTTATACCCCTATTTCGAACGCAATGGAAAAGGTTTCGAGTCCTAATTCGATCGTATGGAGAAGATAGCTTTTTGGACCTAATTACTATATTGAATTTCGATATTAAATTCAACTCGTTTATATCCCGTTCGATCAAACGATAACTCCAAACGCTACGAAATTTGAAATCCGATAATAATACATTATTACGGATCCGATAGAACTGGTTTCGTCGAATTCCGAGACTGTGTCCCGGATGGCTATTTTTATATGTCAATTTGAACAAACTATTATTAAAATTGAACATATCACTTTTAAATTCAATTTTAATACTTTTATTATCTTCATTATTATTAATATAAATTTTATAAGCCTTTAAATTATTTTTATCGAGCTTAAAACTTAAGACACAATAATTTAACCAATATTCAATTATTAAATTATCCAATAAATCGATATATTTAAATTCTGAATTTATTTCATAAATAAACCCAAATTTTCATATTCAAAATCAATCTATCATTCAAATTCAATATTTAAAACCATTTAAATATTTCAAATCTAACGTCAAAAAATCCAGGTCGTTACATTCCTCCCCCCTTAAAAGAATTTTGTCCCCGAAATTTGCTAAGGCTGAAAGAATGCTCCAAACCCATTAACTTAATAGAACCCACTTAGTGAAAACTCGATATTTCACTTTCCTAATATTTAATTCTGATTCAAAATCCTTTCTTCCAAATCCAATCTGAAATTAAATTGTCGTAACAAAAATTTCCCAAAAATTTCAAAATTTTTCTAACACCCTAAATTTTTGGCAGAGTCTCCTTTGTACGGAGGACCTTTTGCAATATGACAACAGAGATAAATATATATACATCGACCCACACGGTCGGAAAACAAATATATATATATATATATCAATATTTATATTTTTTGCAGTATTTTATCCGAAAACGTAACTTATTTAGCATTTTTAAGCGAGCGGCTTATTTTATTTTGCATTTTGCGCAATCAAAGTCAAGAAAAACAGCTCCAGGTACCTGTACTTGCTCAATTTGTAGGATCGATTTCACCCAAGAGGGGGGAGGGGTGAATAGGGTGATACTATTAATTATATAAAAAAAATTTAATGCGGAAGTATATAAAATAATTACAATATAGTTAATAGCAGAATAATAGCAGCACATATAATAGCAGAATAATAAAAACAGAAATAGAACAACACAGATTTACCAAGCTTCGGCAAAACCCTGCCTACGTGCTGCCCCCAAGGTTTCTACTAGAAATTAAGTAGTCAGATGCTTACACACGTAAACTCGCGACACCCGCTATCGACTAACCTAACTCTACGCTCAAAACCCTGCCACAACTCAGCCACTGAGTTATGAATTCTCGAACTACACAATCGTAGTTCGTCCCTTAGTCACACGACTAGAATTTACAAAAGTTTAAAAGAGAAATACAAATTAAAAAACAATTTTAAAAACAAAACCCTAATTTTAAAAATTAAAGCCCAATAATTTAAAGAAGCCGACCCAAATAAAAGTGAATCCCCTTTTGATTTTTATATTATTTCGGCCTGGTATCCTTGCGTTGAGAAAAAATATGGCTGCTTCCTTTAGCTCGTTCGTTCCACTTTATTTCTGATAATTAGGGCTTTGCAAATTCGAGCACGCCGATTCAATTATTGCTTGAATGATGCACTATCCACAGTTGCTTCGTCAATCAATTTGTCACTTTGATTCACCAACGGCTGCTTCGACGAATCGAGTTCGAATTGACTTGAATCTGGTATGGGATTTTCCTTTTGCTTTTCTGATTAATTTGCTTGAACTCGATTGTTGTTTTAGGCCGATGATGAATGGGTTATATAGGATTCGAATTCATATAATTTCGTTCGAATATTTTTACCTGAATTCGTCAATTGATTTTTCTCGGCCACTGATTTTTGACTGAACGCATTTGATGTTTTCTGACTTCTTCAATTCGTATAATTTCTTGCTTGATTATCACGGCTTTGAATTGCTTTGACGATGTTTTCTTGGTCATCACCGCTTTGATTTTTGGCTTGACATTGATTTCGTTCTTCATTCCTTAGAACTTCAGTCATTTGGAAATTTCTCTGTGATATTGTTTTGTTTGCATTTAGTTGGTGTTCACTTGCTGTTGGTCTTCATGTAGCTTGTCTGCACTTGGTTTCACTTATGTTACTTTGGGACTTCTTATATTCAACATTTTGAAACCTGGATACTTTGTTGACTTCATGGTTGTTGTTCTCTAGTCTACCTGATCCTGTCAGCCGAGTTGTCCTGTTGCCTATGTATGTGATCTGGTCTTGGCTATGGTTTCATATGAATGTGGTCTGTCTCGACTGCTCATTGTTGTCTGAGTTTGTATTCATATGCTTGCATTTGTAGTTGTATCGTGACTCAAGTAATTATATGTGAGATTTGATTACACTTGTTTATTACCATATATGTACATACATACATATGTATGTGTGTATATGTGTGTTGTGATGTGGGTCTATTGGTTCATTATTCTGGTTGACATTGTTTCAACTCCACTTTCGAGTTTGAAGCTTGTTTGTTGGACTGGGTTTGCACTTTGTTCATTTGAGTCTGTTGCAGTTGAAACTTTGAACTGTTACATGTGTGTACTTATCCTTGGTTTATTGTATACATGTATGTCCTGACTGTCTTAAAAAAAATGAGTTCATCCTGGTTTGCATTTGATGATGTTGAAGCTGGTCAGTTGCCACTTCTGTTCTGTATATTTTAGTGCACTTAACCTTCTTGCTTTGAGTTGTATACATATATGTTACTTGATTGTACAGTCTACTTCCTGGCATCATCATGTAGTCTGCTTTGGATAATGGACTTGCACTTGGTTTTGTACATTTGTGACTGCACTTGAACCTCTGGCCTGATTTCATTTGAATATCCACTTGAGTTTATATGCATATTTTGGTCCATGACCGTTACTTCGAGCCATATACACACTCATGTATATACATGCATTCACAAGCATCCCATATTATTACTGCACACATATATATGTAACCTGTTTGCATTGAGTTGTTGAGCTTCTTGTCATTGCGAGCCAGTTTATTGTTTTCACTGGACATATTTTGAAATTCATGTACATATTCATGTTATATGTCGCAGTCTTGAGTCTTGTGTAGTTCCATGCGTTGTTGCAGTTTGACTGTGCAGTATGCTTGGAGTTTTGATACATTGATTTGTATTGCATGCACCTGAGTTGAGTTGTGACGCCCCACCTCTATACTCACACTAGCCAAGGACACTACGGGGTAATGCCGTCGACTAGCACGAAGAATAAGGCTGTTGAGGAGCGACCATCTATGTAATTGCTTCGTGCGAGTACGGATATGTAACGATTCGACTTTTCGACGCTCGAAAGTCGACATTAATACGTCCACTGTATCAAATGTCGCGCAATCAAATGCTGGAAAACCGAACCATTAGGGTTAAAAGAAGAGGTAGAAGAAGACAGAAGAAAAAAAGAACAGAAAAAAACAGAAATGTTATCCCGCCTTTTGGCAAGGCCAGGACATCAAGGAGTTGGGTTCCGAATGTCGTTTGTCATGGATATCGATGAATTTTGACCAAGTCCGGATCAAGCCCCAATCGATGGGACATGATCGGGAAAACTAAAGCAAACCAACGCTCCAAGTTTCAGATCGAACCGAGTTCGTATGCTCAAGTTACGATGGATGCAAGGCAAAGGGAAGAGCGCATTTTCGTATCCATCAATGAGCGGCAGTTCGTATCGATGGATTTCGTATCCATCGATGGTCCTCGTTTTCGTATCCATCATCCAATGCCTACTTCGTATCCATCATCCAATGCCTACTTCGTATCCATCAGACAGTGCCTACGTCGTATCCATCAGACAGTGCCTGCTTCGTATCCATCAGATAGTGCCTACGTCGTATCCATCAGACAGTGCCTGCTTCGTATCCATCAGATAGTGCCTGCTTCGTAACCATCAGACAGTGTTTGCCTCATATCCCAGGATGAAGTCCTACTCGAATCCATCAGGTCAACCAGTTTGGATAACGTGTCATTTCTCGAAGTGAACGAGGCGAAATACATGGAGACGATGCAGTCAACGCGGAGCAAATATCGGATCGAGGCGAAGTGTGCGTTCCACGTCTTCACAGAGGCGCGTGATACCATCGAGTCGAAGCTAAAAGCGCAGGGAAATGGATACGAACTAGACAGCCTATGAGGAATTCCAGTTTGTATCGACCATATCTCATAATCCACTGATCCAAACATGATGAAATTTTAACTGAAGGTTACACACGTAACAAGGAATGTTTCCACCAATTTTGAGCTCAATTGGAAGTAATCCTGATCGATACGAAATGATTTCGAATCGATCACAGATTGGCTTGAAACTCTCTGGAAGTGGTCGAATGGGTCCCCTCACGTGTCAGGCCAAGTCTCCCGGGGTTTGAGCGAAATCCAAGCCTCCTACGCCTATAAATAGAGCCCCAGAATCAATGGAAAGGGGATCTCTTTTCTCTGAAGCGTCCAGACTCTGCTGGATTGAGATTTGCACCATACTTTCGCTGTCAATTTCGAATTCTAAACTGTAATCTGCTGTTCATCGCTGTAAGCGCTTGTAATCATTGAAAGAGAATCAATAAAATCATCAAAACTTCATAGTGGACGTAGGCTATACGCCGAACCACTCTAAACTGCTTGTCTGTGCACTTTATATCCCTATTTGTTGGAGTTTTTGTTAGATAATCTCTGTTTTACATTTATAATCTTCATTTTATCTCTTCAAATAACTCCCGAAGAGTGTTGTGCCCATTTTTGGTACAAACACTTTGGTGCTTTCACTGAGAAAACCAGCTTTTTCTCCTGCTCGTTGGATCTGCCGTCGATACCGGATTGCACAAATCCAAGAGGAAGATCCAGATATCCAGCCCGGAATCCTTCCATTCTATTCAGATTTGCTCAAAATCTAGGAAAGGACTCCACCACCGACAATGGTCAGCACAAGAACTGGCGCCACCGCCACAGAGCAAGAAGGCAGAGACAGGCAAAATCCAACACAGCCGCCTTCTTCCAATCAAGACAATGCCACTCAGTCAGACTCAACGGGGCTAGTCACCCGACAGGAGTTTCAAGTATTGCTCCAGGAGCTGACCCAAAGCCGTCAGCAGTTGGCAGAACAGTTACGCGCCAACATCGAGCTGACCAACCAGCTAAACCGCCGGGGGCACAGAAGGTCCAGGAGAGATGATGTCTCCAGAGCGTCTACCGAAAGCTCAGCTTCATCTGATTACCACCGCCAAACTACCCGTCCTCGACTAGAGGGGAATCGCGCTCAAGCTGCTGAATATCAGCCTGCCTTAACTGTTGGGCAACTGAGGGTAGGACCGTCGACTAGTTTCCAAACCGGTCCCTCAACACGAGGAGGTACTGCCACTGTTTCAGATCTCGTTCATCTCGTCCGAGATCTCGCTCGAGATCTCATTTTCGAACTTGAGCGAGACGAGATTTAGCGAAACGAGACATTAATTTTTTTAAATATATTATTTGACGCTCATCTCATCCAAAATAGTGAAATTTGAGGTGAGATCTCAATAGAAGCTCCCATAGAAAGTATGTTTTTTCATTTACATTTTTTTACTTCTTATGTGAGAGCACAATAAATTGCACTCTAATGACTTTTTACTTACACTTTAATTCTTCTTTTACCGTTTAATGAATGAGCAAAAAAAACTTATTATTTATTTTTTAACTTTTAATATTCAGATGATTAGGGAATTATTTAGTTAATACCAAATCAATCGTGTTATCATTCTGATCTAAAATGTAAAACTAATATTTTCATTTTATATAAATTATGTATGTTAAAAACTTTTATATATATAGATAACAGTTATTACAATAATCTTAAAAATATCAAATTTGGACTTAAGTTACTCCGAGATAGTCCCGAGATGGACTTTAAATTCCGAGATGTCAATCCGAGATGTACACCCGAGATACACTCATCTCACCCGAGATCTTGTCCGATACGAGATAATGTGTGTAAAATTTCCGAGACGAAACGCGACCGAAATCCGAGATTTAAAACCTTGGGTACTGCCCCACAGTACACCACCGATAACCGCGCCACAACCGCCGCAGCAGAGACAAGGGTCGATACCCGAAATCAATCTGAGCCGATCAATCAACAGCGAGGACATACTCCTGAACCTTATGTCCCAGAGGACGTTGAGCCAAGGAGGCGAGATACGGGTCGTCGACAACGCCTGATCCCTACTCGCGCCGTGGAACCCGACCACGCCTTAGCTCATCATGCTCCAAATCCGCCTGTTTCGGATATATTAACCATGATACGTCAAATGATCCGCGAGAGTCAGGGGCTCACTAATGATGACTGGGGGATTTCCCGTAGTCATACCCCTTTCACAGACGAAGTGTTGCATGCCGAACCCCCTAGGCGATTCAGAATGCCGACTCTCCCGATGTATGAAGGGAATAGTGACCCCAACCAGCATATTCTGAAGTATGAATGGTCGATGAGCGCTGCGAGGGCCGACGACGCAGTGAAGTGTCGGAGTTTCCCCATCTCTCTGGGAGGAATCGCAACAATGTGGTTTACCCGCCTACCGCCTAGATCAATTTCTTCGTTCGATCAGTTGGCCAAGAGGTTTGTGGAACAATTCCGGATGCATGTTGCTAGGCCAAAGGACGTCAACACCTTGTCCAGCGTCACTCAAGCTCCTGGAGAAACACTCAGACGTTACTTGGAGAGGTTCCACGCAGCATGCGTCGAGATCACCAATCCCAACGATAATTCAATCTTAATGGCTCTGACCAAGGGGATTGATCCTGATTCTGAATTCGGAAACTGGCTGGCTGGAAAACCGCCCGCGTCGTTGGACCGTTTTTACTCCAAGGCCGCTCAATTCCTGCGGCAGGAGGATGCAAAACAGTCTAGGAAGCAGGACGATGCGAGGCCTAGCATTGAAGGAATACAGAGCAATGTGGCAGTTAAACAGTCCGGCGAAAGTTCCAGGAAAGTTCAGCTGAATATACAAAACAAGCAAACCCAGCAGAGAGGAAACAATGGCCAGAATAAGAAGAGAGATGAGAACCGAGGTCCACGACGTAGAGCTCAGATGTTTGACAGTTATACACCGCTAAACACGTCATTGGAAAACGTATACTTATAGACTTGCAACACTGTACAGTATAAGAAGCCTGCTCCGAAGCCCTCATCGGAGAGACAGATTCAGACAGGGAAATTCTGTAGGTTCCATGAGAGCTATGGACATAATACCAATGAGTGTCGACACTTACAGGACCTCATCGAAAAGCTGATTAGAGAGAGGAAGCTAGATCAGTTTGTACGGGCGCCGCAGCCTGGCGGAGCAGGCCCCTCGAATCAAAATCGTTCACAAAATCAGGAAAGAGAGGATGAACCCGCTCGTGCGGGCGGGAGATTAGTTATCAACACAATAAGTGGTGGCCCCCATCCGGCAGACAGAAGCTGGGGGGAAATGGAGTCGTATGCCAGTTCTATCAGGCATGCGGACTTCGAGTGTTATAGTAATTGCGAGGATGGGACCCCGGCAAAGCAACAAAAGATTATGTCCGATGATATCGTGTTCAGGAGCCGGGACGCCGATAAAGTCGAAGCCCCTACTATCGACCCACTAGTCATATCCGCCTAGGTAGGTCCTGCTTGGATAAAGAGGATCCTGGTTGACAGTGGGAGCTCTGTAAACATCTTGCTCAAACGGGCTTACGATCTAATGAAGATGGAGACAAAGGATTTGAAACCCTGTCTATCCAGAATCCATGGTTTCAACGGAAGTGCCACGATACCCATCGGAATAACTGAACTCCCAGTCGAGTTAGGCGTTGGAGAACGCCGGAGGGTCCGAATGTTGCAATTTGTTGTGCTAGAGATAGATTCGCCATACAATGCGTTTCTGGGTCGACCAGCCCTAGCCGAGTTCAGGGCGGCGATCGCCCCATGGTGTCTGACTCTGAAATTTCCCACTGATCATGGGATTGGAGTTGTTCAAGGAGATCAGGCCTCGGGAAGGGCCTGTTATGTGGCTGAGCTGCGCGGGGCGCAACGTAAAGAGAAGGGGAAGGGCGTAGAGGAATCTCTCTGCGTCCGTTCTATCGACAATTGACAATTGACGCCTGGGCCTCGGCCCGGGCACCACGACCAATTCCTGAAAGACCTGGACCCCAGGGACAACGAGGATAAAGATGAATCAACGGAGAGTCAAGCCTCTCCAGCCGAACTGACTGTGGACGTCCCAATCAGTGAGGATGCTGATTCGAAGATGCTGAAAGTTGGGTCCCAACTAAACAAGCAGACACAGCAGGAGTTGGTCGAATTTCTTCGGGCGAATCTCGACGTCTTCGCCTGGACACATTCTAACATGTGCGGGATCTCGCCGAGCATTGCAAGTCACTCCCTGAATATAGATCCGCGACATGTCCCAGTGAAACAGAAAAGGCGCGGTATGGATCCAGAGAGATCTGCCGCCCTTAAGGAGGAAGTTGATAAACTGCAATCGAATGGGTTCATTCGAGATGCCTTGTATCCAGAATGGGTGTCCAACCCTGTACTGGTTCGGAAACCAAACGGGAAGTGGATAACTTGTGTTGATTACTCCGACCTAAACAAGGCTTGTCCAAAAGATAGCTTCCCACTTCCACGAATCGATCAGCTCGTAGATTCGACGGCCGGGCATGAACTACTATCCTTTATGGACGCTTATTCCGGCTACAATCAGATACCCATGCATCTGCCTGATCAGGAACATACCAGCTTCGTGACCGACCTGGGACTCTATTGTTACAAAGTCATGCCGTTTGGTCTAAAGAACGCTGGAGCAACATACCAACGCTTAGTCAACCGAATGTTCGCTGATCAGATTGGGAAAACTATGGAGGTTTACGTGGATGACATGCTGGTGAAGTCCCGATTCTCCACCGATCACGTCAGAGATTTGGATTCAATGTTCAGCATCCTCCGGGAGTACGGGATGAAGCTCAACCCACTCAAATGTCACTTTGGTGTTGCATCCGGAAAATTCCTTGGGTTCATTGTCAACGCTCGAGGAATAGAGGCGAATCCTGAGAAGATCTGGGCTATTAGAAATTTGCAAACCCCTAAAACTATAAAGCAAGTCCAGAGTCTTAACGGGAAGGTCGCAGCATCGAGCAGGTTCATTTCAAAGTCCACCGACAAATGCATTCCTTTCTTCGACCTGATTCGGAAGGGCAAACGAAACTTTGAATGGACCACGGAGTGTGAAGGCGCGTTTCGATCATTAGTTCAACATCTCTCCACACCTCCGATCTTGTCAAAACCGGTTGACCACGAGCAATTATATCTCTACCTGGCAGTATCAGAACATGCGATCAGTGCTGCTCTAGTCCGGGAAGAAGACAAAGTGCAAAACCCGGTCTACTATGTTAGTAAGCGACTAACAGGAGCTGAAAGAAATTATCCAAGGCTGGAGAAACTGGCTTATTGTTTGGTCATTGCCTCGAGGAAGCTCCGTCCCTACTTCCAAGCTCATCCGCTTATTGTGTACACCGACCAGCCGTTACGACAGGTCCTTACGCGGCCTGAGACGTCCGGTAGGTTACTCAAGTGGAACATTGAGCTAAGCCAATTTGATATCGCATACGCTCCACGGAGGGCCATTCAAGGACAAGTCCTGGCTGATTTCATAGCCGAATTCACCGTCCCGGAAGACTTACCCGAAACCAGTGAATCTCCCGAGTACATCTGGAAGCTGTATACTGATGGTGCGTCAAACGATCGGTGTTCGGGCGCTGGGGTTGTACTTGAGACTCCCGAGGGCCGATCCATATGTTATGCTCTTAAATTCGACTTTTGTGCAACTAATAATGAAGCCGAATATGAAGCCCTCCTAACCGGCCTAAGGCTTGCCAGAGATTTGAGAATTATCGCTGTAGAAATTTATTGCGATTCGCAGTTAGTGGTATGCCAGGTGCGAGGAGAATACCAGGCAAGAGACCGAAGACTGGCCGCTTACTTGGCACGAGTTCAGGAAATCCTAAACCAGTTCGATTATTATGCCATCTATTATGTGCCTCGGGAACGCAATCAGAAAGCCGATTCACTGGCGAAGTTAGCCAGCACAGGCGAAGCGCAACAAATGGGACTTGTCCCCGTTGAAACTTTGGCCACTCCAAGCATCGATCGGATAGAAGCGAACTCTGTATTTGAAACCGCTCCCGGTAGAGAATCCTGGATGACTCCGTATCGGAATTACATTGAGAATGGGGTGCTGCCTGAACCTAGAAATGAGAAGAGACAAATTCAGCGAAAAGCCTCGCGGTTCGTCATCCAAAACGGAGTCATGTATAGGAGAGGTTATTCCGTTCCTCTCCTCAGATGTATCGCCCACGAGGAAATCAAGCGAGTGCTACATGACGTGCACGAAGGAGAGTGCGGCGATCATACCGGCGGGCAAGCTCTCGCTAAAAAGATACTCCGATATGGGTACTACTGGCCGACGGTGAACCGAGATGCGGCAAACTATGCCCGAAAATGCGATAAATGCCAAATACACGCCCGAATTCCGAGAGCTCCGCCAACTGAAATAACCCAAATGGTCAGTCCCTGGCCATTCGCAATGTGGGGCATTGACATCATCGGCGCTTTGCCTTTAGCAAAAGGCGGTGCGAAATACGCCATCGTCGCAGTTGATTACTTCACAAAGTGGGCTGAGGCCGAAGCCCTAGCAACCATTACGACAAAGAAGGTGATAAATTTCGTGGTTCGCAACATCATCTGTCGATTTGGACTCCTGCATACTATCATCACTGATAACGGAACCCAATTCGAGAGCGCAGAATTCAAGGATTTCTGTCAACGGTTTCATATCCGCAAAAAGTTCTCGGCTGTCGCACACCCTCAAGCGAATGGACAGGTTGAAGCTGTCAACAAAGTTATAAAATCGATCCTGAAGAAACGGTTAGAGAAGGCTGGGGGCAAGTGGGTCGATGAACTTCCTATGGCATTATGGGCCTATCGAACGACCCACAAAACCGCGACCGGACACACTCCGTTTTCCCTATCTTATGGCTCAGAGGCCATTATTCCGGTCGAGACAGAAGTGCTCTCTCATCGCGTGACTTATTATGATCCAAAAACAAACGCTATACTCCTAGCCGAGTCTTTGGATCTATTGGATGAAAAACGGGAGGAGGCTGATTTGAGAGCAGCCGCACATCGAAGTCGGGTCGCCCGATTGTACAACACCAGAGTTCGACCTCGAACCTTTGAACTCGGCGACCTCGTGCTCAAGAGAATTTACCCAGTTCCTTCACACATGAAACCAAACTGGGGAGGGCCGTATGTAATTACACGAAAGCTCGGAGATGGTACATTCAAGCTGTCGACTGTTGACGGTCTCGATTTACCGAGGGCTTGGAACAGCGAAAGTCTCCGCCGCTACTACATATGACAGGATTTATTTATTTCATTCTATTTAGCAATTTGTTTCTGCATTTCGAAATTTGAATTTTGTAATAAGGCAACTGACTTTGCCGCATTTTCTTATTTCAGCAATAAAATGCCACTTCTTCGAGCCAGAGCTGTGATTCATTATGTACGATATACAACATCACGATGCACGAAGAGCTAAATCCCATCACACAATGGGACTTATTCAAATGGGGAGTGGCTGTGATACGACCGGCCACTCACTAGGTGAAACCCTAGCTCGGGGACAAGCCATGACACCGATATTAATAGGATTGACACACGACAATCCTACAAGTAACTCCATATTCCCAGAGTGCGAAATGGAGTATAAACATTCGACTCCGTATTCCCAGAGTGCGAAGCGGAGTATAAAACATCTAACTCCATATTCCCAGAGTGCGAAATGGAGTATAAACGCTCAACTCCGTATTCCCAGAGTGCGAAGCGGAGTATAAAACACTTAACTCCATATTCCCAAAGTGCGAAATGGAGTATAAAACATCCAACTCCGTATTCCCAGAGTGCAAAGCGGAGTATAAACACTTAACTCCATATTCCCGGAGTGCGAAATGGAGTATAAACATCTAACTCCATATTCCCAGAGTGCGAAATGGAGTATAAAACATCCAACTTCGTATTCCCAGAGTGCGAAGCGGAGTATAAACATTCAGCTCCATATTCCCGGAGTGCGAAGCGGAGTATAAACATCTAACTCCATATTCCCAAAGTGCGAAATGGAGTATAAACACTCAACTCCGTATTCCCAGAGTGCGAAGCGGAGTATAAAACACTTAACTCCATATTCCCGGAGTGCGAAATGGAGTATAAACATTCAGCTCCGCATTCCCAGAGTGCGAAGCGGAGTATAAACAGTCAACTCCATGTTCCCAGAGTGTGAACAACCGCTTACGAGATGGCGCATATCCCCCGGAGTGTGGATGGAACGATTCATAAGAGAACAAGCGTAGTTCGACCACTCGGTCCTCGCTTGGTGCCATCACAAGCTGATCATCACAACTTGGCCCCGAAACTGGGGGCAGAAGCGAATGTTAGTCATTGCCCGAAACTATATGGTGCTCAGCTCCGATGCGATCCCCTATCACAACTTGAGTCCGAAAGTTCCATACTTAACAAGTAAAAATGAGCTATTCTTGAAGCAATAAAAAAATACAAATACACTGGACCAAAGTCCGAACACTGCAATATTCAAGCATAGAAAGGAACGCAAGCTGAAGCTAAAAGACAAAATTTTATTCCAACTAAACTCAAAAACAATGCTTCATACATGAGATCTTTCCTAAAATGTTCCTACTAGCAGGGGCCGAACCCGCATCTAAACACGGCCTACAAAAGGGAAAGGACAGAAAAAATAACAAAAGTCCCTAACTGCCTATGAAAAGGATGTCTAATCCTTCTGCTTCCTCAGCTTCTTCTTCTTCTTTGAGGAACTACTGGAGCCGCCAGTACCCTTTCGCTTGGAGCCTTTCTCCCTAGGCAAGCTCCCCCGGGTGAAGGCATAATGTCAACGTCCTCGTCTGAGCTGGACTCTATAGGGATGCTTCCCGCGGGAGGAGTGGGAGGAACAGTCTCCGCAGTCGGAGGAGGGGCTGGTACATCAGTGTCAGTAAGTGTGCCCTCAGGAGACATAGTCATAAGAGGAATGGGGCACTGTGCTGCCGCTCCGTCATCTACATCACCGCCGTGCGCCGCAGCCGCCATCTCGGCATTGATCTCGGCTAACATCGCCGCTTCCCGCCGTGCCCTGGCCTCGCTAGGAGCCGTAGTAGTTTGGGACAAGGTGTCAGATGTAGCCGTGAATCCACCCAAGCCAAATGGCAAGTCCGCAAAAGGATCACTTTGACGGCCAAGGAGCTCGTTTATCATCTGCTCGTCGAAAGAAAGTGAGCTCCCCTCCGTCACTCCAACTGGTGCCATTGCTGCGACGGAGGTCGCCTCAGAAACGATGGCTCCTGGCGCTTGACCTAATACTTGGGTGGTAAGAGGCGCGGCTGGTGCAACTCCTGTCACTGATCAAAGGAAAAGACATGTCATTAGCAACATTTCAACACGGGTTCTTCAATCCAAATATACTGGGAGTTAGTTCAAAGTACCTTCCTCGGTTTGGCTCGAGGTCGTCTGAACTACTTCAGAAGGATGTTCCTTGATAGGAGATAAGTGCGGTTGATCTGGGTCATACGCCGGGATAGGCTGGGAGTAGATCATTGAAGTTGGCTCAGACTGAGATGACACGACTATCTCAGAACTCGTGACATGGTGTTCTGCACTAGAGCTCTCTCCGACTTCCTGGATCTGAGCACCAAGCCTCACCTTGTCATGGGAAATCATGGAGTCATGGAGAACCTTCTTTTCGTCATCATTAAGGATGCGGTTCTCCAGCTCGAACTCATCAGGGGCTTCATCAGGGTGCCCAGATCTCTCCTCATCAACCAGTAGGTTCCAGGCGTTATAGAGATGTGTGGGGTAATCGTCAAGCCATGTCAAGTCTCGGTGCCTTAGCACATTGGCGTTGTAAGTGACGAGTAGCTCCTCCACCTCGGCCTCAATCCTGGCCTCCGCCTGCCGTACTTTCTCATCGACTCCAGCCTCAGCCTCACGGGCTTGTTGTACAGCCGCTTCCTTCTCCTTTTGGAGTGTCACTGCCTGGTCACAGGCATCCTGCGCAGAGACGTTAGCTGCGTCTTTTTCCTTAGCCATCTCTGAAAACTTTGACTTCAGCTCATTAAGCTCCTTGAGAGCGGCATCCCTCTCGGCAGTAATGGAAGTGTTCCTGTGACCCATGTCCTCAATTGCGGTGTAATGTTCTTGCTTCATCCTGGCCATGGCAGCGGTCACTTCATCAACTTTCTTTAAAGCCTCCATTTCAGACTTACGAGAAGACTCGGCCTCTGAGTTGAGCGCTTTTATGATTTGGTCGTTGCGACCCAGCTCCTTCTCAAGTTTCTCGATGGTAACGCCCCGCTCAAATGCCACTTTAGATGCCTTCCTCGCGGCCCGTCCCCACTCCCTATACTGGAAAAAGATATCCGCGACATAATCATGGATAGTAGTTTCCGCGGTTGGCGGGATTCTCTTCAGATGCGGGGGGAAGACATACCCATCAAAGCAGATGTCAGGAAATTCCTTCCTCATCTGTGCCAATTTGAGCGCTCCTTCGCTAGACGCCTCGGTCGGGACCGACACAGTAGCCGAAGAGGTGGCTATTTCGGTCCTGCGCGGAGGGTCGGACCTCAAAGCTTGAGAAGGCGGCCTAGACCGTGAAGTTTCGGGAGGACGAGTAACTGCGACCGCAGGAGGTGCAGAGGTCCTGGGGGGAGGAGAACGAGATCGGGATCGGTGAACATGTCCCCTATCTCTGTCAGACTTCTCCTGACCAGAGTGTCCCGTGTCATAATCTCTCTCGCCCTCTCTCCTGCGTGGCTCGTGATAACGGCGCTTACGCAAACTACCAAGCACGGAACCTTTCCCGGACATCGTACCTGAAAAGAAAACCACAAAGAATCAGTAACCGTTTGCGATGTGTTGTTTATGGTTAGGAAAATGTGTTGTGCCGTGAGGAGTGTGTGAATGTGTAACCCCCCGGACCAACCAGAAGTGTCAGTCGCATCGGCAAGCTCAGGCTCGCTAACATCGACAATATGTCGCGGTCCACCCGACCCAACATCATGTTGCTCCGGCTCAATGTCAGGGTTTGGAGGGTCAGCAGGCCCTTCGAATTGATCTCCAGCTTGCGGGAAGGACGCCTCCGTAATCTTAACTCCTGGCGAAGGACGGTGCAAAACCACAGACTTCCGCCTCCTAGACTTAGGCTGTTTCGAAGCCACAGCTTTGCCTTTCCTCTTAGCATCGGACTCTGGGGTTGCATTAGCAGGTCCAACCAACGGTTCTTCGTCAGTGTGGGTTTTCTCGGAGTCGGGTTCCTCGATTATCACAACCCTGGGCTTCATCCGCTTGACCTTTTTCCTGGAGATGGTCTTTAGTGCACCGTCGAGTCTTATGCTCTGCCTCCGACCGATCAGCCCAAGGACTCTGAGATTCCGATCTGTCAATAACAGTTCAATATTCCTTTCTTCGCTAGGAATCTCTTGGAGGACCCGAACTATTTCTTTATAGTAGCCACCCTCAGGCCGCTGGATGATAGCTGAAAGAAAAAGAGAAGAAGACGTAAGTTTAATTTCACTCCGAAAATTGCCCTGTCAATTACTTGGGAAAAAAGGCGATACTCACGTCTGAATAACCATCTTCTGGCAAACCCCGGAGGACATCGGACGTAGAACCACTCCGACTTAAAATAGCTTAGCCTGGTCCACGACCCCACGACAACTTGGCAGTTCCTTACAGACTCCAAGAACGTATAAGATGGGCTGTCAGTCCGACTCTTGAAGTTAAACAAGTATCTTATGTCGGTCATACGGGGAGGACGATGGAGGTACTCCATGAATACAACGAACAAGCTGTTGAGTGAGGCATATCCGTTTGGATGCAATTGAGACGGAGCGATGTCCAGATAAGCCAACACTTCTCTTATATAGTCGTTGAATGGAGGAAGTGTGCCGGCTGCGCACGCATGCCGATTAAAAGCAGTATACCCCTCCGGGGGATTATGTGGCCTATCATCCGGTCCAGGCAACAATACCTCATCCAAAGATAAACCATGCCTTAAGCATATCCTCCCCAGCATGTCTTCGGAGATATTGGATGAGACGGAATCAGGTGGACTGTTAATGAAGGACGCGTTAGGAAACTCGTCCGGAGCTGGGCCAATAGCTTCGGTCTCGATAACCGGAATCTCAATTCTGGGAAGGATAGGGTTCTGAGTTTCTTGCTGCTGCGAACTTGACGGTTCCATCACTAGCTAACTCACGAGAAACCATCATTAGGTGACAAAAAGCCCGTGCATTCCCCAGTGTAAAGTGCATGAATGTGTTGTGTAGTGCGAGTGCTGTGCGTGACTTGAGCAAATTCGGCAGAATTAAAGAAAATGTGCAAGCGACGAGATTCTGGAAGTCAGACAAACATGACCGTCATCGCTGACCGTCATGACTGCGCCATCCAGATGATAACGATCGATTCAAGATTAAAGAGTTCGTTGTACTTTTCTATTAAAAGGCAGTTCCATCGACGAGCTTCGAAAGTCAGTCAAATATGCAATCCTGTAATCAAGTCCAATTATGCAAGGCAGAAGCTCGTCGGAATCGAATATAAGAACGTGCAAAAGTTCGCTAAGTTCGTCAAATTTCAGCATGGAATCGATCGTAGTTCAAGTTCAAATTCATTCGGAGGCGTGATGTCTTTTGTATCGATCCAGTTCGAATCGATACTTTCGTATCGATCAGGTCAACTCGATACCTTTCGTATCGATGTCAGTTCGTATCGACTGGGGGAGGAGATTTCGTATCGATCAGGTAGGCTTACTTCGCATCGACCAAGGGTTAACGGCTGTGAGACAGCCAAGTGCAATAACTTCGCATCGATCTGGGGCTATCGATATGGGACCAATGAGATCTCTTGGTCTTCGTATCGATCGAGAGAGGTAGATTTTCGCATCGATCACGCCGGCCAAGCGCTTACACCGATCATCTCAGTTCAACACAAGCCCCAACCACCTTAGATCGATGCGAACCTCTGCATCCCGTTTAACCCATCAATCGATGCGAAATCATGAAATCTGGATCGAGTCGAATCCTCCTGTCCCGGATCGACACGAACTAGTGGTGAAACAATTACTCCAGAACTCTTTCTTCTCCGATTGAAGCGAGCATAGCCATGGCCATCCTCGACCAAGCTCTGGTCCAGATCTGGCCTTGGCACCACCAAAATCGATAATCAGCAAAGGCACGATGGATCTGAGATCTGAACTTCGTCGCTCGAATTTAGCCGTGATTGCTTATTTACCTGAATAGAATTGGAGTTTGGGAGATAATAAGGAGATGTTTTGATCGATTCGAAGATTGGAGTAATTCTTCTCTCTTGCTTGTCTGTGAATCGATACGAGAAGGCAGAAGACAACAGTAAAAGTAAAAGGTAAAAAAGTGAGAAATGGCATAGTCCCAGATATTTATATGAAGCCTAGGACGGAACCGAGTCGATTCGACTCCCAGTCAATCTGACCGGTCGCAACCAGTCAAGCAGCGCATCGATGCGAGCATTCGTATCGAACCCACTAACCTTTATCGGTTCGAAGCGCACAGGGAGGCCACGTGAATACGATGGGTAGGTGCACGCGCTTTCCTCGCATCCATCAAGCTGTGCATTCATCGAGGCGAAATGTTCACCAGACACCATCGTTTCGAAACATCCAAATTTTGAGCCATCGATTCGAAACAGAGCAGACCTGTTAATACGAGCGTCAATTTCGTATCCATCAGTATCTATCGATGCGAACATCCATTTCGTATCCACCAGATATCATCAATTCGAACCAGAATTCACCTCCATTTGCGACCATCGATACGAATGATTGTTTTCGTATCCATCAAGTCAACCCACATCGATACGAAAGAAGGCTTTTTGACTTTGAGCATCGATTCGTAAGCGGACCGATACGAGAGAATGGCTAAGGGGTACGACTTCCAAAGTTATTCGAAGAAGGCCTGCAGCTTTTCAAAGCACGTCATGTTTTCACAAGACGTACTTTGGGGGGCAAATGTTATCCCGCCTTTTGGCAAGGCCAGGACATCAAGGAGTTGGGTTCCGAATGTCGTTTGTCATGGATATCGATGAATTTTGACCAAGTCCGGATCAAGCCCCAATCGATGGGACATGATCGGGAAAACTAAAGCAAACCAACGCTCCAAGTTTCAGATCGAACCGAGTTCGTATGCTCAAGTTACGATGGATGCAAGGCAAAGGGAAGAGCGCATTTTCGTATCCATCAATGAGCGGCAGTTCGTATCGATGGATTTCGTATCCATCGATGGTCCTCGTTTTCGTATCCATCATCCAATGCCTACTTCGTATCCATCATCCAATGCCTACTTCGTATCCATCAGACAGTGCCTACGTCGTATCCATCAGACAGTGCCTGCTTCGTATCCATCAGATAGTGCCTACGTCGTATCCATCAGACAGTGCCTGCTTCGTATCCATCAGATAGTGCCTGCTTCGTAACCATCAGACAGTGTTTTCCTCATATCCCAGGATGAAGTCCTACTCGAATCCATCAGGTCAACCAGTTTGGATAACGTGTCATTTCTCGAAGTGAACGAGGCGAAATACATGGAGACGATGCAGTCAACGCGGAGCAAATATCGGATCGAGGCGAAGTGTGCGTTCCACGTCTTCACAGAGGCGCGTGATACCATCGAGTCGAAGCTAAAAGCGCAGGGAAATGGATACGAACCAGACAGCCTATGAGGAATTCCAGTTCGTATCGACCATATCTCATAATCCACTGATCCAAACATGATGAAATTTTAACTGAAGGTTACACACGTAACAAGGAATGTCTCCACCAATTTTGAGCTCAATTGGAAGTAATCTTGATCGATACGAAATGATTTCGAATCGATCACAGATTGGCTTGAAACTCTCTGGAAGTGGTCGAATGGGTCCCCTCACGTGTCAGGCCAAGTCTCCCGGGGTTTGAGCGAAATCCAAGCCTCCTACGCCTATAAATAGAGCCCCAGAATCAATGGAAAGGGGATCTCTTTTCTCTGAAACGTCCAGACTCTGCCGGATTGAGATTTGCACCATACTTTCGCTGTCAATTTCGAATTCAAAACTGTAATCCGCTGTTCATCGCTGTAAACGCTTGTAATCATTAAAAGAGAATCAATAAAATCATCAAAACTTCATAGTGGACGTAGGCTATACGCCGAACCACTCTAAACTGCTTGTCTGTGCACTTTATATCCCTATTTGTTGGAGTTTTTGTTAGATAATCTCTGTTTTACATTTATAATCTTCATTTTATCTCTTCAAATAACTCCCGAAGAGTGTTGTGCCCATTTTTGGTACAAACAAGAAACATAAACAATATCAGAATCTCACATTCGCAGCGGAACAATATATAATAGATGAATCAATAATCTTTAAAACAAAAGACTATATCAGTTTATACATACATCAATCAGAGTCAATATACAACTCAATACAACAACGGACAGTTATATAAACTTGTCCTCATACAGAATACACAGCGGAATAAATAAACAAGTACGGGAGTACGTCTCGCCATTCAGCTTGCCTCCAAAGCTCCAGAATATCCTGATAACCTAACTCTAGGCTGCCCGTGTGGAAAATTATGGGCACCCAGAGTTTAGAAAGGGAACAATAAACTCCAGGTCAGTCATGGTGACTGGTGTGAGATCGTAAAACAGTTATTTTCACAAAGAAAATAAAACAAATTCGCAATGCTTTTGGAAAATGAAACTACCATAAGGCCTCCCGCCACACACACAATGCAAACGCAGAATTGGAGGAGATTTCTCCTTATGATAGTCAAATATGCTTAATACGCAAATTCTTTTTAATATTATCATTAGTGCATAGTGTCGAAACCATTTCGAAAGTATAATATTAATCTTAGCCAACATACAACCATTATTGTATGCCTACTATAGCTACTATGTTCAATACCAGGTTACCGCCACATTCCATAGCAGGTTATACAACTAAAACCGTACAAGGTTCGTATTGTTTCTTTGGATTTTCCAACAAATGGTCAGGCAAAGGAACTTCCTTACACCGAAATGGAAACGCCTCTGGAAAGACGCCCCGAGAACCTAACCGGATCTCTGCAAACACAAGGCCGACGCTACCTCACGCTGTACAGCTGTAACTAGGTAGCTAACACACAAGCTATGCCATCCCCCGGTCGTTACCGACCTTTATCCGAAGATCCTCAACCAAAAAGTATAATAAATTTGCAGCATCAACATAGGTAAAATATCTGGGCTCCATACCATGATATCACCTTTTATCCAGAAGGAAATGACATACCATAGGGGCACGACCCCTAAAAACCTTGCCGCAACATTCCTGTTTCGACCATTACCGGGTTATGAGGCTCGACGAAGTCTCATCCACAAAGCTACGCTTTTTCACAAAGCCATGCTTTGATCAACAAATGATCAACATCACTTCGTATGCCACATTACCAAATTGGGAGTGTATCACTAGTAACCATCAACTACATAACCTCTGAGCTTGTACGTCTTAGAGAAGGGTGTTAACTAAGAGAATAAATTCTCCGCCACCAACAGAAATGTATTTGATTGAAACCAGCTTTACATCTCAAAGTGTAACGTCAGACACACATCCATACAAGTCCGTTCCGGGATCGAACGGAACCGAAGGCACTTCCAAAGAAGCCCTTGCAATCCGAGTATTCACTAATCACGTCCGGACTTCCTATCACAAGAAGAGTGATATAAATCTCTATACAAGAGCAACTCGGTGCAGAGACATTCAACAGGTTGTCCTTTCATTTTTGAAAATACCCGGTCTTCACACCGGTCTTCAAATGTTATCCATTCACGAGTATCACTATTCGAAATGGGTTATATGACACAAAGTCCTCTCCCGGCTTAACCGAATAATGAGCGTTTGTTTTAAAAACAAATTCAAGTGCCATTTCAAAGGCAAATATTGATAGTCGGTTATTTAACTATCAACAACATTCACAACAATCAACCAATTTAAATAATTTCCCCAAATTATTATATTTCAAATATCTTTGCGAGATAGGGTTTACACTTCAACCATTTGAAAACAAATTTCAAATCACTTTCATTTAAACCAATTAAATAAATCCTTATCGATTTATTTCAAATTTACATCCCAAATCTGTAAATTTATTTCCACACCTTAAAAAAATTCAGTGTTTATTTTAAAACAAATTTCCCTTTCCATTATAAATTCCATTTTGAATTTACATTCCCAAATATTCACTTTTTATACGGTTTTCAAATCGATTTCTCAAATATTCACTTTCAACACCAAATTAACTTTCAAATGGATTTCCAGATTTATTTTAACACCAAATCAATTTTCAAATGGATTTCCAGATTTATTTCAACACAAATCAATTTTCATTCAACATCAAATAAATTTTCATATCGATTTCCCAAAGATTTATTTTCAAATACCAAATCAATTATCAATTTGATTTCTAGAAATTTATCACCTTTTAAAATAAATTCATTTATCTCTTCCAAACCATTTAAAATTCCATTTTAAATAAATTTTCCAACTTTCGAATAATACTATTCAAAATCCATTAAAAAAAATCTTTTCCCATATTTTGGAAATAATTCGATAAGATTTCAAAAATCAACTTTATGGTTCTAAATTCCTTCTTTGAAATTCAACCAATTCTTTCAAAAGAAATTCACTTAAAATTTCATACTTTAATTTCAAAAATCCAATTTTATTTATTTCTGGTATCCAACGATACCAAAAATACATTCGGCTAAATTATAGCCTTCAACAAATTCAATCACAGATATAATCATACACAGATTGTAAATAAATTATCACACAGCATATGAAACAAATTCCTACGACATATGAAACAAATTCATATAATTTTGAGGAATCCAGTTGGATCCCTCCAACCTGTTTCCCTGCATCCACAGATGTTAGCACAATACCAATTCCACTTCGAGGTGGAATATCGTGGTATATGGGATTTATAAAATATCATCCGCTATATAATGCAGGAAATCAACAAATCCAATATATATATATATATTCCAATATATATATATTGCTATATACTACTATATATACTATCACATCCAAACAGTCAATCAATCAATAACTGCAAAATCAAAATTTCATTTTGAGTGAGAAGATCTCACCTTTGCTTTTTATTTGCAATCCCATTTCCAATCCAGTTTGTTTTCACGATGATTTTAGACCTTGTATAAAACAATTTATACAATTTATTAATATTCGAGATAAATCGAATAATCAATTTTCGTTTGGTAATTTTAATTATCCAATAATTCTATTGCAAACCAATTTCTAAAAATAATTAAATAAGTTAATTAAATAAATTAAACACCTTAATAAATTATTTTTATCATAGCCTAGTAAATTAAATCTTACTTTTCTTCATTTTCAACTGCATATGAAAAATAATCCATATAGGTTTTAAAAATCCAATTTTCATAAACTTTAAACATCTTTAAAAATTTCTACTCTTCCCAAATATATTTATATTTTATTTACTGTAAATAACCCACAGGATTTTTTTCTTCACTGTAAAATTTTTAATACATATATATTTATAAAATTAAGCAAATCTGAGTTCAAAATTCTTCTATGCATGTATACAAATAACATTCTCTATTCCTAATTATATATACATATATATTATGTTTAAATTAAAAACAGGAGTTTATACCTTTCTGCCTTAACCCACATGACAAAATCAATCGACGAGCCGACCACCATCACTGAATCGCCGACCGAGCCTCAACCCAAACTCAGATCGCGACATCGTCACTGATGCCCTAATCGAGCCTCTCGATCTTCACCCTTATCGTTGCCATCGCGACAGTCACCTCCACCTAACTCACGAAACCCACCAAGCTCCTCCAGATCCAAACTCAAAGTAGAACGACAACGACATAGCGCTATTGCTGAATTGCCACTATCTTCTCGTGCGCTGCACGCGTCTCCACGCTCAATCGCGAGCTTCGTGAATCTCCTCTTCGAATTCGAGTCGAGCGCGATGACTTTCTTTGCAAACGATTTTGTTCGGTCCTTATTCTCTTCCTGGAATTCGATTTCATATAGAATTTGAAATGTGAAGAGGATGTGATTTTTTTTATATTTCGTTTACAAATCTTATTCGCCATTTTTAAACGAAAAGAGGGATTTGATTTTCCCCCGGCTTCGGCCATTAAATTTGAATTGAACGAAAATTGATTTTCATTTGCCCCTTTTTTTCATTACTTTAAAAGATTGGAGGGAGACAAGAGAACACGAATGATGTTGCGTGTACGAGTGGAGACAGTGATTTGAAGGAAAGGCAGCTGGATGTTGGGTTGTAGGAGAATAAATATATATCTATTTAATTTAAATTCAAATTCAAAACGTCCGATAAATGCAACTCAAAATCTTGACCTCCTATCGAGGCATGCCGCCAGGCATTTATAATGTTATACGCCTATTCCAAATGCAATGGAGAAGGTTTCGATTCCAAATTTGATCATATGAAGAAAATAGCTTTTTGGACCAGTTATAATATTAAATTTTCGATTTAATTTCAGCACGTTTGCTTATCGTACGGCCAAATGATCACTCCAAACATTACAAAAATTGAAATCCGATAATAATACAATATTACGGATCCAATGGAACTGGTTTCGTCGAATTCCGAGACTGTGCCTCGGAACGCTATTTTCAAATATCGATTTAAACGATAAAATTCAAAACTGAATAAAACAGTTACAAATTCAATTTCAAAAGTTCTATTACCTTCAGTATCATTAATATAAATTTTCTAAGCCATAAAATCATTTTTAACAGGCTTGAAATTCCAATTTCAAAATTTTACTCAAATTTTAACAATTAAATTCACTAATTTAATTACCAAACAAACTCTGATATTTGAATTTCAAATTAAACTAACTTCCAGATATTTAAAATCAATTAAATATCCTGATTTCAAATGTCAAAAATTCAGGGTCGTTACAATCTTTCCCTCTTAAAAGAATTTCGTCCCGAAATTACAAGTTAAGAAGAATGATCCAATCCCCGTTTACTATTTTAACAAAACCAAATAATTTTATCAACTTGATAAAATAATATTTCTTATTAAAGACACTATCATTTCTCTTATTAACTTTCCAAACATTTTCATAATTTCAAACAACTATATTTTACTTCACAATTTAAATTTAAATTTAAATTCAAATTTCAAATTATCCAAAATTTCTCAAAAATTTCTAACTTTCTAAATTTTCGAAAAATTTCGCCAGCGTCTCCTTTGCGCGGCTAACTCGGTACTACTACAAAATGTCCCTACGGACTCCCAAATTCCAATAGAAAACAAAATGCCAAGTGGCAAAATAAAAAACCCAATCAAATTTCATACTGAAATTTTAAATACATACCTTATCTTCGAAATCAAAATCCAATTCCATTTTCCTTAGCTTTTACAATCCCTGTATACTTTACTTAACAACAATGTCCAAATTTACTTATTGGATTCCAAATACCCATTTTACTTAAGAATTTCATTCTTTATTTCCTAAGTTCAATATAAGTATTTACATACTTCTTATATTTATTTTCACTTCACAAACAAAGTTATATATTCATTTCCATTCGACTTTGCATTTTCAATTCCATTTGAATTCATTTACTTCATTTTAGATGTTGAATTCTATTTATATCTCAAATTCAATTTGAAATCACTTGTCATTAAGTGAAAAATTTCAAAAATTCCAAAAAAATTTCAAACTCCCAAAATTTCAGAAAATTTTAACGGAGTCTCCTTTGTCCGAAGGAGCTTTTGCAATTTGACAAAAGATATAAATATATATACATTGACCCACTCGGTCGGAAAAGCAAAAACAGTTCATATTTCCTATTTTTGTATTGCGTAGGCGTACCTTTATTAGCATTTTAAGCAAAGCGACTTATTTTTAAGCATTTTGCGCAACCAAAATGCAGTCAAACGGCTTCCAAAAACCTGTACTTACTCAATTTAAATATGTAAGTGACATATATAGGAAATCTATTAACATTTCACTTATTTTCAATAGCAAATACATAGATTTCATAAGCAATACATCCAAAACAATTTCCATTAACAATTTATATGGTTTCGATACAAATTAAATTTCTTACGACCAATTCACATACAATTCAATTTGCATTTCATATTCACATTCATTTCATTTGAAACCATTTCACAAAACTCAACAACAACCATTTTACAATTTTTACTTAAGTCAAGCTTTTATCCAATATTACTTAAGTTATTTCAACTCAAACTCAAGTTATAGTTTCCTTGTAAACAATTTCCAATTTAAATATTTGATTTGATTTTTCATTTATCAAATCCATTCCATTTACTAATTTAATTCAATTAGTACATTCACTTATTCATTTTAAATTTCACATTTCCATATTCAATTCATCCTGAATTTACTTTATCAATAACAAGGAAATTCCAATTTATTTCTACTTCTTGAGTTTATATGCAAATTCAAACCATTTTATTCAGCTCACAATTTAATTTTAATTTAACTAATTCAACTTCCAATTCGTTTATTTACAAATGTAGCTTCATTTGTTCATTCACAAATTCATTCCTTTTTAAATTTGAATCTCATTCCAATCAAATTTCAAATATTTTATAAGTTGTCAACTTATTTACATTCCATTAATGTATTTTATTTCAAATATTTTTTCTGGAATTCTATTTCAAATTATAAATCACATTTACAATTTACATTTACAAATTTCATTTATATATGAATTCATTTCCTTATCCTTTCAATTCATATTTATAAATTTCATTTGTTAAATGAATTTATCTCCAAATCTTCGGTTATACCAATTTTTCTTATTCCATTTCCATATAATAATGATAATATTTTAATATTATTACTTTCTAACAACCAAGCATCCATATACTATAATAATTTACAGAAAATGATTTCTTTTCTATACAAAAATAGTTTTGGGTAAAATTGTTTCATTTACCCTATTTTTAAAACAATACTATGTCAATTTATCTTGTTTAAGAGTTTAGAAACCCCTATCGATTATAGTTGGCTAGACTGCACCGACCAGAATCTATAAACAATCAACCGATAAGTCAACACAATACAAAACAATTTTGTATTCACTAACAAATACACGCTCATATCTATTATTACACTCACACTCATTCTAGAGTACTACTGACTCTATCTCTAATGAGTAACACCCAACAGAGCCAGGGTTGTCGCTTAACCAACAGCTCTGATACCACATGTAACGATTCGACTTTTCGACGCTCGAAAGTCGACATTAATACGTCCACTATATCAAATGCCGCGCAATCGAATGCTGGAAAACCGAACCATTAGGGTTAAAAGAAGAGGTAGAAGAAGACAGAAGAAAAAAGAATAGAAAAAAACAGAAACATAAACAATATCAGAATCTCACATTCGCAGCGGAACAATATATAATAGATGAATCAATAATCTTTAAAACAAAAGACTATATCAGTTTATACATACATCAATCAGAGTCAATATACAACTCAATACAACAATGGACAGTTATATAAACTTGTCCTCATATAGAATACACAGCGGAATAAATAAACAAGTACGGGAGTACGTCTCGCCATCCAGCTTGCCTCCAAAGCTCCAGAATATCCTGATAACCTAACTCTAGGCTGCCCGTGTGGAAAATTATGGGCACCCAGAGTTTAGAAAGGGAACAATAAACTCCAGGTCAGTCATGGTGACTGGTGTGAGATCGTAAAACAATTATTTTCACAAAGAAAATAAAACAAATTCGCAATGCTTTTGGAAAATGAAACTACCATAAGGCCTCCCGCCACACACACAATGCAAACGCAGAATTGGAGGAGATTTCTCCTTATGATAGTCAAATATGCTTAATACGCAAATTCTTTTTAATATTATCATTAGTGCATAGTGTCGAAACCATTTCGAAAGTATAATATTAATCTTAGCCAACATACAACCATTATTGTATGCCTACTATAGCTACTATGTTCAATAGCAGGTTACCGCCACATTCCATAGCAGGTTATACAACTAAAACCATACAAGGTTCGTATTGTTTCTTTGGATTTTCCAACAAATGGTCAGGCAAAGGAACTTCCTTACACCGAAATGGAAACGCCTCTGGAAAGACGCCCCGAGAACCTAACCGGATCTCTGCAAACACAAGGCCGATGCTACCTCACGCTGTACAGCTGTAACTAGGTAGCTAACACACAAGCTATGCCATCCCCTGGTCGTTACCGACCTTTATCCGAGGATCCTCAACCACAAAGCAACAACCACAAAGTATAATAAATTTGCAGCATCAACATAGGTAAAATATCTGGGCTCCATACCATGATATCACCTTTTATTCATAAGGAAATGACATACTCTAGGGGCGTGACCCCTATAAACCTTGCCACAACATTCCTGTTTCGACCATTACCGGGATGTGAGGCTCGACGAAGTCTCGTCCACAAAGCTACGCTTTTTCACAAAGCCATGCTTTGATCAACAAATGATGAACAGCACTTCGTATGCCACATTACCAAATTGGGAGTGTATCACTAGTAACCATCAACTACATAACCTCTGAGCTCGTACGTCTCAGAGAAGGGTGTTAAGCTAAGAGAATAAATTCTCTGCCATCAACAGAAATGTATTTGATAGAAACCAGCTTTACATCTCAAAGTGTAACGTCAGACACACATCCATACAAGTCCGTTCCGGGATCGAACGGAACCGAAGGCACTTCCAAAGAAGCCCTTGCAATCCGGGTATTCACTAATCACGTCCAGACTTCCCATCACAAGAAGAGTGATATAAATCTCTATACCGGAGCAACTCGGTGCAGAGACATTCGACAGGTTGTCCTTTCATTTTCGAAAATACCCGGTCTTCACACCGGTCTTCAAATGTTATCCATTCACGAGTATCACTATTCGGAATGGGTTATATGACACAAAGTCCTCTCCCGGCTTAACCGAATAATGAGCGTTTGTTTTAAAAACAAATTCAAGTGCCATTTCAAAGGCAAATATTGATAGTCGGTTATTTAACTATCAACAACATTCACAACAATCAACCAATTTAAATAATTTCCCCAAATTATTAAATTTCAAATATCTTCGCGAGATAGGGTTTACACTTCAACCATTTGAAAACAAATTTCAAATCACTTTCATTTAAACCAATTAAATAAATCCTTATCGATTTATTTCAAATTTACATCCCAAATCTGTAAATTTATTTCCACACTTTAAAATAATTCAGTGTTTATTTTAAAACAAATTTCCCTTTCCTTTATAAATTCCATTTTGAATTTACATTCTCAAAGTTTTTATACGGTTTTCAAATCGATTTCTCAAATATTCACTTTCAACACCAAATCAACTTTCAAATGGATTTCCAGATTTATTTTAACACCAAATCAATTTTCAAATGGATTTCCAGATTTATTTCAACACAAATCAATTTTCATTCAACATCAAATAAATTTTCATATCGATTTCCCAAAGATTTATTTTCAAATACCAAATCAATTATCAATTTGATTTCTAGAAATTTATCACCTTTTAAAATAAATTCATTTATCTCTTCCAAACCATTTAAAATTCCATTTTAAATAAATTTTCCAACTTTCGAATAATACTATTCAAAATCCATTAAAAAAAATCTTTTCCCATATTTTGGAAATAATTCGATAAGATTTCAAAAATCAACTTTATGGTTCTAAATTCCTTCTTTGAAATTCAACCAATTCTTTCAAAAGAAATTCACTTAAAATTTCATACTTTAATTTCAAAAATCCAATTTTATTTATTTCTGGTATCCAACGATACCAAAAATACATTCGGCTAAATTATAGCCTTCAACAAATTCAATCACAGATATAATCATACACAGATTGTAAATAAATTATCACACAGCATATGAAACAAATTCATACGACATATGAAACAAATTCATATAATTTTGAGGAATCCAGTTGGATCCCTCCAACCTGTTTCCCTGCATCCACAGATGTTAGCACAATACCAATTCCACTTCGAGGTGGAATATCGCGGTATATGGGATTTATAAAATATCATCCGCTATATAATGCAGGAAATCAACAAATCCAATATATATATATATATATATATATATATTCCAATATATATATATATATATATATATTGCTATATACTACTATATATACTATCACATCCAAACAGTCAATCAATCAATAACTGCAAAATCAAAATTTCATTTTGAGTGAGAAGATCTCACCTTTGCTTTTTATTTGCAATCCCATTTCCAATCCAGTTTGTTTTCACGATGATTTTAGACCTTGTATAAAACAATTTATACAATTTATTAATATTCGAGATAAATCGAACAATCAATTTTCGTTTGGTAATTTTAATTATCCAATAATTCTATTGCAAACCAATTTCTAAAAATAATAAGTTAATTAAATAAATTAAACACCTTAATAAATTATTTTTATCATAGCCTAGTAAATTAAATCTTACTTTTCTTCATTTCAACTGCATATGAAAAATAATCCATATAGGTTTTAAAAATCCAATTTTCATAAACTTTAAACATCTTTAAAAATTTCTACTCTTCCCAAATATATTTATATTTTCTTTACTGTAAATAACCCACAGGATTTTTTTCTTCACGGTAAATTTTTTAATACATATATATTTATAAAATTAAGCATATCTGAGTTCAAAATTCTTCTATGCATGTATACAAATAACATTCTCCATTCCTAATTATATATACATATATATTATATTTAAATTAAAAATAAGAGTTTATACCATTCTGCCTTAACCCACACGACAAAATCAATCGACGAGCCGACCACCATCACTGAATCGCCGACCGAGCCTCAACCCAAACTCAGATCGTGACATCGTCGCTGATGCCCTAATCGAGCCTCTCGATCTTTACCCTTATCGCTGCCATCGCGACAGTCACCTTTACCTAACTCACGAAACCCCCCAAGCTCCTTCAGATCCAAACTCAAAGTCGAACGACAACGACATAGCGCTATCGCTGAATTGCCACTATCTTCTCATGCGCTGCACGCGTCTCCAAGCTCAATCGCGAGCTTTTTGAATCTCCCCTTCGAATTCGAGTCGAGCGCGATGACTTTCTTTGCAAACGATTTCGTTCGGTCCTTATTCTCTTCCTGGAATTCGATTTCATATAGAATTTGAAATATGAAGAGGCTGTGATTTTTTTTATTTCGTTTACAATTCTTATTCGCCATTTTTAAACGAAAGGAGGGATTTGATTTTCCCCCGGCTTCGGCCATTAAATTTGAATTGAACGAAAAATGATTTTCGTTTGCCCCTTTTTTTCTTTACTTTAAAAGAATGGAGGGAGACAAGAGAACGCGAATGATGTTGCGTGTACGAGTGGAGACAGTGATTTGAAGGAAAGGCAGCTGGATGTTGGGTTGTAGGAGAATAAATATATATCTATTTAATTTAAATTCAAATTCAAAACGTCCGATAAATGCAACTCAAAATCTTGACCTCCTATCGAGGCGTGCCGCTAGGTGTTTGTAATGTTATACGCCTATTCCGAACGCAATGGAGAAGCTTTCGATTCCAAATTTGATCGTATGAAGAAAATAGCTTTTTGGACCAGTTATAATATTAAATTTTCGATTTAATTTCAGCGCGTTTGCTTATCGTACGACCAAATGATCACTCCAAACATTACGAAAATTGAAATCCGATAATAATACAATATTATGGATCCAATGGAACTGGTTTCGTCGAATTCCGAGACTGTGCCTCGGAACGCTATTTTCAAATATCGATTTAAACGATAAAATTCAAAACTGAACAAAACAGTTTCAAATTCAATTTCAAAAGTTCTATTACCTTCAGTATCATTAATATAAATTTTCTAAGCCATCAAACCATTTTTAACAGGCTTGAAATTCCAATTTCAAAATTTTACTCAAATTTTAACAATTAAATTCACTAATTTAATTACCAAACAAACTCTGATATTTGAATTTCAAATTAAACTAACTTCCAGATATTTAAAATCAATTAAATGTCCTGATTTCAAATGTCAAAAATTCAGGGTCGTTACAGGATATGTCAGATAGTATGACTTGCATTTCATTTCAAGAGGAAATCCGACATATCAAATACAAACTCAAAGCTACCACACAGTGGCTATGTGGCCTTCGGAAACAAATTTAGAAATAAGCATAACACAAATCAGTCACATATATTCATATCACTAAGGCGGAAACAGGTATGAATATAACACAAAGAAGTGTACATCAAAGTAGTGGTCATACAAGATCCACTACATCACAAAAGAATATGTACAAGTGCTAAGCAAAAGAATAAGTATATATCAAGGAGTCTCTAACTCAAATGATGGCCCCAGATAAGAAGTTAGCCAAAAATCAGATGATGGCCCCAGATAAGTAGTTAGCCAAAAATCAGATGATGGCCCCAAATAAGAAGTCAAGCAGAAGCACCTGAAATACCTCGGTCTGACCCGAGTATTATTTAAGAAGAAAATAATAAACGGATCAGTCTAGTTATAAATATCATATAAAATGAGATAGGATAAGAGATATCACAAAAACGTATGATAACAATAATGCCATACTATGACAAGTATACATCAGATAACAACAAAAATCATACAATATCTAAAATATTCTCAAACACCAAAAAGAATGTCATATTCTTTAAACTATTCACCAAAACACAAATATTGACAAAACATATCAATGCTAATCGCAAAATCCGGTGAAACACAAATTCTAGAAATCATAAACTAGAATTCCAGTAATCACAAAAAGGGGAAGGCCTATCACAAACGGGAGCATGAAAACTCCCCAACACGTGTATCACAAATGGGTCGCTATCCCATGGTAGCTAACCATAGAGCCGGTGCAACAGCGTAGTGCAATAACGGTATGCCCGAGGAACCTGAAACTCAAATGAGTTGGAACAACGACGTAGTGCAATAACGGTACACCCGATGAACCTAAAACTCAAATATTTCGGAACAACGACGTAGTGCAATAACGGCACGCCCGATGAACCCGAAACTCAAATAATTCGGAACAACGACGTAGTGCAATAACGGTACGCCCGATGAACCGAACTCCATAAAGCCCGTAGGTCGCTAGCCTATAAAAATGAGATGAAGCTCAATAGAACGGGGTACAGTCCCCCACGCGGACAAAGAGACATCGCATATCGCTAGTCTAAACCATAAAATGATCATCATTGATCAATAAGAAGTGTCAATTACACTAAGCTAGTAAATAAATGAGTTTAGCTTCATGTCCCATAACCACTAGCTTAACTTAAATATTTACGAACAAATTGTAGATTTCCACTCGAAAATTGTCACGAGAGTTCAATCGAACAAGTCCAAGAATTAACCGACGAAGTAAACGCAAGCGTTTCATACCACTTGTTTTGCTAAGCCGTTTAATTAGATTTCTCATACGAATGAGGTAAAGGTTTGTATATACTAATAGATTGGAAAACGGATTTAAAAACAAGTTTTGTATTAAAAATGGTATTGAAATCATCTTTGTGAAAGCGTTTGAATATTTACTACTAGTATAGAAACCTTTGTATTTTTAAAAGTGACAAATCACAGAAAACGATTGTAGAAACAATCGATCACCAAAAATTCACATACGAAGACGTGAATCAAATCCATAGAAATCGATACCGAATCCATCAAAATGGATATTCCCAAAAATCCCGAAAAGAAGTCATCAAAGTCGATAATAGTGATAACAACTAATCAGATCAACAAGAATCGATTAAAATTGGAAATCAAATCAAAAACAGCCAAATTGGGCAAAAATGGCAGTTCCAGACGTCTGAACCCTTTTAGACGTCTGAACCTATAAATCAGACGTCTGAAATTAGTCTCTGCCATTTTTAATTTATGCCATATATTCTTTTTCTCCATAATGCATAACCAGACGTCTGGACTTGATCGACCAGACGTCTGGTCACCTTGGCTGGGCAACAATTTGCCTAGGCCATGATGGCCAAAACGAATCAAGAGCGATCGGACGAGCAACCAAGACTAGGGATTTATGCCAAGCAATAACCCAGCCTTATAGGCTCTTCGATACACCCCAAACAACATGTCCAAACATCCAAGATAGGATTTTTAAAGATTTTGACTTCAAAACCCCAAAATTGGAAAATTCACCAAATCAATTCAAATCAAAAGCAAATGAACATGAATAGATGTTAGGAATTCATACCTAACAACAATGAAAGTTATAGACGTAGATGTGAGTTCAAAAACTCACCTTTAACTCAAAAAACTCAAGTGAGAAGCTCTAAAACAAGCTAAGATCAATTCCTCTTCAACAACAACTCAAGAGGCTTCAATCTAAGCTCATAAGAAGAATATTTCCTAAGTTAGGGTTTAGGAATTTCTGAAATTTGAAGAGAGATCGAGATGGAGAAGATGAAGAGGATGCTTACCTAAGCTTCTCCTTGATTTCTAGCTTGAAGTTGATTTTTCCTAAGAGAATTAGGGCTTAGGAATTTCTAATTTCTTTTCTCTTCCCCCATTTTTACTTTCGCTTGAGAGTATTAGGAAATGAGAATGAATGAAGAGGAGAGGGGGTGGAGTTAGGGTATTATGTTGGGTTAATGGGCTGAAACCCAAACCAAAAGCCCAATAAAAAAAATACCAAAATTTTACTCTACTCCAAACATATCGATGTTTATACTCAAAAAGGTCGCAAACGCCATTTTGGACTCAATGGAAGTGGTCTCGAATCCTAATTCGACAGTTTACGAAAAGTAGCATTTCAGACTTTAATCCGACTAACGATGCTATATTTAAATAAAACATTTAAATATACAACCGTAAATATGCGGGTTGTTACATGAACCTAGCTTTGGCTCGGGTTTGACCTTGTGCTCGTATCGTGACTTTATTTGTATCGTACTTGAGTTGAATCCAAACTCGGCTCGGGTTTGACCTTGTGCTCACCTGTCCCTGCAGTTTTGTCAAGTGTATATCGGTGTGCACGGCCTTGTGGCATGTACAATGATACACTGTGCATGTCACAAGCTATTCATGTATGATGAATTCAAAAATGAATATGATGACGAACAACCCAAATAACCGAGGCAAATAATATTTTCAAAATATACTCTTAATTTTTCACTGCAAAATATTTTCTTTTCAATTTTACCGCGTTAGTGTTTATTTTGCAGATTGCTCAGATGCTGGATTCAATCTGGAATAGAGTTGAAGATAAATACGAGTGAATGAGTGATATGTAGTGAGGTGCAAATGTATAGTGAAAAATTGTATTATAATTTGAAATTGTACTGTAATGGAAATTTGTGTATATATAGTGAGAGCTCAAACTATTCAAAATTGTAATAAAATATTTGTTTGAATAAAATATTTGTTTGAATTTAAATTCTGTGTTATTTATTTTATTCAGCAAAATATTTATTTAATTAAGGGGAAATAAAATAGTACATTAACAAATACATTTAAATGAATATATATATATGTTTATTATCATCAAACAAAAATCATATACTAGCATATTCAACAATCTCCCCCATTTGATGATAACAAACATATATTTAAGATTTTGAATTTGTTAAATGTATTTGATCATTCAATTTGCTCCCCCTATTTGAATGCTCCCTCTTTACAACAAAGCTTCCCCTTCATATATGCATGAAACTAAATAACCTAGATGCAAATAAAAAAATATTTTACCTTTATTTGCCAAAATCTTAACTTTTCTCTCCCCCTTTTGTTATCAGCAAAAGAGTAATAGTGTTAGAAAAATAGAGATAAAGTGATAGACATTAATACATCATTAATACCCAATCGAGTATAAATATTAAATTTCAATAAAAAAATCAAACAAAAATCACAGATACTCTATTTGATGCATATTCCACTTTAGAATGATAGGGATGATGTCATCATATAAAACCATATAGTTGTGTCTATTTGTGTTTATATCAGGAATTTGAATATCTACTAACCATGCATAACCGTTAGGACTTTTAAACGAGATTAGTAGTATTCCTAATTTTTTTATAAAAAATGAATTCAAGTATCTTCTAACCACGCATAACCGCGATGACTTTTAAATGGGATTAGAATCAACTTGTTTATTTAATAATTAATTTTGATATGCGTTCCATACATGCATAACCGTGAGGACTTTTAAATGAGCATGAAAGCACATAATCAAAAATTCCAAGTAATTCACCCATGCATAACCGTGAGGACTTTTAAATGAGAGTGAATACTTTGGATGTTTTTATTGCTAAAAATATAATAAATTGAAAAACGAATGATTTCCCGTTTAAAATAGCACATATTGACATACTATATTGGATTATGATGAGTGATGGTCGTTAGAAATATGATAGAAATAGATATGGTCATGGAATTTCTACCCATCAAAAAGTTTTAATAACTCTTGTTTAGATTTCTAAAGAAATTTACTAAATATACTATCTCAAGTTATAATATATGATCAATATCAACACTCATCACTTTTTCAATCACTATTTATCTTTTCGATAATCAGTAGGGAGTCAGATTAGTTAACGTAATCATTTAAGCTCAAATCCAAAAATAATTATCAAATTTTCTAAAATGACTAATCTGAAACAAGGTCAACTATTTTCTGAAGGGGTTTTATAAGAAAAAATGTCTGCTGATTTAAAATCAATTGAAACGAAAAATATGCAGATATTTTCTTTAAAAATCAATGCAACTACTGAATTTCTCAACATAAATCACGTTCCACTAGTAATTTTTCTATCAACTAGATTACCAGTGTTATCTGCATCCGAATTTCCCTTTGCCTCAAGATTATTATGTCATAGACCAGACCGTGAAGTGTGCAACAAAATATCTTAAAATCATTTTTAACAACTTTTAAATGAAATTGAATTGAAGCCGTGCAAATTTACAAACAGTGACCATAGTGTCAGAATATATCCACTTGTATCATAAGTAATCAGTAATTAATAAAACACCATCATAAGTCCAAACACATCTATATGGATTAATTCAAAGTCTTTAGAAATACTTATAGTATACTCGGCATAAAAATATAATTGACCATTAATTTTGAACAAGTCAGAATTAACATTCATCATCACATAACTGGCCGATTTAATTCAGATTATGGTGTAGATTATCACATTTAATATATCGTTCAAGATAGATGTACCTTTACCTATTTTACCTTTACCGATAATATTTCGATGTTGCCCATTGTGATTTTGCCACCTTTATACTAGGCTAAGGAACTTTGATTTGTCGTCCATCGTGTGCCTGGAACATCCAGAGTCCAGGTAACACTGTTGTTGTTCCTTAGCCTGCCACCATATCTACACGAGAGAAGATTTTTGTGACATATTTGTTTTTATAGGTCCATGGTTGTTAGTGACAAAAGATTTCGAAAAATATAATTGTGTAGACCCAAAACTATTTATATATGTTCCTTTCGGCACCCAGATTTGTTTGACTTTGAGGAATTTTTTATTCGTGCCTTTCGGAACCCAAATTGGAATAATTTTCACGTGTTTGGGTCTATACCAGCAAATATTATGATTGTGTCCAGTTTTTCCACATATCGTGCACCTTGAATTGACTTGATTAATTTTACTTCTAACATGTTCAGTTTGATTACATCCAAGTCCTTGTCTATCAATATTGACTGTTTGTTTTCCTATTAGCATATTTAGTGATTTTTCTCCTTTAGAGAATTTTCCTAAAGTCGTTGACAGTTGTTGAACTTGTGTTTTGAGAGATTCATTTTCATTTAATAATTGTGTGCACTTTTTAATAGAATTTTCTCTCCTTGTGTTTTCACTTTCTTTCAAAATCAGAATTTCATTTTCAAGCATTTTAATTTTAATTTCTGATTTTTTAATTTCTTCTTCGAATGTTGGACACTTTTCACACTTAGGGCTCTTGCTTTGATAATTTTTGACCAATTGATCAAGCTGTTTATTTAAATCTATCGAAGTATCTCTTTGTGATTAAATTTTAGTGTATTTCTCCCTAAGTCTTTCGAAACAGCCATTTACCTCGTGAAAATATATAAGTAATTCTGAACGAGTAAGTTTTGATACCTCACTTGGCTCGTCATCATCACTGTCAGTTATATCACCTCAAAGGCACATATCTTCTTTTTTGCTCTCACTGCCAGTGCTTTTATCATCTTCATCGTTTCATCCCAAGTTGTTGCAAAACTTCTCCTTTTCTATTTCTTTCCATGGCTGAATCGATTTTGAGGAGAATTGGGCTTGATGTGACCAGGTTTATTGCACTTGTGGCATATGATCTCCTGCTCTTCTGGGTTGTCTAGAGCTTTGACTATTCTGCTTTTCAACTTTTGATTTAGGGCTGGATTTCCGTATTTGCAGTTCCACCTTTTTGAATCTCTTTATTAGTAGCGCCAGCTCAGCTGCTCCATCATCATCATCATCACTTTCCGTTGTTCCATTGAGAGCTATTGATTTCTTTCGAGTATCACCTCATTCATGCTCTTCCTTGAATTTCATTTCTAGCTCGTAAGTGGTGAGATTTCCGATGAGTTCTTCAACTTTGATTTGTTTCAAATCTTTTGATTCTTGAATGGCAGTGGCTTTGGTTTCAAAATTCCATGGAAGGACTCTGAGTATTTTTTCGACTATTTCCAATTCTATGTATGGTTTTCCGAGAGCTTTTGATTTGTATACGATATTGGAAAGTCGTCCGTACATATCTTTGAGATTTTCTTCCTTGGCCATTGTGAAATTCCCGTATTTTCTACTAAGCATGGCAAGGCGAGATTCCTTGACTTGAGATGTTCCTTCGTGAGTCACTTCAAGCGTGTGCCATATTTCCTGTGCAGTTAGATAATGTGAGACACGATTAAATTCGATTTGATCCAATGAACCAATAATAGAATTCATGGCTTTAGCATTAGCATTCTGTAGTCTATTTTCAAGATCAGTCCATTGATCCATCGGTTTATCTATTTCCCAATTATCTACCACTATAGTTGGTGTCCTATAACCTGTCTCAACAATATTCCAAGCATCAATGGTTTTCAGAAAAATTTTCATTCTATTTTTCCAGTAAGCATATTCACCATTGAACATTGGTGGTCTAACTATGGACTGACCCTCAGCAAAAGCATTATTAAAAGAAGCCATTTTAAAAATTCAAACTTTTAAAACAAAAATTGGTTTTTGAAAAATCAAAATTTTTTTAAAATAAAAAACGGCTTTTGTTTCAAACTCCGATACCACTTGTAGGATCGATTTCACCCTAAGGGGGGGGTGAATAGGGTGATACTATTAATTATAAATTTTTTTAATGCGTAAGTATATAAAATAATAGCAACACAGTTAATAGCAGAATAATAGCAGAATAATAAAAACAGAAATAGAACAACACAGATTTAACCAGCTTCGACAAAACCCTGCCTACGTGCTGCCCCCAAGGTTTCTACTAGAAATTAAGTAGTTAGACACTTACACACGTAAACTCACGACACCCACTATCGACTAACCTAACTCTATGCTCAAAACACTGCCATAACTCAGCCATCGAGTTGTGAATTCTCGAACTACACAACCGTAGTTTGTCGCTTAGTCACACGACTAGAATTTACAAAAGTTTAAAAAAGAAATACAAATTAAAACAATTTTAAAAAACAAAACCCTAATTTTAAAAATTAAAGCCCAATAATTTAAAGTAGCCGACCTAAATAAAAGTGAATCCCCTTTTGATTTTTATATTATTTTCGGCCTGGTATCCTTGCGTTGAGAAAAAATATAGCTGCTTCCTTTAGCTCGTTCGTTCCTCTTTATTTCTGATAATTAGGGCTTTGCAAATTCGAGCACACCGATTCAATTATTGATTGAATGATGCACTATCCACAGTTGCGTCATCAATCAATTTGTCACTTTGATTCACCAGCGGCTGCTTCAGCGAATCGAGTTTGAATTGACTTGAATCTGGTATGTGATTTTCCTTTTGCTTTTCTGATTAATTTGCTTGAACTCGATTGCTGTTTTAGGCCGATGATGAATGGGTTATATAGGATTCGAATTCCAATAATTTGGTTCGAATATTTTTACTTGAATTCATCAATTGATTTTTCTTAGCCACTGATTTTTGATTGAACGCATGTGATGTTTTCTAACTTCTTCAATTCGTATAATTTCTTGCTTGATTATCACGGCTTTGAATTGCTTTGACGATGTTTTCTTGGTAATCATGGCTTTGATTTTTGGCTTGAAATTTATTCCGTTCTTCATTCCCTGGAACTTCAGTCATTTGAAAATTTCTTTGTGATATTGTTTTGTTTGCTTTTAATTGGTGTGCACTTGCTGTTGGTCTTCATGTAGCTTGTCTGCACTTAGTTTCACTTATGTTACTTTGAGACTTCTTATATACATCATTTTGAAAACTAGATACTTTGTTGACTTCATGGTTGTTGTTCTCTGGTCTACCTGATCCTGTCAGCCGAGTTGTCCTGTTGCTTATGTATGTGATCTGGTCTTGGCTATGGTTTCATATGAATGTGGTCTGTCTCGACTGCTCATTGTAGTCTGAGTTTGTATTCATATGCTTGCATTTGTAGTTGTATCGTGACTCAAGTAAATATATGTGAGATTTGATTACACTTGTTTATTACCATATATGTACATACATACATATGTATGTGTGTATATGTGTGTTGTGATGTGGGTATGTTGGTTCATTATTCTGGTTGACATTGTTTCAACTCCACTATCGAGTTTGAAGCTTGTTTGTTGGACTGGGTTTGCACTTTGTTCATTTGAGTCTGTTGCAGCTGAAACTTTGAACTGTTACATGTGTGTACTTATCCTTGGTTTATTGTATACATGTATGTCCTGACTGTCTTAAAAAAATGAGTTCATCCTGGTTTGCATTTGATGATGTTGAAGCTGGTCAGTTGCCACTTCTGTTCTGTATATTTTAGTGCACTTGACCTTCTTGCTTCGAGTTGTATACATATATGTTACTTGGTTGTACAGTCTACTTCCTGGCATCATCATGTAGTCTACATTGGATATTGGACTTGCAGTTGGTTTTGTACATTTGTCACTGCACTTGATCCTCTGGCCTGATTTAATTTGTATATCCACTTGAGTCTGGTTTTTTGTTTGTTGGTTTGTATGCATATTTTGGTCCATGATTGTTGCTTTGAGCTATATACATACTCATATATATACATGCATTCACATGCATCCCATATTATTACTGCATATATATATATATATATATATATATATATATATATATATATGTAACCTGTTTGCACTGAGTTGTTGAGCTTCTTGTCACTTCGAGCCAATTTATTGTTTTCACTAGACATATTTTGAAATTGATGTACATATTCATGTTATATGTCGCGCTCTTGAGTCTTGTGTAGTTCCATGTATTGTTGCAGTTTGACTGTGCAATATGCTTGGAGTCTTGATACATTGATTTGTATTGCATGCACCTGAGTTGAACCTAGATTTGGCTCGGGTTTGACCTTTTGCTCGTATCGGGACTTTATTTGTATCGTACTTGATTTGAATCCGGCCTCGGCTCGGGTTTGACCTTGTGCTCACCTGTCCCTGCAGTTTTGTCAAGTGTATATTGTTGTGCACGGCCTTGTGGCATGTACAGTGATACACTGTGCATGTCATAAGCTGTTCGTGTATGATGAATTCAAAAATGAATATGATGACGAACAACCCAAATAACTAAGGCAAATAATATTTTCAAAATATACACTTAATTTTTCACTGCAAAATATTTTTTTTTCAATTTTACTGCGTTAGTGTTTATTTTGCAGATTGCTCAGATGCTGGATTCAATCTAGAATAGAGTTGAAGATAAATACGAGTGAATGAGTTATATGTAGTGAGGTGCAAATGTATAGTGAAAATAATTTGAAATTGTACTGTAATGGAAATTTGTGTATATATAGTGAGAGCTCAAATTTGTACTATTCAAAATTGTAATAAAATATTTGTTTGAATAAAATATTTGTTTGAATAAAATATTTGTTTGAATTTAAATTCTGTGTTATTTATTTTATTCGGCAAATATTTATTTAATTATGTGAAAATAAAATAGTACATTAACAAATACATTTAAATGAGTATATATGTTTATTATCATCAAACCAAAATCATATACTAGCATATTCAACACAATTTAAACATGTAAGTACCAAAACCATGAAATTTTATAACATTTCATTCATTTAAATGGATAAACAAATAGATTTCATAAACACTGTATTCTCACACATAATTATTAGGAATTATAATGTCCAACACTAATTTAATTACTTCCAATCGATCCATATATCATTTTATTCAATTCAAATGATTTATAATCAAATTATTTGCATTCAATTCCTTTTTATACCAAACAAACCATATCCACTCCAAATTGATTAAAAATCAATTTATTCACATTCTATTTATTCATGGAATTTTATTTACTTTAGTTTGCGTCGAACAACAATTTTTCTATGCAAATTTGGCGCTATTCATTTAATAAAATAACCATTTCAGCTTATAGCTATTTTAAATTGACTCCAAATCAATTTATATTCAATTCTATTCTATTTCAGCTTTGTTCAAAATCAATTCACTTACATTTCATTCATAACCACTTTCATTACTTTCAAATCCATTTTAACTAGCTCGGAAACATTTCATGCTAATTTATTAAACAACCATTTCACAATTTATCTGAGCTAAGCTTTTATTCAAATATTAAATTAAGTTAATTTGTTAAATTTCAATTATTTCAACCTTATAACTTAAGTTTATTTTATTCAACCGACTTCCATTTCATTTACTAACTATTTTGATTAGTTTCTTCACTTAATCCACTTCAAATTCAATTCCATATTCAAATTCACATTTGAATTCATTTAAATGATATCAAGGCCAAATTCAATTTATTTATACTCAAATTGAATTTATTTGTAACTTAAGTCATTTTTATCCCAATCCATTTCTATTTTATTCGACAATATTTCCAATTATATTTTATTTGCTTACATTCTGTTGAACTTCAATTTATACTCAAGTTCCAATTCCTATATTCACTTTTTAATCCACAATCCAATTTTTATTCAACCAAATTAATATCCATTCTATATTCAATTAACTAATTAATTATCTAATTAGTTCACTTCAAATTTATAATTCAATATCTGGTTTTTATTTCAAAAATCACTTCATTTTAATTTTTCTTGAGCTCCAACCCATTTTTAACACTAAAGTTTGGATTTTTATTCCCTCACCAAAATATCAAATCATTTTTATTTTGGGTTTTCTATTTTATTTTTCAATTTTATAAGTCACACAACTTATTTTTCACATTTCCATAATTTCTATACTCGAGTATATTCACATTTTATTTCTAACTCGAGACTATACATCTATTCATAGCCTAAGTATATTTTTTTTCCATTAACTTCAATTTTTATAGGCGATTCCAATTTATTTATTCACAATTCCAATTTTCACCTGAATTTTATTTCATTCAAAACTTTATAATTTAATTATATAATCATTTCCCACTCAAAATTTATATTTACTTCAATCCGATATTATTTCTAATCCAATTCAAATTTTTATAACTTATAGTTATACAGTCAATTTATAATCCACATTTACATATTTAATTAAATTCAATATGGTTCAAATCCAATTCGCCCTTTTTTTTAAATTTCAATTTCTTTTCAAACAACATTTCAAAACCAATTCCAAGTTGTTCAAACTTAAACTAGTTTCTCTCCAAACTATTTTATTTTTATTCCATTCAATTTAAATCAAGTAAGGATTCAATTCCAATTTCTTACTTTTCCACTTCCTTATTTATATTCATATAGCAATTTATTATCTCAATTCCCAATAAATTTATTTAACTTTCCCTAAGTTAAATTCAATTCACACAATTCTATTTTAACTTACTTAAGTTAAAATTTATTTCTCAAAACTCAATTTCCATACCTTCCTTCTTATTGAAATCATCCCCTCTTTAAAAAACCCGGTATATATTTTCAATCACTTTGAAATCTAATATATATATATATACTCATTTTGGTTTAACAACCCACTTCCTTCGAATTTTAAAATCAACTTGATTTTACACAAAACAATTCCTTTTCAGAATTTTCAAAACAACCCTTGTTTTTACCAAAAATCTCCATATCAATTCACTATGGTAGCAATCCATCACTTAGAGACGAAAATGAATACTGATGATGCGGCCGTCATCATCAGAATTATTTTCCAGCGACTGAAGTGAGTTCAGTGCTATATCACTTCCAAAATCCATTTAAAACTATTTTCTCTTGAAAATTATCTCCAAAATAATATTACTAATATTTATTTTCATACACTTTGGAAAATACTTCCAAAAATCTCCGGGATTAATTTTTTTTTCAAATTCTGGTTTGACCCCATTTTTAGTTTTTAACTCATTTGTATAATTCACTTATACAATCCAATTTGGTTTTTATATTTATTCCCAATTTTAAAGTTTTATTTTGGTTATATATATAATAACAACCAAACACACCACTATAAAATTTTCAGGAAATTATTCTCTTTTATATCAAAATATAGTTTGGAAAAAATTATTTCATTTACGCCCTTCAAAACCATATTGTGTCGAATTACTCTATTCATGTGTTTTAGTGGCGTCCCACTACCCGAACAGAATTTATATACCACTCAACAGATAAATTAACACAATATAAAACATTTTTATATTCATTAACAAATATGCGCTCGTATCTATTATTACACTCAACTCATTCTAGAGTACTGCTGACTCTATCTCTAATGAGTAATTCCCACCAGAGCCAAGGTTATCGCTTAAACTTTAGCTCTAATACTAAATGTAAAGGCCTGTAAATCCGTACCCTTTGAATCGACCATAATTCACAACAGTTTGACCCAAATTGAACGGAAAATACGAATCTTTAGGGTGAAGAAGAAAAAGGTAGAAGAAAAATAGAACAACAACACAAAATCTCACAATCGCAACGGAACAAAATATATTATATAACAACAGAATTTAAATACAAGAACTGTGCTGTTAATATACATACCATATTTAGAGTACAATATACAACAATCTATCTAGACAGCTTAATAACTTGTCCTCACACAGAGGGAATACAAATCTACGGAAATACGTCTTGTCATCCAGCTCGTCTCCTGAGCTCCATAGCATCTTATCTTGAATCTGTAATACTCGGTCTGACCCGAGCATTATAATAAAATAACACCAGAGTTAGTCTGGAAAACCAGCGTGAGAAAAATACACTCAATTTGAATTATTAACTTTTATCAAATCCTTTGAAAACAAAGGTATCTCGTAAGACCACGCCACACATAAACACGATGGGTTTTTACCTTACGATAACCAAAATCTTTTTATCAAAATCGTCCGATATTATAATAGTGTCTAAACCAAGTAAATAGGAAATAGTTGAAATGCTTGCATCTCACGTTTCAGCATAGTTGGGCACAATCAAAACCAAACGGCGCTTATTGGAGAATGAATTCCATACGAATGACTGGGCCACTAGGGTACCGCCCATCACATTACACCTCTAGAACAATGTACCGAGGACCATCGCCGGGATCCCCTGCTACACAAGACCGGCCTACCCCTAACCTGGATAGATCGAATATGTTATCACTCCGGGTGTTCCCACCCTTAGTATCGAGCGCTCCTTTCATGCACAGTCATATCCATAATATAAAGGTTTCCGAAGACATCTAGAAAAGTGATAACATACCTTACTTGGGAGCGACCCACTTAGCCTTACTGCATCTCCCCTGTTTTAGTCATTCCCAGTTGATGAGGTTCGAGGCTAAGCGTTACCTTCAAAAACAATTTTACTTAGAATGCTCATCGTCCTCCAATGACGATGTTCTGATAGCATTTTCCATACAAGTTGTCCTGGGTCTGGACAAACCGAATCACCATCTTCATCATCTTCACGGTATTCATTCATTACGTTCAAACCAGATCGAAGTGGTTTTTGGATAATTAAATTTGATCCCGGTCTCTTCGAAACGATTAACGAAATTGGCCAATATCGATAGTCGGTTATTTAACAATCAATAAAACATCCATAAGCAGTCACTAGGCCTTTTTATAAAATTTTCCCAAAATATTTATTTTCGAAATATCTTTAATGGATATATTAATTCCTTCCAACATTTGAAAAAATTTCAAATACTTAAATCCATAACAGGATACTTCCAAACATCTCAACACTAAGAAATATTCCCAATTTTCCATTTCCTATACTTAGAAAATATTACAAGTCTTATTTTCCAAAATCCTTTCAAATATCAATAATTTTTTGAGAAAAATGTGTGATCCTCTTCGAATAGAGGAGAGCACACATGCGAATATATATATCACAAATATAAAGTGTTGCCAACATGCCTGGCAGGTAACAAAAACCAAATACATATATATCAAAAATCAGGTACTTCTAAGATGATTTCCGGCAAGGCAACCACCCATCACACCCCGATATCGAGCTCCGGCATGGCCACCGCCCGATATTAAGGTGTTAGAAGTACCTAAAAAACTAGAGGAAAAACAAAAACTACTGGATGACGTCCTAGACTGATGAGGAAGCTCCAACCAACTGAATCAGGAGAGGTGAATAAGCATCTGCGCTGAAGTGGATCTGCTGAAAAGAGAAACCGCTCTGAAGCCTCTGAACAAGAGAAAAGGGTACCCTCCTGAAAAAAGTACTCCATAATGAAGATAGCAGAATCCTAAATCTGAGGAGAAACTGCTAGTAGTCTTGGATGAAGATACTCTGCTCTGGTGACCTCTCTACCATCTAGTGTCCAGCAATCTGAAGATATGAAAACCTGCAAAGTGAACCTGATATTTTATCTCCCATACTTGTAACTGGAAAATGACTAAAGAAAAAATTAGAATGATACATATATATGTATATTTATATAATAAATATACATATATGTATTAATAAAGAAGGAAATAAAAACCTAAATAAGACTAACTGGATAATAACATTATAAATAAAATACCTAAAAGCCAATACCAAACAGAGACTAGTACAAATATTGAGACGGATCTATCTTATGAACCTTTAATCCTAAGTAAGTTATGATTAGAAGTGAAGTCATCATCTAAATTAGAGAAAATATTAATAATACTATTATTAATGTTAAAAAATTTATTGTTGTGTTTAAAAAAATTAATATTATGATCAACCTTGTTAAGATACCTTTTGAAAAGGATATTTTTAGCTAATTTATATTTGGGGTTAGAGATCCAATTAAAACAAAATGAAGAAATTGTAAAAATCAATTTGTTAAAATGACAATTATTATTATTGAAAATTCTTTGATTTCTTTCAAACCAAATAAACCAACTAATAATAATGAATAAAGTGTCTAGTAAAAATCTAATATTCTTTTTGAACTTGAATCTATAATTATTCCAGTAAAATTCACAATCCGAAATTTTAGTTGTTATATTAAAGTTAAAATTTTTAAGAGTATTAATTAGAATGTAATTAGAATCTATACAATTATAGTATATATGATTAATGTCCTTAAGATACAGATTACAAAAATAACATTTATTATCATTTTGAATATTTTTTCTCTTTAAAAATACGATTGTATTAAGTTTTCCATGAAGAATTAACCACATGTGAATTTTGGATTTGGGAGGAGCATTAGATTTCCACATATATTTAAATGAGTTATTTATTGTACCCGAAAAATTAATGAATCTGTAGAAAGAATTAGAAGTTTATTTCTTACTTTTACCCCATTCCCAACTAATAAAATCATTATCATTATCATTATCAATATTATAAAGATTTAATCTGGCATAAAGCAAAGAAAGTTGTCTAAAAGTTGAATCAACTAAAATTCTGTTAAAACTGAAATTCCAAGGAGGATCATTTTCTGGAGAATAAACTTCATTGATTAAAGCATACTTAAAGTTACAAATTTCATACAGATCCTTAAATTCTATCTTAAGAGGCAAGATCGAAATCCAACGGTCATGCCAAAACGAAGTACGATTACCAGAGTGAACAATTGTATTTATTCCTAAATTAAATATCTCATTACATTTTAAAATGTTTTTCCAAAAGTTAGATATATTTTGAGTGGCTGGAGAAGTAATTTGATATAAATTGCTATTTCCATTATAGTAATATTAAGAAATGATCTCTTTCCAAATAGCGTTATCATTTATATCTTTAAACTTCCAAAGCCATTTACCTAACAGAGACAAATTCATATTACGCAAATTAATAACACCTAATCCACCTTCCTTTTTGGCCTTACAGACGGTTTCCCAATTTACAAGACATTTAATATTATTATTAGAATTTTCTCCACTCCATAAGAAATCTCTTCTAATCTTATCAATTTTATCAATAACCCAATCCGGGAACAAATGCAAGGACATCCAATAAATCAGAAGAGCTGATAAAACCGAATTTATTAAAACTAGTCTACCTGCTCTAGATAGAAATCTCCCATTCCATTTAGAAATCTTATTTTTAATTTTATCAATGATAATAATCCAGTCATCATGTTTGAGTTTGGTGGGTCTAATCACAAAACCGAGGTAGTCAAAAGGAAAGTTCATAGTTTTGCAATTAAGAGTATTAGCAACTAAGTTTTCAACTTTATCAAAATCATTTAAAACTAACATGGAACTTTTGTCAAAATTTATTCTTAAACCAAATAAAAGTTCAAAACTGTAAAGGATAAACTTAAGGGTATTGATGTGTCTAGGAAGATGGGAAGAAAAAAGTAAGGTATCATCAGCAAATTGAAGAACCGATAAACCATTATGCGAAATATCATTGCCTACACGTCCAAGAGATCCATTATCCACTATTCTTTTAATAGTTTTAGCAAAAACATCAGCAGCTAAGTTAAATAATAAAGGCGATAAGGGATCCCCTTGCCTTAAACCTCTCTTAGATTGAATTCTATTACCTAATATACCGTTAACCATAATACTAGAGTTTCCAGTTCTAAGCAAAGTCAAAATCCAATATATCCATCTATGACTAAAACCTCTAGCATGAAAAATATCTACAAGAAAATCCCAATCTACCGAATCAAAAGCTTTAGCAAAATCAAGTTTTAAAATCGCACAAGTTATGTTATTCTTACAACAGTAATTAATATTTTCTTGAACAACTGCCACTCCATCAGTGATATTTCTCCCTTTAATAAAAGCCGATTGTGAACAATCGATTAATTCATTCATTCTTTTACTAAGTCTATTAGCTAGAACTTTAGAAATGATTTTAATTGAACAGTTAATCAAAGAAATAGGTCTAAAATCTTTTAAGTTTTTAGCTCCTACTTTTTTGTGTAACAAAATAACATTTGCGAAGTTAAATCTCCCTAATTGCAAATTACCATTGTAAAAATCATTAAACATATTAACTAAGTCAAATTTTAAAACGTCCCAAAAAGTATTATAAAATAAAATAAGAAACCCGTCAGGTCTCGGGGATTTATCACTTGGCATGTCATTAATTGCTTTTCTAATTTCTTCTTCAGTAAAAGGATTATCTAACTCTGATAAATCAATAATAGAATCAGATGGATACAGATCCATCCATCTAACATTGATTCTACGTTTGATTTTAGAACCAAAAATATCCTTATAATAGTCTGTAAAAGCCTTGTTAAGATCTCTTTGATCAACTAACTCTATATTATTAACAAATATAGAGTTAATTGTATTACTACATTTTCTACCATTAGCTATATTATGAAAAAATTTGGTATTATTATCACCATCGTTGATCCATTGAATTCTGGATCATTGTTTCCACATAACCTCCTCCTTTTCTAAAATAGAATTTAATTCATCTTTTAAATTAGCAAGAACATTACGTTCACCTATATTTAGAGATCTAGATTCTTATATCTTATTAATTTTAAGCATTTCATTAAGAATATTATCTTTTTTAATTTTTATATTGCCAAAAACATTTTTGTTCCTGTTTTTAAGAAAAATCTTAAGCTCCGTAAGTTTAGAAACAAAAGCTTTTGTAGAATTTTCCTTATTTCTGATATTATGAAAACTCAAAGAAACCCATTTACCTTTAACTAGATTCACAAAGTTAGATTCCAAAAGCCACATCTTTTCAAATTTAAAATTGTTAATAATAACTCTAAGGTATTCACAAGTAAGTATAATTGGACAATGATCGGAGTATGTGTAAGGTAAACCAGTGACTCTACAGATTGGGAATTTGTCTTCGATTTCATCACTAACAAAAAATCTATCGAGAAGAGCCATGGATGGAGACTCTCTAGCGTTATTCCAAGTAAACTCTCTATTAGAAAGGGGTATTTCAATCAAATTAGAATTAATAATAAATTGATCGAACTCCTCCATTGTAGAGTAATCCCCTTCCCTAGGATATCGCTCACCAATGAAACACGTAACATTAAAATCACCCCCCAAAATCCAAGAACCTGGGGCAAAGGATCTAAAATCTAGGCATTCATTCCATAAAATTATCCGATTAAATTTAGAATTAGGTCCGTAAACATTAGAAATATTTAAAATAGAGTTATCAGAAAGATTAATAAGTATAACATGAAGATAATGCTGTTTAACAATACATTGAAGTAATTTAAAATAATTATCCCACCACCCGATCATTAATCCCCCTGAAGTACCCACAGAAGGTAAAAAAAACCCATTTTCTAAAATGATACCCGCCTAATCTTCTAAAAAACCTAACATCAGGACAACAAATTTTAGTTTCCTAAAGTAAAGCAATGTCAATAGAATAATATTTAAAGAACGTTCTAACTTTATCGCATTTATTCAAATCATTTAAACCCCTAATGTTCCAACTAATGATCCTCATAAACTAACTGTACTTGCCCTCTCTAATTCCTTACATCTAATATACTCCCTATCTATCTCAGCATCAGAAAAAATAAAAGATGCATCAGAAGCTAACTGACTAAACTCAATAGATGAAAGACTGCCTAAAGAATAAGTAGAGTACGTACTACCCAAAAAAGAACTCATACCTGAGCCTGGATTCGTAGTGCCATTCGTGACACTCGAACCAGGTAACTCACCCATAGACTGTGACTGACAGTGGCGAATCCTAGCGCTTCGCCGGACAGATCCACTAGAATCTACAGATTTCTTACACCTTCTTTTCTTTGATTTAAGAAGAGAACTGTTGCCATTCTCCATCTTTTTTGACTCCAAAATATTGCCTACTCTATACACTGTTACCGCATCAGTACTCAAAATATTGTTACTATCTCCTTGTACAAGACTTGAAGCATCATCTATCAATCTATCTGGATAACTACCCGGAGTCATAATTACTTTTTCTGCTGCTAGACTCGAAAAATTTTCTTTATTTAATTTTGGTTCCCGTAGAATATCACTCAAATTTTTACCAACCTTAATACCTACTTTCCCTTTAACAACAACTGAAGCGATATAGTTATCAACCCCTTCCTCAATGTTTTGGAATGAAAACGTGTTTATATCTATATAATCGACCATCCCCCTATTAATAAACTCCTCCTCTTCCAAACCACCCATCTCCACCAAAGCCAAAAACTCAGTATCAACATTATTAACTGGATAAACAGACCTATAAACAATTCCATCAACGTCAAACACAGCTGAGATATCACCAATGTGATTTAAGTTTTGCATGTTTATCTCATCATGTACACTGGTGTCATAGTGTACATCATCAAAATTAGGCTCAAAACAACATTCCAAGTTCATATTAAAATCAATCTCCAAAATCGTATCCAACTTAACTGCTGATATCAGTGAAAAAAATCCATCAATATCCTCTCCCAGTTGAAAATTTGCAACTTCTTCAAAATTTTCAGAAAATCTGTCTTTCAATCCAAAAGAATAGCCCAAAGCATTAAAATTATCAAAAGCATCTGAGTTATGAAATGTTTCATCTTCACAAACTTTCAATTTCTTAACATTACTATTAGCTAAACCATCATCTAAAACCTCTGTTATCAGATTAAACTTTTCAGAGCTATTGAGACCATCAGTATGTGTATCTGTTACACAGGTGTCATAGTGTACTGAAACAGAGACAAACTCCAAATTGCGTTCCAAGTTTTTACTCATATCCTTCTCCTTAATTTCATCCAATTTAACTGCAGATGTCGATGATAATAATCCATCAAAAGCCACTCCCAGATGTAACTTAGTCATTTTTTCTAAATTTTCAGAAATTCCATCTTCTAAGATTAACCCAAAAGAATCATCCAAAGTAATAAAATTTTCAGAAGAACCTGAGTTATACTGTATTTCACCATCGCAAAGTTTCGATTTCTTAACAATGCAATTATCTAGGCCATCATCTATAACCTCCTCAATCAGATTAATCCTTTCAGATCTCTTAGAACAATCAATTTGTGTAACTGATGCACTTCTACAGGATGATAACCTACTTCCCATTGCAACATCATAAAAATCCATTGTAGATTCTAAGTCTTCATTGTCCATGTCTTTCAAGCAATTGAATCTATTACTAGTCTTAATCTCGAAATTGATAAATTCATGGAATTTTGATCTTTTGCCTTTAACTCGAGTGAATCCACTAATAACATCATTAACATTACTCTTAACCTGGACATCCAACGTAGAGTTCATCTTTTTATTTACATCTGAAACGCATAGACCCTTTGAATATTGAATGACAGAACAATCCATTAGCATAGGATCAAAGTCGAAACACACATCCATTTTAGAATTATCAGATAAGACACATTTCAGGTTTCCATTATAATCCAGCAAATTATCATCTATCTCTACACAATCAACTGACATGTTAGTCAAAACATCAGATTTTCAAAAATAATCTTCTGGGTCTCCAAATCTATCTCTGCAACCCTTGCCAATATTCGGAGAATTAATCACGTCGAAATGAGAAAACAGCTCCTCTAAGAGTTGAATCCCTTCAAATCTCTGTTGCCATAGATTGTCGAGAATTTACATTAAGAGAATGTTTCGCGACTTATCTCATAAGTCTTCGGAATTTACATTAATTTCTTTTTCCTTTCCAAAATTGATTATATCTACTTATAATCTCTTCTATCTATCTATAACTTCTCTATTACATCAAATTCAACCCCGAAGTTCTTATTCCTAATATTTTAGATCCTCCCTTAAGTTCCAAGAATTTTATTATAAGATTTTCCCTTTATAAAATCCTATCTGCTGAATAACTTCGTTCACAATCTCGAGAGGATTTATAAATAAATTTCAATCTTTTTTTTATAATAAATTTATATATATAAAATAGGTATTTTTAAAGGATAATAGTTTATTTTTAAAAATATGTTTAAGTAAAATTTAAGATATCAAAACATTTTAAACAACATCGATAACTCTTTCCAAATCATTTTTAAATAACTAATTAATTTACAAAGCTGATTTATAAAATTAGAATTTATTTCAATAAATATTAAATATTAGAATAACTAACTATTCAGAATATTATAAATAATAATTTAAGTTACTTAGTATAGTAATTTAAAATCCCATTTAAAATAATTTTAATTTCTCGACAAAAATCTATTTTACAAAATAAAAATCAAATATTGCCAAATTTCAATTTATAATCCCTCTCTATTTGTATCACCTCGATTATATCTCAATTTTATCACCATTCTTACATTCAAAGATAGATTCCACTATTTCTTTCCCAACGATTTCATAACTCGATATAAATTCACATCGTAAATCTATGTTGCCAGTTTATCAACTGACCATCATTTTCCTTATTTATAAACATCGTTTATAAATTTATAAACTCCTTTGAGTTTTACTTGTTTATAAATCAAATCTTATTTATAAAATTCCATTATATAAGTTCCTTTCTTATAAATTCTATTTATACTCCCAACCTATTTTTAACATTGATTTTAACTCCTTTTCATATTCCCGGATACCATTTATAAATTCTTTTATATAAGTCATTTTTAAAATCTTCATTTAAAAATTTACACTAGTTATGTATAACAAAAATCAAATATATTTTTCTAATTCAATTTCTTTAAAATAACTCCAATTCCAATATATATTTTATAATAAATTCCCTTTAGTTCCATAGATTTTAAAAATATTTTTAGTATTTAATATATCAAAATTCAGGCCAGTGCTACAATAGCATCCAATAATTCTAATCATTACAATAATCTATAATAGATTATTCTACACAAATCATATATCACTATATATGAAAAAATAAAGAACATATTTTGAAAAATCCAGTTGGATCCCTCCAATCTGTTTCCCTGCATCTACAGATGTTAATACAACATAAAATAATACCAATCCCACTTCGAGAGGGATATCGCGGTATATAGGGTCATTCACTATTATGCGGGGCGCATAGGGTCCCATCCACTATAATGTGCGGGAATATCACTCCAAGTACTAGTTTATATATATATTACTATATATATAATATAATATCCTTCAACAGATAATCAATTTAACCAAAACATCCAGAATTAATTTAGCTATTTAAAATTAATATCTAGCAATCCAAAAAGAGTGAGATTTACTCACCTTGATTTTAATCTGCAAACTGTTCCAATTTAATCCCATAATGTATACCACATCATTTCGGACCCAACTTCGCTGTTTAATTCTCTTTTTTTGTGAAATTCCGACCTTGTATAAACGTTATACAAATTTTATAAGTTTTCGATTCTACTAAATAAAATTAATTGAATTAAATAAAAGTTATCACAGTTAATTAATTAAATCAACTAATTATAAAAGTTAATTACCTTCACTAAAAGGTAATTACCCTCACTAACAGAGCTGTTCATTCCTTCCTCCGCTAAAGCTCCAGCATACATGAGATTCAGCTCAGGCTCGAGACCACCACCAATGCGACTCCCTCGAATCACGACCCCTGCCGTACCTCCACCAGGTGCAGCGCCTTCCCTCAGCGCCCACACGCTTCCAAGCGCTCGCCATACGATGAACGAACCACCAACATCTAACCCCGGCTTCACCAACTTGATTGAAGACTGCCGAAGCCTCAGCCAACTCGCGACTCCCCCCTTCGTTCACCGCCCCTCCTCTTCAATGCATACGTGCCGTGCGTACAAGAACAGCCCCAAAAACCTCCTACTGCCGATGATGAATTTTCTTGAATTGAAATGAATAGGCATCACGATTAAAAATCATAACGAGGGAAGGAGGAGACTCACAGTTTGCTTTGTTTGATTTCAAATAGGCTTCGAACAAAAGGGAAAACGAAAAAGGAAGCTCATGATTTTATGAACTGAAAGGGAAAACCATTCAAGGTGTGCTGCTAGGTGTTCATAATGTTATACCCCTATTCCGAACGCAATGGAAAAGGTTTCGAGTCCTAATTCGATCGTATGGAGAAGATAGCTTTTTGGACCTAATTATTATATTGAATTTCGATATTATGTTCAACTCGTTTATATCTTGTTTGATCAAACGATAACTCCAAACATTAAGAAATTTGAAATCCGATAATAATACATTATTACGAAACCGATGGAACTGGTTTCGTCGAATTCCGAGACTGTGTCGCGGATGGCTATTTTTAAATGTCAATTTGAACAAACTATTTTTAAAATTGAACAGATCACTTTTAAATTCAATTTTAAAACTTTTATTATCTTCATTATTGTTAATATAAATTTTATAAGCCTTTAAATTATGTTTATCGAGCTTAAAACTTAAGACACAGTAATTAACCAATATTCAATTATTAAATTCAACAATTAAATTATCCAATAAATCGCTATATTTTAATTCTGAATTTATTTTATAAATAAACCCAAATTTTCATATTCAAAATCAATTTATAATTTAAATTCAATATTTGAAACCATTTAAATATTCCAAATCAAACGTTGAAAAATCTAGGTCGTTACAGCATAGTTGTAATTATAGGTAAACCTGATTAATTTCCTTTCTTAGTATTAACTTTTCATCAAATCTCATTTGGTGTTGAGTTCTTATGGGATAATGTTTATTTTTATTGTTCAATTTTCAGAAATGGTTAACTGGAACTTCCATTAGTTTAATTATCATTAATTTATTAAGTCTTCCCTTAGCCAATTAATTAATATAAAATCAAAAATTGATGGAAAAACTCTCAAAAATTCATCAAAAATCAATATTACCGTCCTTTACCTTTTCCCAAAATTAAGGATCAAAATAATTAATTTTATTATTTTTAATAATTGAATTACTCAAAATTAACTATTTTCTCAATTTAGAAAATTCAAAAAAAAAGTTCGAATTAAATTCCAAAAGTTGTGAAATTAAACCCATCTATATTTTATCATTATAAACATCATATTTCAATTTCGAATCATTTAGCAGATTAATTCATATTTTAACCTAAAACATGAACAAATTTATTTCATTTAAATTTCTAAGCACAACCAATTAATATTTAACCACTCAAACATTTTTAATATCACCAAAACATTCATAGGAAAACCAAATCCGAACCCAATAGTTTAGGATATATTTTAGAGAAAGATTTTACTCACCTTGGTTTAAGAAAACTTTTTTAATCTTCCCTTTTCCTTAAATTTGAAAGCCTTAATCTTTTAGCTTTAAGATTTTATTCTTATTCTATAAGAATAATGGCCGACCATGGTTCTTGATTTTAAGGATTTTGTTTTATAAAATGAATTGAAGTGGAATGAATGAGGAGTTAAGGCTAAAGAAAGCGGGATAGTGCTTTTGGCTTGGGCTAATATACCATTCTAGCCTAGTCACACTATTACATTTCCCTTAACACAAACCTTCCCATCCAAAATTCAAATAATTGTTTTCATTAACAAGGCCAACCTTTCTTGCTCTAATAACTATTGGTCTATTCAGTTAACTTTATAAAGTGTCTCAAACTTAATTAATCAAATCTCCCTTAGAAAATTCTTGCAATTAAATTATCTTATTTATTTCTTTAATAATATCTTATTTATTAATTTAAATTAGTTTAACATATTATGGAACCTCCAAAATATGGGGTGTTACAGTCTTCCCTCCTTATAAAAATTTCGTCCTTGAAATTTCGGTAAGGAAAACAAAATTTACACTAACACCCTGATAGTGCAAAGTCGTCATCATATAAGTACAAAAGATTACACTAGTACTCTACTAATGAAAACCATAAATCATCAATAAAAAATGTATAAGTGCAACTACTAATACACAATCACATCATATACGAATATACCAGTACCTTACTAGTCCATACAATAGATGAACAAAGCACTCATGCTATACATGTGAATGTCTAAAACAACCCGAGATAGATATCCTAATCTTATTGTCTACCTCCTAGGTGCAATCTTCTTTGTCGTCACTTCACTGGATGTGAACAAGCCTGATAACTATGTTCCTCAATTCCTTTGTATCACGACCTACTATTCCTTTCGGTCGTCTCACATACGTCAAATTTGGCTCTACAATTAAGTCTTCTATCACTCTCAGTTCCACTACCAAACTTGGATCATGCACATACTTCCTCAAATGCGATATATGAGAAATACTATGCATATCCGCCAAACTACTTAGTAACTCGACTCAATAGGCGAGTTTTCCAAACCACTCGATCATTGGAAATGGTCCTACAAATACAGATGCCAACTTCCCCGCCTTCCCAAAGCGCATAACTACACGCATCGGAGAAACCTTTATAACACGTGATCGCCTATTGCGAACTCAAGCTCTTTCCTCTGTATGTCGGCATAACTCTTCTACCTTGATTGCACCGATTTATCCTTGCACGAATCAATTATACCTTCTCAATAGCATCTCTTACCAAATCTAATCCTAACACGAGTCTATCTCTTGTCTTCAACCAAGAAACAAGTGACTTACATGGTCTGCCATACAACGCCTCAAGTGGTGCCATCTTAATACTCGATTGGTAACTAGTATTATAGACAAACTCTACCATAGCAAATGATCTTTCCAAGATCCTCCAAAATCCAAGTCTAATGCTCTCAGCAATTCCTCGAGTACAAGGTTCACCCTCTCGGTTTGACCATTAGTCTGTGGGTGGTAAGCCACACTCAAGTTCAAATCTGTACACAATGCAATCTGTAAACTTCTCCAGAACTCATTAGTAAACAAAATGTCTCTATCGCTAACGATACTACTCAATATCCCATGTAGTCTCACCATGTTCTTCATATATAGCTTCGCTAAGTTAGCCGCTGTTCTTGTCAACTTTATGGGGATGAAATGGGCACTCTTAGTCAGTCCATCGATGACGCAACGGATATTACAAAAACAATGTAGATCGTTGAATGTAGTAATCGATGGATTGGAAGATACTGAAATGCCCAAATTCGTTGATCCGAAGATACCGAATTCTAGCTATCCCGAACTCGTTGATCGCGCACGATACCGGGTTCAAAGATCTTCAATTCTTCAAGCGTTGATCAAGCGCACTTGATTCCGCGAATCGGCTTCTACAATCGTTGAATCGAGCGCACTCGATTAACCGAAAGAGGAGATAGGAGATTACAGTCAACTACCAATTGAAATTGAAAGCACAAAGCTAACAAAAGAGAATTTTATTCAATATTCAACAAACTTTTACAAATGAGAGACCCGACCTATTTATAGGCGTTTTACAACTCACACAAAAAAAAACAACAAAATTCACCAACTCCTAAGTCGGTTCCGACTTAACAAAGACTCCGACTCAACATAAGTCGTACACGACTTACAACTCTACAGAATACAGACCATACGACTTACAACAGACGATATATGGAAACAGACGACTTACGACTTATAACAGTTGCGACTTAAAATACTCCGACTTATGACACCTCCAAAGCATGCGACTTATTACAAACAGAACCACTTAAGTCGTTGCCGACTTAACAACTCTACGCGACTCAACTAGTAACGACTTAAGAATAGCGGTCCAGATTAACTCGGCATAAAGATCAACGGCAACAGCTTCAGCGATTTAAAACATGCGGCATCCCAGATTTACGACTTAAGAAATCCACGATAGAGATTAACTCGATAGAGGAATCACCGGCTCAGGCTTCTGCAACCTAAGATGGTACGACTTAACTAAGTCGTAACTCGGTTCCGACTTATCGTTTGACTCGTTAAGTCGTTTTCGACCTATTACTTCAACAGTTTGCTTTGCCTTCTCTCTGAGTAAATCGGTTGGTCGTCCTGGCGACTTAAGTTCTTTGATAACCCGTCCCTCTTCACGAGTTAGGTCTTCCACTCTCTTAAGTCGGTCACTACTTAAGTCCCCCATTATATTAAGTCGGTCACGACTTACGCTTATGTCTTCTGCTTCCTTGAGTCTGTCACGACTCATGCCTTGAACTTTGTTAAGTCGGTCACGACTCATTTCCATCATGTTAAGTCGGTCGCGACTTATAGCTTCATATTCCTTAAGTCGGTGACGACTTAGTACTTGGCCTGCATCATCCTCCCCAGGTTGAGAAAAATTCGTCCTCGAATTTGCACTTTCTTCCCCCGTAACACTCTCATCCCCATGATATGGTATGAGATGCTTAACATTGAATACGTCAGACGTATACACATCATCTGGTAGTTTCAATTTATAAGCATTTTCATTAATTCTCTTTAAAATTTCCACTGAACCAATCTTTCGTGCTTTCAATTTATTGTAAGCGCCTACTGGAAAACGATCTTTTGTTAACACTGCATAAACCAAATCACCTTCATGAAATTCAACATGCCTTCGTTTCAAATTTGCAGCTCGCTTATACTTCTCATTCGCTTTCTCCAATCGTTCCTGAACGATTTTATGACAGTCCGTCAACTCTTCAACAAAATCAGCAGCTTTCTTAACTGTCTTCTTTGATTGTGGCACTACCGTTAAATCCAACGGCCCTTTTGGTAAGCTCGAATAGACAATCTGGAATGGACTGAACCTAGTACTTCGATTCACAACATGATTATGAGCAAATTCTGCCTGGCATAACTTCACATCCCAACTCTTCAGATTATCTTGAACAAGACACCTCAGCAAATTTCCCAATGATCTGTTCACAACCTCGGTCTGTCCATCCGTCTGCGGATGATAAGCGCTACTAAATTTCAGCTTCGTTCCCACCATTTTCCACAAACTTAACCAAAAGTGACTCAGAAATCAAGTATCTCTATCCGACACAATAGATTCTGGCAATCCATGAAGTCGATAGATCTCCTTGAAAAACAACTGAGCAACATGAACAGCATCCGCCGTCTTCTTACAAGCAATAAAATGTGCCATCTTCGAAAATCTATCAACTACCACATAAATGGAATCATTACCACGCTGTGTTCTCGGTAATCCCAACACGAAATCCATACTCACATCAACCCATGGTTTAATTGGTACAGGTAACGACATATATAAACCAGCATTAGTTGCAGTTCCTTTCGAAACCTGACAAATATGACAACGCTCCACAAACCTCTCCACTTCTTTCCTCATCGATGGCCAAAAGTAGGACTGTGAAATCAATTGTAAGGTACGATCTCTCCCAACATGTCCCTCTTCGTGTAACTCCTTGATAATCTTCATTCTCAGACTACCCTCCGGTATGCACAATCGATTTCCTTTGAACAGAAAACCATCTACCATCAAAAGCTCATCCGTCTCTCCCTCCTTGACTTTATCAACTAACTTTGCATAGTAAGGATCATCGGTAAATAATTCTGGCAATATTTCAAACCCCGTCACTTCAACTTCAATGTAGTTAACAAGTGATTTCTTCTACTCAATGCATCAGCCACACGATTGGTTACCCCTGACTTGTGCTTAACGACAAAAGTAAACTGTTGCAGATATGCAATCCATGATGCATGTCTCGCTGAGATCTTGTCTTGCCATTGCAAATGCTTCAATGTTTCATGATTAGTATACAGAACAAACTCTTTCTGAAATAGATAATGTCTCCACTGTTTAATTGATTGTACAACAGCATAGAACTCCATATCATATGTACTGTATCGCATCTTCGCTCCTGACAACTTCTCACTGAAATATGCAATAGGACGCCCCTTCTGACTCAACACCCCTCCAATCCCAACCTTAGATGCATTAGTATGTAGTTCAAACACTAACTGAAAATCAGGTAGCACTAGAATTAGTGCAGAGGTCAAAAGATCTTTGATCCGTTCAAAAGCAACCCCGGCTTCCTCCGTCCATGCAAACTGTTTACCCTTCATGCAATCAGTAACAGGTGCCATCACACTACTAAAGTGTGGTATAAACCTTCGATAGAATGAAGCCAACCCGTGAAAACTACGAACTTCCGTTATCGTCTTGGGCTGCGGCCAATCTCTGATTGCCTCAACTTTACTTTGGTCCACCTGTATACCTTCCTTCGAGACAACATACCCCAGAAATAAAACGCTATGCGTCATGAACACGCATTTCTTAGTTGCTGCATAGAATTGTTCTTGGCGCAATACCATCAGGACTTCCCTCAAATGATTCAAATGTTCCTCTGGGCTCCCACTGTAAATCAGAATATCATCAAAATACACCACCACAAATTTCCCAATGAACGGTCGAAAAATCTGATTCATCACCCTCATAAAAGTACTCGGTGCATTGGATAAACCAAACGGCATGACCAACCATTCGTATAGACCCTCCCTGGTTTTAAAAGCAGTCTTCCACTCATCTCCTGGTCTGATACGAATTTGATGATATCCGCTCTTCAAATCAATCTTCGAAAAGATAGTAGCTCCGCTTATTTGATCTAACAAGTCATCCAACCTCGGCATTGGAAATCTATATCTCACAGTAATCTTATTCAATGCTCGGCTGTCAGTGCACATCCTCCACGTTCCATCCTTTTTGGGTACCAATAAAGCTGGTACAGCACAAGGACTTAAACTCTCCTGCACACGCCCCTGCTCAAGCAATTCCTCTACCTGCCTCCGCAATTCTTCATGTTCCTTCGGACTCATTCGATAATGTGGTCTGTGTGGCAACACAGTACCTGGAACAAGATCTATCTGATGTTGTATATCCCTCAACGGTGGCAACTCCGTTGGTAACTCCTCTGGAAATACATCGTCAAATTCTTTCAAAACCGGTTTAACTTCCTCTGGAATCTCAACCTCTTTACTGCTCTCTCGGCCAATTAACAAAAACACTTCAGGTTCCTCCTCTACTTCCTTCACAAACTCCTTCAATGATAACAAAGTTTTGAGCTCTTCAATTTCCTCCAACTTGTTTTCCTCCTGTTGTCGCTTCTTTGGAACTAGAGTAATATTTGTGCCTTAAAACATGAAACTGTAACTGTTGGTACGCCCATCATGTTGCACCGCCCTATCATACTGCCACGGTCTCCCCAGCAACAAATGACAAACGTCTATGTCCACAACATCACACCAGATTTCATCTTTGTATTTCTTCCCAATTGAAAACTTCACACAAGCTCTACGCCCAACTTTCACTTCACCACCCTTCCTCAACCAAGCTAACTTGTACGGTTTAGGATGTTTCTCGGTTTTCAACTCCAACTTCTTCACCGCTTCTGTAGAGATAATATTATCACAACTCCCAACATCAATAACAAATTTACAAACTCTTCCCAGAATAGTGCATGTAGATTGAAAGATATTGTTCCTCAACCAACTACTTTCCTCCTCTTGCTTCGGTGTTAAACAACTTCTCCTCATCATCAATGCGTACCCGTCATCTCCTGACAGCAAGTCTTCCTCCTCAACTGGTAAAGAATTAGAGCATTCAGCTTCTTCATCCTCATCCTCAACCTCAGCTATCATAGCTCTCTTCTTCGGCTTTGGACATTCATTACTTTTGTGACCCAATTCCTGACAATTGTAACATTTGAAACCGTTGTTAACCTTTGTCTTCTCAGCCTCCTTCACTACTGGTCTACTGATAGGTTTAGAAACATTAGAACTTCCACCAACACCCTTCACTTGATTGTTAGAATTAGTAAACACACCACTTCCTCGTCGTCCCTGTTTCTCCCAAGCCAACGCTTTTTGATGTGCTTCTGCCACAGATCTTGGATCGAACATATTAACCATATCCTGAATCTGCATTCGCAATCCTCCAACAAATCTGGCTGTTAACTGTTCTTCCTTCTCCATAATATCGTTTCGAGCAATCAGTTGGTAAAATTCATCAGCATAGTCATTAACTGTCTTCGTGCCCTGCCTCAAGTTCTGCAAACGTTGATACATCAAAGATTGATAATTGTATGGTAAGAACGTTGCTTTCATCATTTTCTTCATCTTTTCCCAAGATTCAATTTTTGACTTTCCCATCCGATCACGTGTAAGCTTGGTTTGTTGCCACCATGCCAAAGCTCTACCCCTTAACCTCGTAGCAACCAACTTCACTCTACGCTGTTCTGGAACTTCTTTGAAGTCAAAAATCTCTTCAACATTAGCTACCCAATCTAGAAACTCCTCCGCTTGCATACCACCTTTGAATTCAGGAATTTCAGTCTTCATCCCCGACTCCCACTTGTGATCATACTCAGAGTAATTTCTTCCTTGTCCTCGTCCTTGTCCTTGAACACTACCACCATCATACTCCTCTTCAAAATCAGATGTATATCGTTGTCTATCTCGTCCACCCATATCTCTACTACCTTCTCGTCTACCACCATCATCCCTTCTATCTACATTCCTCCGTTCACGATCATTCACGTTCCTCCCACGCCCTTGATCATTTTCAACACTTCTGTCTCGATTGGAATGTGGCGAGACTCTACTACCCCCATGGTTAGATTCAGGTGAAACCCTTCTCCGATTTTGATTCATCTCCGTCATAAGTTTCTCTAACCGGCCAATTCCTTCGTTAAGCTTTTCACTAAAGTTTTCATTGATTCTTTGCTCCATCTCATCAGCTTCTTCTCTTCGATACAAAGCTTCTACGTTTTGGTGGCGATTAGCTCTTCTTGGCGATCTTCACAAATTCTTCAACACTTCAAAATTCAAACACAATTCGGACTTTGATCCAAAATGAAACGGATCGAAAACTTCCACTTTGTAGCAAATCGCGACGAACACGATGGACAAAGTTTCGGCTTTCAATACAAATTCGATCAAACAACTTCGAACAATGATGAACACTTCTTCCTCTCGGCTATGATAAGCAAATTCGAATCTTCACTTCAAGCTCGGCAAATCTCTTCAACTTCTAAATGAATAGCTCCAAGTCTCGATCTAGCTATGATTGGCTAGAACAAGCTCTGATACCAAATGACGCAGCGGATATTACAAAAACAATGTAGATCATTGAATGTAGTAATCGATGGATTGGAAGATACTGAAATGCCCAAATTCGTTGATCCGAAGATACCGAATTCTAGCTATCCCGAACTCGTTGATCGCGCACGATACCGGGTTCAAAGATCTTCAATTCTTCAAGCGTTGATCAAGCGCACTTGATTCCGCGAATCGGCTTCTACAATCGTTGAATCGAGCGCACTCGATTAACCGAAAGAGGAGATAGGAGATTACACTCAACTACCAATTGAAATTGAAAGCACAAAGCTAACAAAAGAGAATTTTATTCAATATTCAACAACCTTATACAAATGAGAGACCCGGCCTATTTATAGGCGTTTTACAACTGACACAAAAAAAAACAACAAAATTTACCAACTCCTAAGTCGGTTCCGACTTAACAAAGACTCCGACTCAACATAAGTCGTACACGACTTACAACTCTACAGAATACAGACCATACGACTTACAACAGACGATATATGGAAACAGACGACTTACGACTTATAACAGTTGCGACTTAAAATACTCCGACTTATGACACCTCCAAAGCATGCGACTTATTACAAACAGAACCACTTAAGTCGTTACCGACTTAACAACTCTACGCGACTCAACTAGTAACGACTTAAGAATAGCGGTCCAGATTAACTCGGCATAAAGATCAACGGCAACAGCTTCAGCGATTTAAAACATGCGGCATCCCAGATTTACGACTTAAGAAATCCACGATAGAGATTAACTCGACAGAGGAATCACCGGCTCAGGCTTCTGCAACCTAAGATGGTACGACTTAACTAAGTCGTAACTCGGTTCTGACTTATCGTTTGACTCGTTAAGTCGTTTTCGACCTATTACTTCAACAGTTTGCTTTGCCTTCTCTCTGAGTAACTCGGTAGGTCGTCCTGGCGACTTAAGTTCTTTGATAACCCGTCCCTCTTCACGAGTTAGGTCTTCCACTCTCTTAAGTCAGTGACGACTTAAGTCCCCCATTATATTAAGTCGGTCACGACTTACGCTTATGTCTTCTGCTTCCTTGAGTCGGTCACGACTCATGCCTTGAACTTTGTTAAGTCGGTCACGACTCATTTCCATCATGTTAAGTCGGTCGCGACTTATAGCTTCATATTCCTTAAGTCGGTGACGACTTAGTACTTGGCCTGCATCAATCGACTATCACCCAAATGTTATCATTTCTCATCCACGATCTAGGTAACCATCCAAAAAATCCATAGACACTGTGTCCCACTTCCAGGTAGGTACTTTCAAAGGTTGAAGTAAACTACTTGGCCTCTGATGTTCAGCTTTCACCTACTAATAGGCGAACCACTACTTAACACATTCTTCTACATCTCTCTTCATCCCTTCTCAAAAGAAGACTCTTCATATCACGTTACATCTTCATGCCTATAGGATGAATAGTAAAATTCGACCGATGACTTTCTTTCAAGACTTCCTTTCGAAGATTTCCAATATCCGGAATGCATAGTCTTCCTTTCTTTCTAAGACAACCCTTCGAGTCTATCTCGAATCCTTTTAGATCCTGAACATCTGCCTCCATCTCCAATGACCTCATCTTTTCTGCAATTAGTAGGTCCTTCTTCTGCCTTGTTGCGATCTTATCCATAAGTGCTAGATATACCTTCAAACTCGCTAACATGCTGAGATCTCTGCTCGATCCAGTGTTCTGCCTATAATGCAGTCCGCAAAAGGCTAACATCTTTAAAATTTTCCAATGTCTAATACTCCATTCTAATGCTTCCTTCTCAAAGAATTCGCAACCTTATTATAACACCCCTAATTTTAAATAGCATTATTCAAGAGATTTAATTAGATAAATTAAATAGAATAACATAGAGACTAGAGTGATAAGGGAATTGAGATTTGAAAACTAATTAAGGTCGTGCCTTAACTAAATGAATCTATAAGAATGGTTTATAAGTTAAATACTTAAAAGAATAAGATAAGGGCAATATGGCAATGGCCGAACCCCATACCCCTTAAAACCCCCTACAACATTATCCTTCTCATTTACATTCTTACAAAAACAAAAAAACATTAAAAAAGGAAAAACAAGGCCGGTCATAACCCTAGGTGAAGAGGAGCTCAAAATCATTTAGAGGCTAAAGATTCAAGCTAGGAAGATTAAATCAGGAACAAATCTCAAATTCCTTATCCAAACAAGGTGAATAATGATTTAAACCATCTCATATAAGTTATGTTGAATGTTTTAATTTGGGTTTGAGGTTTAAAACCGATGATTGGATGACTAATGATATGTTTTGATAGATTAAATGGGTATATTTGCTTGTTGATGGTTTATATAATTTAATATGAATTTTATGATAGGTTTTAGATTGGAAAACTTATCAAATGACATCCAAAAGTGTTGCGTTTTTAATATATAGTCAAAAATGTTATTCTAGAAGTGGGTTTCCAGTTTCATAATTTTCCAAGTAATTATCGATTTATATGAATTTCTAAGAGAAAAAGTAGTTAATTTCATATTTAAATTATTTAGGGCAATTAAATAATGTTTTTAGGTCTGAAATTTATATATGTTAGAAAACATATTTAATATGAATTATGGTGAATTTGGGGATTTTTCCTATGTGTATTACTATAGATAATAAATTATTTAAGTTAGAGGACCTAAATGTTTTACTTAGGAGAAGGGCTTAAGCGTTAAGTTATTTCAAATCCAAATTTGATTTCGGTAGCAAATTCTGAAAAAAGAAATTGATAAAGTTTTCTAAACCAATAAGATTGAGACAAACATTGATGGTAGGTGAAAGGTATTTTCTTTAATAAGCAAAAATGCAGTTTTTATCCAAATCACATCTTCGCCACTTAACCCTGCTGGCTTTTGACTTCATACACACTCGCTTCTAACCCTTCCGCATCCATTCGGTGCCAATATACATGGTATTAAGCTAGTGGTACGAAGTGTATTGGACCCATGCGAAAGGTAGAAAAGGTGTCGAAAGTATGCATGCGTAAGGGGTGAAGTTGTATTTCTAGGTTTTGAATCTATAAACCTACCTTTGATTTAATATCTTCGAAAGGGTTATTTCTTTTGAACCCCTTCGATACCCTAGCTGCCGCATTAAAACCTTTCGCCTTAGTAAGAAGCTACTTTTATAACTCTTTGAACCAATGAGTTCGAAGGGTAGGGTTTCGAATCGATATCCTTTTGCAACCATTGAAGCCGCTTTTCTTTTAACTTATACATGCAAAAGGATGGGTGCTACTCGCATACCTTTCGACAGGGTTGAAGCCGCTTATTTAAACCCAAGTACACATGCGGAAGCATGTTGCCGTCACCATAGGTCTTTCGAAGGGATAACTTTCGAATATGTCCCTTTTAGTATACTTTGTAGTTTGTTTTATTTTCAAACCATAGTTTCAAAAGAGACACTTTTAATTGGTTTCGAAGCTATGCTTCCATGAATTTTTACTTGAACCCAATGTTTTCGAAAGGTATGTTTTTAAGTGTTTCGAAAGGCATATTTTTAAGTGTTTCGAAAGGGATGTTTCCAAGTGTTCGAAAGATATATTTTATGGTTTGAAAGAAGATGTCTAAAATTTTAAGCAATTGATTATGGTTATATTTTATGTTTTCGAAAGGAAGCCCTCTTTAGTAAATAGGTAGGTTAAGAGCTTTGACCACCTTTCATTAGAAAAATAAATATATGGAAATAAACTATGGATGCTATATGGTGTGTATCATTTGATCAGTTATCATGAATGTTGTGTTATCATATTCACTTTATAACCCATATGGGCATTTTGGGATGTTAAGGGCAGAATAACAGGCTAAGTTGACCTAGTAGTTAACATACATTGAATTAATTCCCGTGTGAGTAGAATTGCAACCAGGAGGTCATACAAGTCAGAATATAGGATGCCCAAGGCTAATCAAAAGATTATTGGTTTGGACAGGTTCTTTGTAAGCCCATAAAAACTATGTTATGAAAATTGTTATTAGTAAGGGCCAATAAGTTCTTAGTGGTCCGATGAAAACTATGTCCGGAACAGGTTGTTGATAGAGATCAATAGGTTCATAGTCAACCCATGAAAACTATAACATGAGATGTTAGTGGATAATCCAGTAGGTTCATAGTGACCCCATGAAAATTATGATTAGATGATGTTATTGGTTGACACCAATCGGTTCTTAGTAATCCCATAAAAACTATGAAACCGAACAGATAGTCTGTAAGATTGGAATAAGTTATTAGTTAGCCCAAAAAAAGTAATAGGTAAATAGTAACCCTAGAGACTATAACCTGAAACTGATAGTCAGGTGAATGGGGATGAGAAAGCTAGAGCATATTGCATGTTTGCATATCATCATGATACATTTTATTATGTTATGTCTTAATCATTGTGGATGCAGGAACATAGTATATGGTTAATATAAATTGGGTTGAGATACTAGTGAGGGGAAAACCCATTCTACTAAGCGATGTGGTCTCACTAGATATCTATATGGTTCAAGATGGTAGATTATTATTCACACCAGACTTTTTGTCTGACTCGAAGTTTTTGTTTTCCCCTTAAACTCTCGGGTGCTTAATTGATTTTGAGTAGTTTAAAAGTTAAGGTTTTCAAGTTCTCCTTTAGATGAATAAGCTTCCGGAGACGTGCAGGAGGCAAGCTAGCTATTGGGGAGTTCTTTCCGTTTGATTCCGCTTTGTTATTGGATGCAATGGCAAAGTTATTTAGTGCCTATATTTAGACTCTGATCAACCAATGGGGCATCTTCATATGTCACACTTAGCATATTTTGTAATAAATTATAATTTCTCTGAACGTGGCTTACGTATGGGGTTATGTAATGAATCTGAAATGCTATTTGTGACGAAATGAGAATTTTTTTAAATTGAGTTTTAAAATTTTTCATATTCATGTTAATGTATTTAACATTACTGCGTTTGGTCACTGAGAATTAATAACTATGGATAACTGTAGCATCCGTAGCGGTTAGTTTTGGGCATCCAAATGGGGGATGTTACAAGTTGGTATCAGAGCATAGGTTTATGTAAATTTAAAAGTAATTTGAACCTAATATATTTTCAAAACATAACCCAATGAATTAGAAAATGAGACCGGGGTTTGGGTTAACGCTATAGTAACGTACTTGCATTTGTTATATATATATAAGTACATATTCCTCTCTCTCTTAGATCATTCTTCTATATCATACTAAGGCTCGTATGCAGATATATGAGAAAGGAAGATATGAAGGCATGAAATGGAATTGGAAATCTTGGTGGAAGAAGCACCATAACTAATGGAAATGCTCGACCCAATACCAGGAAGAATCCAGGTCGACAGGAAAATGCTAATCCAAACACAAATGCCAATGTAGGTGCTGGAACCCCGCCAGTAGATATGAGGATGATGTATCAATTTTTTGTCAATCTGATGCAAGTTGAAGCAGCTGCAGGAGTGTTGGGGGAAATGCCATGAATGGTTGAGGAGCTAATCCCATGGCTCCAGTTGGTAATGATTATGCCAAGCTAAGCAGGGTTTACACCAGTCTTGGTGAGAAGCCGTTTTTGGGAACAGAGGATGCCGTTGAAGTAGAAAACTGGTTATTGCACTATGAAAAGATTTTTGCTGACTTGGGATTAGATGATGAGCAGAAGAGGAGACTTGCTTCTAGACAGTTGCAGGGAGCAACACTTTATTGGTAGAATGGTGCTACTGTGGGAGTTCCCGAGTTGACTTGGGTAGAGTTTTGAAGGAGATTCAAAGAGAGGTTCTTGTTTGAAGTTGCCAAGTCAGTATTGTTGAGAAAGTTCATGGACTTAGTGCAAGGTGAGATGTCGATGATTGAGTATGCTATGAAGTTTGATGAGTTGTCCATATACGGATATGCTATCATTGACACCATCATTAAAAGGAATGAGAAGTTTATTCGAGGGTTAAGACCCGATATTTCTAGGGTGACTATGCCACATCACCGTGATCCAATTATAGTTGTAGTGGAGATGGCAATCAGGAATAAAGAGATGCTTTCTACTTTTGGGAAAGAGAATCGAGTTAAAACCCAGGATTCTCAGGGCAAGCAGAGGAAATTCTTTAAGAAGAAAGGAGTTTAGAAAGGAGGAGCTGCCAAGAAAGGGAAGGCCGATGTAGTTTGCTACAAGTGTGACAAGAAAGAACATTTTGCTCATGAATGTCAAACTGGAAAAGGGAAGAAGGTTGTAGATAAGAAAGGAGTGAAGTGCTTCAAGTGTGACCAGATTGGACACTACAAGAATCAGTTTCCAGAACAATTCTGAGCGGACAAGGGAAATGTTTTTGCGTTGGAACCATCTCTTTTATACCAACCGCTGCTGAGAAGGGAAAGAGTGTGATAGAAGTACGCTTTTGATTCATAGTATACCAGTTACGTTGCTATTTGATACCAGTGCATTGCATTCATTTATATCCGAGTGTTTGGTAGATAAGTTATACTTAGAACCCTCATACCTTGTTACTTCCTTAAGGGTTGCGAATTCGATAGGAGGGTATGCAACTCTGGGGATGAGATGTGACTAGCTAGAACTTAATTTATTAGGTCATAAGTTTGCATGCAGTTTGTATGTTTTTGATTTCGTAGGCCATAGGATTATTTTAGGTATGGATTGGTTAGATAGGTGTGATGCTAGGATATTTTGCCAAGTTAGGGAAATATCGCTAAGACACCCTAATAGCCATAACTGAATCATATACCCTGTGGAGATGTCAAACTCAAGTGCTTGTGCTTTACTGAATGCAATGGAGATGGAAGAAGAATTAGATCGGGTGTTGGTAGAAAGAGAGTTTGCAGATGTTTTTGAGCCAGTCATAGGATTACCACTAAAGCAAGCCATTGAGTTTCGGATAGATCTTGTGCTAGGAGCGGAACCTGTAAGTGGACCCCCTAGCAGGATGACACCTACCGAGATGAAGGAATTAAAGGTGCAGCTAGTGGATTTAGAAAGAAAGAATTTCATTAGACCAAGCAGTTCACCTTGGGGAGTGGCCACAGTGTTCGAGAAGAAACCGGATGGGTCATTAAGGATGTGTATTGACTATCATAAGTTATACGAGAGGACAATCAAGAATAAGTATCCTTTGCCGAGAATCGATGATTTATTTGATCAGTTGAGTGGAGCCAGAGTATTTTTCCAATTGGATTTGGGGATAGGTTTCTATCAGCTAAGAGTGGAAGAAGACAGTATTTCGTTGACGGCGTTTTGGACTAGGTATGGTTCGTACGAGTGGTTAGTGAGCCATTCGAGTTAACAAATGCACCAGCTTTCTTCGTGGATTTGATGAACCGGATTTTCCGAGAGCACTTAGATAGGTTCATCTTGGTATTTATAGATGACATTTTAATATACTCTAAGGATGAAAGAGAGTACGAAGTTTATCTTAGAGTAGTGCTTGAGACACTGAGGCAGCATCAACTGAAAGCGAAGTTTTCAAAGTGTCATTTCTGGAAGAAAGAAGTTAAGTTTCTTGGTCACATGGTTTCAAAGAAGGGTTTGTCAGTTGATCCAGATAAGATTGAGGCTGTTAAAAACTGGAAGAGACCAGAGACGTTGACTGAGATCAGAAATTTACTTGGGCTTGCTGGTTACTACCGAAGGTTTATTAAGGATTTCTCGCGAATAATAATGCCTTTGACTAAGCTGACTAGGAATGATGTGAAGTTTATCTAGTCTGACAAATGTGAGGAAGCATTCCTTAAGTTAAAGCACTTGTTGATCAACGCACCTATATTAGTAGTTCCAAATGGGAATTAGGGATTAGTGGTGTATGCAAATGCATGTGGAACCAGATTATAAGCTGTATTGATGCAGAAAGGTAAAGTTATTACCTACGCTTCACAACAGCTTAGACCAAATGAAGTGAGATATCCTACTTATGATCTAGAGTTGGCAGCGGTGATCATCGCATTGAAAGTATGGAGACATTATCTCTTAAGTGAGAGATTTGAGTTATACATAGATCATAAGTCCTTAAGGTACTTATTCTCTCAGAAGGAGTTAAATATGAGACAACAGAGGTGGATGGAGTTTTAGTAGCTTATGACTTTGGTATAGAGCACACACCAAGGAAAGGTAACAAGGTTGCGGATGCACTTATTAGGAAACATCATAATATGGTGTTAGCTATGTTGGTCGAATGGAAGCATCTTGGCATTGACTACGTGCAGTGTGTAGTTAAGATCTACTGCTAGTTCTAGTCAGAGCACTTCCACGTTGTCCTGCTTGGAAGTTCAATAGAGATTGATTGAAAGGATTGCATCTAAGTAGAAAGATGACCTAGTGTTAGCTGAGAAGGTTAGAAGGCTAGAGGCCGGAATCGAGATCGACAATCTGAAGGATTTTAGTCTTGACCAGAGAGGGTGGTTGAGAAAGAAGGGACAGATGTGTGTCTCAAATGTTGGGGACTTAAGGAGAGAAGTCTTTAGAGAATGTCATCGATCGAAGTTTACGATTCATCTTGAGGCAACCAAGATGTATCAAGATATGAATAGGAGTTTCTACTGGGAAGGTATGAAGTAGTATGTTGGCTTGTGGCTAAAGTAGTGTGTAAACTGTCAACAAATGAAGGCCGAACATCAAAAGCTGAGTGGGTTGCTTTAACCTTTGGAGATACCAGTTTGGAAATGTGATTCAATATCCATAGATTTTATAGACCGGTTGCCAAATTCGAATCGAGGAAATGAAATTATATGGGTCATAGTGGACAGGTTGACTAGGAGTGCCCATTTCATTCCAATTAAGTCAACCAGGACGACAATTGTTTTAGCTAAGTTGTTTATGAAGAACATAGTTAAACTGCATGGGATTCCTAGTAGTATAGTAAGTGGTGGAGATACGTTGTTTATTAGCAAGTTCTGGAAGAGTCTACAAGATATGTTAGGTACCAAGCTCAGGATGAGTACTGCTTATCACCCTTAGACAGTTGGGCAAACATAGAGAGTCAACAAGGTACTCGAGGATTTGTTAAGAGCATGTGTACTCTATTTTTGTGGATAATGGGAAGATTACCTACACTTAGTTGAGTTTTCCTATAATAACAGTTATCAGACTAGTATAGGAATGGCGCCTTTCGAAGCTTTGTATAGAAGGCCATGCAAGTCACCAACATATTGATTGAAAACAAGAGACGGATTAGTGTTAGGTCTAGATCTGATAAAAGAGGCAACATAAAAGATTAAGTTAATCCAAGATAGGATGAAAGAAGCTCGGTCTAGACAAAAGAGTTACGCAGATAAAAGGCGTAAGGATCTAGTTCTCGGTTGGAGATAGGGTTTTCATTACAGTATCACCGATGAATGGTGTGGTGCGATTCAGAAAGTTAGGGAAATTGGCACCGAGATATGTTGGACCATTCCCAGTTATAGAGAGGATCAGAAAGCTCGCATACATAGTAGAGTTGCCAAGCAGTTTGGTAGATGTCCATAATGTGTTTCATGTGTCTCAACTTCATAAGTATGTGCATGATCCAGAGACTACTACCCCTCCAACTGCATTAGAAGACTTAATAGTAGAACCGGATCTGACCATTGATAGACAAACAGTTTGGGTTGTAGTAAGAGATGAGAAGAGGTTAAGAAACAAAACAGTCAAGTTAGTGAAAGTTCAATGGAGTGACAACGAGAAGGACTGTACTTGGAAGACTGAAGACAAGATTAGAGATACTTATCCTGATCTATTATAATGGTATGTTTTGTAACTGATATATATATATATATATATAGGTTGTTTGCTAGTTAGGTAGGCTAGTATGGTAGTTAAGAGATGTTACAGACAATTGCTATACTTAGTATATAGTCCTTGCTGAATTTCGAGGACGAAATTCTTTAAGGAGGGGAGCCTGCAACACCCCTAATTTTAAATAGCATTATTCAGGAGATTTAATTAGATAAATAAATAGAATAATGTAGAAAATAGAGTGATAAGGGAATTGAGATTTGAAAACTAATTAAGGTCGTGCCTTAACTAAATGAATCTATAAGAATGGTTTATAAGTTAAATACTAAAGAGAATAAGGTAAGGGAAATATGGGAATGGACGAACCCCATAACCCTAAAACCCCTTACAACATTCTCATTCTCATTTACATTCTTACAAAAATTAATAAACATAAACAAAAGAAAAAACAAGGCGTACCATAACCCAAGGTGAAGAGGAGCTCAGAAATCATTTAGAGGCTAAAGATTCATGCTAGAAGATTAAATTAAGAACAAATCTCAAGTTCCTTATCCAAACAACGTGAATAATGATCTAAACCATCTCATATAAGTCATGTTGAATGTTTTAATTTGGGTTTAAGGTTTGATACCAAATGATTGGATGAATGATGATATGTTTTGATAGATTAAATGGATATATTTGCTTGTTGATGATTTATATAATTTAATATGAATTTTATGATAGGTTTTAGATTGGAAAACTTATCAAATGACATCTAAAAGTGTTGCGTTTTTGATATATGGTCAAAAATGTTATTCTAAAAGTGGGTTTCAAGTTCCATAATGTTCCAAGTAATTATGGATTTATCATGAATTTTTAAGAGAGAAAGTAGTCAATTTCTGGTTTAAATTATTTAAGGCAATTAAATAATATTTTCAGGTCTGAAATTTATATATGTTAAAAAACATATTTAATATGAATTATAGTGATTTTGGGGATTTTTCATAAGTGTATTACTATGGATAGTAAATTATTTAAGTTAGAGGAATTAAATGTTTTATTAAGGAGAAGGGCTTAAGTGTTAAGTTATTTCAAATCCAAATTTGATTTCGGTAGAAAATTCATAAAACAGGAAATTGATAAAGTTTATAAACCAATAAGATTGATAAAAATATTAATGGTAGGTGAAAAGTATTTTCTTTAATATGCAAAAATGCAGTTTTTATCCAAATTACATCTTCGCCACTTAACCCTGCTGGCTTTCAACTTCATACACACCCGCCTCTAACCCTTCCGCATCCATTCGGTGCCAATATACATGGTATGAAGCTAGTGGTACGAAGACCTTTGCGAATGGTAGCAAAGGTATCGAATGTATGCTTGTGTAAGGGGTGAAGTTGTTTTTCCAAGTTTCAAATCTATAAACCTACCTTTGATTTAATATATTCGAAAGGGTTGCTGCTTTTGAACCTTTGATGCCTTAGCTGCCGCATTAAAACCTTTCACCTTAGTAAGATGCCGCCTTTATAATTCTTTGAATCATCGAGTTCGGAGGGCAAGGTTTCGAGTCGATACCCTTATGCACCCATTGAAGCCGCTTTTCTTTTAATTTATACATGCGAAAGGGTGGGTGCCGCTCCCATACCTTTCAACATGGTTGAAGCCGCTTATCTAAACCCAAGTACACATGGGGAAGCATGTTTCCGTCACCATAGGTCTTTCGAAGGGATATCTTTCGAATGTATCCCCTTTTATATAATTTGTAGTTTGTTTTGTTTTCAAACATGGTTTCGAAAGGGACACTTTTAATTGGTTTAGAAGTTACACTTCCATAACTTTTTACTCGAACCCAATGCTTTCGAAAGGTATGTTTTTAAGTGTTTTGAAAGGTATGTTTTAAGTGTTTAGAAAGGCATGTTTTTAAGTGTTTCGAAAGGCATGTTTCCAAGTGTTCGAAAGGCATGTTTTATGGTTTCGAAAGAGGATGTCTAAAATTTTAAGCAATAGATTATGGATATATTTTATACTTTTGAAAGGAAGCACTCCTTAGTAAATAGGTAGGTTAAGAGTATTGACCACCTTTCATTAGTAAAATAATTATATGGAAATAAACTATGGATGTTGTATGGTGTGTATCATTTGATTAGTTATCATGAATGTTGTGTTATCATATTCACTTTATAAACCATATGAGCATTTTGGGATGTTAAGGGAAGAATAATAGGCTAGGTTGACCCAGTAGTGAATACACATTGAATTAACTCCTATATGACCAGAATTGCATCTATGAGGTCAGACAAACCAGAATATAGGATGCCCAAGACTGATCAAAAGATTATTGGTTTGGAAAGGTTCTTAGTAAGCCCATAAAAACTATGCTATGAAAATTGTTATTAGCAAGAGCCAATAGGTTCTTAGTGATCACATGAAAACTATGTCTGGAATGGGTTATTGATAGAGATCAATAGGTTCATAGTCAGTCCATTAAGACTATGAAATGATAGATGTTATTGGAGAATCCAATAGGTTCATAGTGACCCCATGAAGATGTTATTGGTAGAAACCAAGAGGTTCTTGTTGATCCGATAAAAGCTATGAAACCGAACAGATAGTTCGTAAGTTTGGAACATGTTATTAGTTAGCCCATGAAAACTAATAGGTTAATAGTGACCCTAGAAACTATAACCTGAGACTGATAGTCAGATGAATGGGGATGGGAAATCCATAGCATATTGCATGTTTGCATATCATCATGATACATTTTATTATGTTATGACTTAATCATTGTGGATGCAGGTGCACAGTATATGGTTATTATAAATTGGGTTAAGATACTAGTGAGGGGAAAACCCGTTCCGCTAAGCGGTGTGGTCTCACTAGATATAAATATGATTCAAGATGGTAGGTTATTATTCACACAATACTTTTTGTTTGACTCAAATTTTACGTTTTCCTCTTAAACTCTCGGATGCTCAATTGATTTTGAGTAGTTTAAGAGTTAAGCTTTTTAGGTTCTCCTTTAGACGAATAAGCTTTCGAAGATGTGCAGAGGCAAGCTAGCTATTAGGAGTTCTT